>CM033325.1:19223806-19744808 GCA_019359835.1 Pharus latifolius | reverse complement strand
CTTTATGAGGTTGACGCTTCCGATTGTGGCCGCAGCGCGCTCATATAGAGCACGGGCCATGTCTTGGTCTCCCCGGACGTTGATCACACCATGCGGCCCGGGGATCTTCATGCAGAGGTAGTTTTGATGGGTGGCAGCCCCCAGCCGGTTGATTGTGGTCCTCCCCATTATCGCGTTGTAGGAGGAAGGTGTAACACCCCTATTTTTGCTAAACCCTAAAATAGCCAAAATCCACATCCGGACCCCAAAACCTAATCTGCTTCAGCCATTCCCTTCTAAATGCTGTTCAGAGCATTTTTCCCTTCGGGACCATCTCCAAAATCTCACCCTAAAGCTGAGTTTCAAGCCTTGCTATTTTTAAAAACCCTAATTACCCTATTTACCCTAAGCTGTTTTCCCCAATTTTGTCGAAACCCTTCAGATCTTACCCGATCTTACCAAACTTTGGTCAGATAAGTTCTAATAATCTTTTGCGACTTAGTTGCGAAATCAGATTTTAGATCGGACCCTCAGATCTCCAAATTTGCAAACAGGCCCAAGTCCTATTCAAGTTTTCCTCACAGAACAGCCCCTGGAGTAAGTTTCAGAAATAGCAAATCGGCCCAAGCATTCTTTTCAGGCCCTTTCGACCAGCCCTGGTCGTTGCCACGACCAGTGCACGAGCCCGTTGCAGCGCCGTGGATTTCTCGCCGTGCTTGCTCGCCGCCGGCCACCGTTTCTGTCACCTGTGCCCGTGAGTTGCTGAGCCACCCCGTGCGCACGTGCCAGCAGTGCATCGCCTCGCCCAGCGGATAAACGACCGCGCTCCCGAGCCTCGTTTTCGCGCGCGCTCCCGTTGCCGTGGCAATTGCATGTGCGTACGTGTCGTTGCCGGAGCTACACTGTCGCCTCCACATCTGCGCCGTCCCGGACGAAGTCCCAAGGCAACTGGCAAAGCTGCAGCACCGCCTGAAGCGCGATCACGTCGCCGTCGCCGTCGTTGCGCCTGCGCCCGACAAACTTCTCCCCGGCGCAAGCAACCGTTGTCGCGTTCACCCTCGCAAACTCCGTCCCCGTGCCTATTTAAACCCCCCTCAACGCTGTGAAGAAGCACAAGCTCAGGACTTAGCCAAATTCCCAGTTAATTTCTCACCGCCGTCGAGTTTGCTTTCTTCTCCGGCGAGCAACCTCTGGAGCTCACGGTGCCAGCCTAATCTACTGCACCATTCTTCAAACCAAAGCCACCAGTGAGTTCCCCTCTTCCACCTGTTCGTGTCATAGCACCCAATTGCACCCCGGCGAACCCTAACGCCGGTGATCACCGGAAAAGCTCAAAACCCCTGTTCCTGCAATGCTACCTGATTTAAACCAAATTAGCCGTAGTACCAGTAGAAGAAATTGATCAGCATACTCTTTGTAGCAAGCCTACCAATCTGGTTTTCAAAATCGAGCTAAGATCATAGCTCTCCCCAAATCGCGCGCCACCAGTGAACTGGCTCTCGTCGCCAGGCCACGCCGGCGATCCTCCGGCCAAATTAACCTCCCCAGTAGCTTTGTTGCACCCTAGAGATCATTCCCAAGCTTGGAATTGAGCTCATTCGCCCTGAATCGAAAACCCCCTTTGTCCAGTGTCGTCTTCTCCAGCGCCGGTCGCCGGAATTTGTTCCCGGCCGATCCAGCCAACACCACCTTGTCCCTTAGCTTCGCCTCACCTCCCTGAGCAATATTGTCCACTAGCTCGACACCTGGATCTGCCTAGATTGTGAGTTATGCCTATGCCAAGATTACTGTCCAGTAACTCAGTTCATGTCCAGGTCACCGTAGTTCATCACCGGATTTGGCCACCCTCCGGCCACTTTCAGCCCTTGTGCCTGTTGAGCATATTGTTCCTGTTAGTAATGCCTACCTCCCAGACAAAGTGGTGCATCATTTGGAGCCCTAGATCAAAAGTTAAGCCATGCCCTAGTTTCTGGCCATGTCCAGCACCATGTCAGTGCATGTCAACCACTGGCATTAGCTTTGTTTGACCCCTTCTGGTTGAGCAATTGAAATGCCACCTTGTCCTTTAGATTCCTGGAGTTAAGATCTACAACTTTCTCTACTGTCACTTCTCCAGAAAACCATCCTAAGACTAGTTTCCAGCTATGCCAAAGCCATGAACTGAATGTCGACCCTTCGACGTTCAATCCTTTTTAGCCGTTTCTTCGACCAGAGCCCTTGTAACCTTGCCCTAACCTTTTCCCCTGCATACATGACTTATTTACTTAACACTTTCTATAGAAACTATTTTCAGTATGCTTATGTGGTATGTGTTTGTGTGTTAATTGTTTGCCGCAGAGTCAGAAGCGGAAGGAACGGAAGAAGTCTTTGAAGAGCCGTCTGAGTTTTTAGACCCAACATTGCAAGGCAAGCCTCATTCCTTTGATCATGTCTCACCCAATATTTTCATATGAAATATATTCACTGTTTCTTACTATGCATGCTTAATTGAGATACAAGTTATGTTTGAATGACATGAGTAGATATTACCTAATGAATCATGAAACCCTCTTTGTTATTGAACCTTCGTGTATATATGCTCTTGTCACCCTAGGACTCATATATTGAATATCCACATCAAATTTGAAATGGTCAAATGCATGAGAAGTTATAATGAAAACCGTTTTAACAAGAAAACTGATAAAAGGGATCAGTAGTGAGGATCGGATTGTATGGAGAGGGTGCGGTGCGCACCAGGGTATGTGAATGTTCCTCACTAGTGGTTCATAAGGACGAGAACCTTGTGCTGTGTCTCTATACGAATTGTAAACGTACCAACCACTTGCCTGGTATGGGACAGGCACAACTCAGTAGCTTTTTGGTATTAGCAGTTCCCTGCATGGTTTGACGATCTGGTTTCTCGCGTGGAAACTGGAAGGCCAAGGTTCGGCCATGAGTGATGTGAGTCAGAAAAATGATGAGAGAAAAAGGCGTAAATGAAGGAAGGCGCCCTAGACCTGATTAAGCCGTGAGCGGCTGTAATCTTAAATGGTCGTATGTCTCGCGTGGACATAGACCAAGGCTATGTGTCCTGAGGGAACATAGACCAGAGAGGCTAGGAAGTAAGGCAGTGGGTAAGACCCACAACGGTACTTGAGACTTAATTGTCTATTTACCGGGCAGGGATACTGTTAATACTGAACTGTAAAGCGTTGTGTGATCTCGGCCTTGTCACATGTGTATAAGTCACATGGAGCTGATCCGACTTGAAAGCCGAGTGAACCAGTGGATTTAAAAAGAGGTACACCTTTGCAAAGCGTAAAAGAAGTGTCAGATACTCTGTACTCCCAGGTTCAGGAGTCTTTTCGTAGTGGATGTTATCCATGGGTTATAGCACAAGTAATGTTTTGGAATGTTTTAATAATGCGGTTAACAAAGTAGTGACTCATGGGAGACCACTACATCTAATGTTTTGTTGAAAACCTGTTTAATGTTTAAAGTAACATTTTAGTGACAAAGCACTGTTTCGTTAAACAAATGACTTGGAAATCTATATATTTCTATCCATATGAACCATAAACCCCGGAATCATATATTTCACTCTCATGTAAGTACAATCACTATAATCCCCGGAATGAGTATTGCTGAGCACCAAGTGCTCACCCTTGCAATTTGCATCCAACTGTAGAAGAGGGATTCGAGGATCCCGATTCCTTCAGTTATGAGTTCCCGGTAGAAGATGGAAGTGCCCCGGACGAGCCCACGTTCTAGAAGGATTGCGCACCAAGTCAAGTCAGATGTGGGAGGAGCCACTTCAACCCCGCTGCGGATGGAAATCAAGCTTTTCGTCGTTGCTTTGTGTTTTATGATGTGTGTTCGGTACTTAGATACCGACTCTGGTTCTGATAAACTTGTTATTTTCTTAGCAACTCTACTTAGTGCCATTTTCGGTGCTTTGGGTATGTAATATTGGTCAAGCTGGCCTGCTACCTGTTTAATGTTATTATTAAGCTTGTCTGGTTTGGAGCTCATGTGTCATCCTGCTGTGTGTAACCTACCTGGGCGGTTACCAAGGTGATCCTCAAATGGGGGTCTCACAGCGAATGGTATCAGAGCATGAAGCTTGACTGTAGGTCGTGACCCTTACTAGAATGGGCGTCCCTAAAGTAGAGAATCGCTAGATTATTTGGTAAAAATCTAATTGTGAAAAACCTAATTTGTTTAAGAAAAGCATAATGAGTACTATTTGAAAATTTTCAAAACCGTTTTCCTACTTTTAAGTGTTCCGTGTCTCATCATCGCAGATGGCCCCTGGTAAGAAGCTGATTCACGGAGACGAGTTGGGATCATGGGCATTGATGCTTTGGATGATGTTGCAATTTCTGGGAGCAAGAGACAATCAGCGACCCGTATACTACGTCCGTCGAGAAGAAGTCGATGGTAGACCTTTTGGTTTCCGTGCCTCGGTGATTGTGTACGAGATCCCAGAGATCGGGAGAGGATCAACAAGAAAGGAAGCTTGTAGACAGGAAGAAGAAGATGCTATCCAAGACGCTGCTCGTCGTGCAATAGGTACCATCCGCCAGCTGTACGATGACTTTCTTATAGGTTCTCCTTTCTGTTTTGTACCCTACCAAGTCCCCGGATCAGATCGTCGAACTGTTCATCCCTCCAACAACCAGAGAGACGCCATCCTGACCAAAACCAGAGATGTAGTCCAAGTCTTGGAATCAAGCTACACTCGGTTGCTGCGTGAGCATGAGAATGCTCGGGATGACCGTCACTATCTGGAAGGAGCGCTTGCAAAGGTTCGCTCAGAACTCCAAGAGAAGGAGAAACAAATTCAGGAGTTGGCTGAACCTAGCAGAGCTCGAGAAGTCGAAGACGAAGGATCGGTGAACAAGAGGAACCGCTTGAAGATAAGACTCACAGCCCGCAAGAGTGTGGGAAGACCTAGGGATTACCTGGGTTATTTCACGCCTGCTTCGCGTGGCATCGTGATCAACACCCCTGCACCAGAGTATCCTACTCTCGCGAAAGGGAAGGAAGTTCCTGAAGGCAAAGGAAAAGAGATTGCTACATGCGACACCAATGATTCATCTGAGGAAGAAGAGGACAACGACATGCAATGGGACCCTATGGATGCCGACGAAGATCAAGAGGAAGAAGACCCTGAAGAAGTGGAACCTTGCAGTTCTTCCAAGACCGACAGGAGATCGTAGTTTTCTCTTCAGCTTGACCCTTCTGCTCTAGCCCTTGTAACCGTTAGTCTTTAGCTCTTGTTGTAGTAGCTGCCTTGTTTGTATTGTTTGTTGGTAACTCCAAAGCTGTAAAGGTGAAAACCTTGTATCTTTAGAAAATCTTTGAAAATGGAAATTGCATATTCCAATCCAATCTCTTGGATTGATCTTTCCTTTCAGCTTTTGATCAATCTGTGCTCTCTTGAATTAGTAGTCTTGTTTCAATTATCTTGGCAAAACAGAATGGTGAACACCAGAGGTAGAATCCAAGGTTCAGAAGAAGTCCCAAGAAACACATCAACAAGAAGGACTAGAGATGACTCAGATCAGCCAAATTCTTCAGCCTCAGTACCGCAAGGAGGAAATCTGACGGAAATATTAATATGGATGGAGCAAAACAGACAAAGATCCGCAGAGGTACAGAGTCAAATTCTGGAACAGTTGATGCAAAACTCCGCAACACGCCGCGAGGAAGGTTCGAACATTGGAGCAAGACTGACAGACTTCCAGAAGACACGTCCTCCAACTTTCTCCTGCACTGAAGACCCAATTGTGGCAGACGATTGGTTAAGAGAGATCGAAAGGAAATTGGATACCGTCAGGTGTAGTGATGAAGAGAAACTGCTATATGGACCCCATCAGCTCACAGGATCAGCTGCAGCGTGGTGGGAGAATTACAAGACGGTACACCCTAATCAGAACTCAATCACCTGGAATGAATTCAAGGAACAGTTCCGTAGATACCATGTCCCCAAAGGAGCTATTCAAGCCAAACGCAGAGAATTCTTGAATCTAAGGCAAGGAGGAAGGACGGTGAAGCAGTATTTGCATGAGTTCGTCAAATTGGCCAGGTATGCACCAGAAGACATCATGACAGAAGAGCAGAAGATCGACAGATTCTGTGAAGGCCTACAAAACTCATACCAGTATCACTTGTCAACGCACGAGTTCACGGACTTCCAAGTCCTTGTGAATCGAGTGCTTAAAATGGAGGAGAAAAGAGGCGTAGTAGAAGAGGACCGCAAGAGGAAAAGCATAGCATACCCTTTTCAAGGAAATTCTAGCCGAGGAAGACCAGCGCCATATGCCAGAGCCGCTTTCAGACCACCTGCACCACCAAGACCCCAGAGGACTTCATCGCCAACAACTCTAACATGCCCCGGATGCAAAGGGAGTCACCTCTATAGAGACTGTACACTGAAGAATGCAGAATGCTTCCATTGTGGCAGAAGAGGACATCACAGAGAGACTTGTCCATTTCGGCATTTACCTCCCAACGTTGCCAAAGCTCAGGCAGCCAAATCCCCTGCACCTGCATGAACTATTGCCAGAGGAGCACCACAAGCCAGAGGAGGAAGATTCCAAACCAACAGAGGAAGAGGAACACCAACCACCGGAGGAAGACTCAACTTCGTGACTGCTACCGAAGCAGGAGAGGCAACTGATGTCGTGATCGGTAGACTCTTAATCTCCTCTCAGATTTCAGTTGTTCTATTTGATCCCGGTGCAACTCATTCATTCATGTCAAAAGATTGCTTGTTGAGTAATAACTTGCCTGTGGCTGCTTTAGAGCATCCTATCATCATTCAGTCACCTGGCGCTAGGATGATTGTTAATTCTATCTGTAGAAACGTTGCCTTCTGTATCGGCAATCTAGAATTCCTGGCAGACATGCTAGTTCTAAACCTTCAAGGATTGGATGTCATTCTCAGAATGGATTGGCTGGCCAAGCATAAGGGATTGATGGATTGTGAGAAGAAAACAATCACCCTGACAAATGCCAGTGGAAAGCAAATTACATTCCATGCAGACAGAACTCCAATCTGCGACCACCTACAGAGATTGAACTGCATCGAAGAAGTGAAGCTTGAAGAGGTACCAATTGTCAATGAGTACCCGGAAGTCTTTCCAGAAGAACTTCCCGGATTGCCACCAAATAGGGATATAGAGTTCACTATTGAACTAAAACCCAGATCTGCGCCATATGCTAGAAAGTTGTTTCGGATGACAGGCCATGAGCAAGAGGAATTGAAGAAGCAGATAGCTGAATTGGAAGAAAAAGGATTCATCAGATCCAGCTCATCACCATGGGGAGCCCCAGTGCTCTTTGTTAAGAAGAAAGATGGTAGTATGCGACTTTGCATAGACTACCGCAAGCTAAACGACATGACCATCAAGAACAAATACCCCTTACCAAGGATAGATGACCTTTTTGACCAGCTCAGAGAAGCAAAAGTGTTCTCAAGAATAGACCTGAGATCGGGATACCACCAGTTAAGGATCCGAGAGCAGGACATTCCTAAAACTGCTTTCGTAACCAGATATGGGTTGCATGAGTTCACAGTGATGCCCTTTGGATTAACTAATGCACCCGCGGTATTCATGAATCTAATGAATAAGATCCTCATGGAATTCCTGGATAAGTACATCATTGTATTTGTGGATGATATCCTTGTCTACTCTAAGACTGAGGAGGAACACGTACATCACCTGAGGATAGTGCTACAGAAACTGGCAGACCACCAGCTATATGCCAAGTTTAGCAAATGTGCTTTTTGGTTGAAGAAGATTTCTTTCTTGGGACATATCATCTCAGGAGAAGGAATATTTATGGACCCGTTGAAGATACAAGCTGTTACCGATTGGAAACAACCTGAAACCGCAACAGAAGTTAGAAGTTTCTTGGGATTAGCGGGATATTATCGAAGATTCGTAGAAGGATTCTCGAAGATCACCAAACCGCTAACCCAGCTACTGAAGAAGAATGCCCCTTTTAATTGGACCGAGGAGTGTGAAAGAAGCTTTGAGGAACTGAAGAAAAGGTTGACAACTGCACCAATCCTGATACTGCCGGACGTCAAGAAGGATTTTCAAGTCTTCTGTGACGCCTCCAAACAAGGATTAGGATGTGTATTGATGCAAGAAAGGAAAGTGATAGCTTATGCTTCTAGACAGCTACGACCTCATGAGGAGAATTATCCGACGCATGATTTGGAGCTAGCTGCTGTCGTACATGCACTGAAGATATGGAGACACTACCTACTAGGCAGTAAGTGCGAAATTTATACGGATCATAAGAGCCTGAAGTATATCTTCACGCAACAGGAGTTGAATATGAGGCAGAGAAGATGGTTAGAACTGATCAAAGATTATGATCTAGAGATCCACTATCACCCAGGAAAAGCCAATGTAGTAGCTGATGCTTTGAGCAGGAAGTCTCGTTATAACCAGATAACACAGCTAGAAGTGCCGACACAACTGATCAAGGATTTCGAAAGGCTACAATTAGAATTAGTGGACCAAGGAACCATCGCTACGCTAAAGATGGAATGTGAGTTGAAGGATAAAATCCGACAAGCTCAAGCAATTGACGCAGATCTTCAAGAGATGAAGGAGGACATGAAGAGCAAAGATACAACCAACCTTCGAGAAGATGAACAGGGAATTCTATGGTACGATGACCGTATCTGCATTCCGAATGACCACAAGATCAAAGACTTAATCATGCAAGAGGCTCATCAGACCCCATATTCCATACACCCAGGCAGCACCAAAATGTACAAGGACTTGAAGAAAAATTTTTGGTGGAAAGGAATGAAGAGAGAGATTGCCAAGTTTGTCGCAACTTGTGACACATGCCAAAGAGTGAAGGCAGAACATCAAAAGCCTGCGGGACCGCTACAACCTCTACAAATCCCAGAGTGGAAGTGGGATGAAATCGGAATGGATTTCATTGTGGGACTACCAAGGACGAAGAAAGGATTTGATTCTATATGGGTCATAGTTGATAGATTAACAAAAGTGGCACATTTTCTCCCAGTGAAGACCCTATATACAGCTAAGGATTTAGCAGAGCTGTATCTCAACAGAATAGTTGTCCTACACGGAGTGCCGAAGGCTATCGTTTCCGATAGAGGAGCCCAGTTCGTTTCAAGATTTTGGCAAGAGTTGCAGAAAGCCCTGGGCACAAAGTTAAAGTTCAGTACCGCCTACCACCCTCAAACTGGAGGTCAGACTGAAAGAGTAAACCAAATTTTGGAAGATATGTTGAGGGCTTGTGTTTTGGACTATGGAGACTCTTGGGAGTTATTTCTACCTTATGCAGAATTCACCTACAACAACAGTTTCCAAACAAGCCTGCAAATGGCACCATATGAAGCCCTATATGGAAGAAGATGCCGCACGCCACTGTATTGGACAGAAATTGGTCAAAAACAACATCTAGGACCTCAGTTAGTAGAAGAAGCCACAGCCCACGTCAGGATCATACAAGAAAAACTGAAAACAGCACAATCTAGACAGAAGAGCTATGCGGATAACCGTAGAAGAGAACTATCTTTTGAAGAAGGCGATTATGTGTATCTCAAGGTTATGCCATACAAAGGAGTTCGAAGATTCCAGATGAAGGGAAAGTTAAAACCTAGATATGTGGGACCATATCGAATTCTGGAAAAACGAGGTGACATGGCATACAAGTTGGAATTGCCACCAGAACTAAGCGGAATTCATGACGTGTTTCATGTATCTCAACTGAAGAAATGCTTGAGAAAACCAACAGAACAGATATCTCCTACAGAGAATGAGATTCAACCAGACTTATCTTGTCAAGAATACCCTATTAGAATTCTGGAAACCAGAGAGAAAGTGCTGAAGTCAAGAACCCTCCGATTCTGCAGAGTCCAGTGGAACAATCACTCAGAGGAGGCGTCAACGTGGGAAAAAGAAGAAGATCTCCGACGAGAATTTCCCTTCCTATTCTCTGACCTGCCCTAATCTCGAGGACGAGATTGTTTCTAAGGTGGGTAGATTTGTAACACCCCTGTTTTTGCTAAACCCTAAAATAGCCAAAATCCACATCCGGACCCCAAAACCTAATCTGCTTCAGCCATTCCCTTCTAAATGCTGTTCAGAGCATTTTTCCCTTCGGGACCATCTCCAAAATCTCACCCTAAAGCTGAGTTTCAAGCCTTGCTATTTTTAAAAACCCTAATTACCCTATTTACCCTAAGCTGTTTTCCCCAATTTTGTCGAAACCCTTCAGATCTTGCCCGATCTTACCAAACTTTGGTCAGATAAGTTCTAATAATCTTTTGCGACTTAGTTGCGAAATCAGATTTTAGATCGGACCCTCAGATCTCCAAATTTGCAAACAGGCCCAAGTCCTATTCAAGTTTTCCTCACAGAACAGCCCCTGGAGTAAGTTTCAGAAATAGCAAATCGGCCCAAGCATTCTTTTCAGGCCCTTTCGACCAGCCCTGGTCGTTGCCACGACCAGTGCACGAGCCCGTTGCAGCGCCGTGGATTTCTCGCCGTGCTTGCTCGCCGCCGGCCACCGTTTCTGTCACCTGTGCCCGTGAGTTGCTGAGCCACCCCGTGCGCACGTGCCAGCAGTGCATCGCCTCGCCCAGCGGATAAACGACCGCGCTCCCGAGCCTCGTTTTCGCGCGCGCTCCCGTTGTCGTGGCAATTGCATGTGCGTACGTGTCGTTGCCGGAGCTACACTGTCGCCTCCACATCTGCGCCGTCCCGGACGAAGTCCCAAGGCAACTGGCAAAGCTGCAGCACCGCCTGAAGCGCGATCACGTCGCCGTCGCCGTCGTTGCGCCTGCGCCCGACAAACTTCTCCCCGGCGCAAGCAACCGTTGTCGCGTTCACCCTCGCAAACTCCGTCCCCGTGCCTATTTAAACCCCCCTCAACGCTGTGAAGAAGCACAAGCTCAGGACTTAGCCAAATTCCCAGTTAATTTCTCACCGCCGTCGAGTTTGCTTTCTTCTCCGGCGAGTAACCTCTGGAGCTCACGGTGCCAGCCTAATCTACTGCACCATTCTTCAAACCAAAGCCACCAGTGAGTTCCCCTCTTCCACCTGTTCGTGTCATAGCACCCAATTGCACCCTGGCGAACCCTAACGCCGGTGATCACCGGAAAAGCTCAAAACCCCTGTTCCTGCAATGCTACCTGATTTAAACCAAATTAGCCGTAGTACCAGTAGAAGAAATTGATCAGCATACTCTTTGTAGCAAGCCTACCAATCTGGTTTTCAAAATCGAGCTAAGATCATAGCTCTCCCCAAATCGCGCGCCACCAGTGAACTGGCTCTCGTCGCCAGGCCACGCCGGCGATCCTCCGGCCAAATTAACCTCCCCAGTAGCTTTGTTGCACCCTAGAGATCATTCCCAAGCTTGGAATTGAGCTCATTCGCCCTGAATCGAAAACCCCCTTTGTCCAGTGTCGTCTTCTCCAGCGCCGGTCGCCGGAATTTGTTCCCGGCCGATCCAGCCAACACCACCTTGTCCCTTAGCTTCGCCTCACCTCCCTGAGCAATATTGTCCACTAGCTCGACACCTGGATCTGCCTAGATTGTGAGTTATGCCTATGCCAAGATTACTGTCCAGTAACTCAGTTCATGTCCAGGTCACCGTAGTTCATCACCGGATTTGGCCACCCTCCGGCCACTTTCAGCCCTTGTGCCTGTTGAGCATATTGTTCCTGTTAGTAATGCCTACCTCCCAGACAAAGCGGTGCATCATTTGGAGCCCTAGATCAAAAGTTAAGCCATGCCCTAGTTTCTGGCCATGTCCAGCACCATGTCAGTGCATGTCAACCACTGGCATTAGCTTTGTTTGACCCCTTCTGGTTGAGCAATTGAAATGCCACCTTGTCCTTTAGATTCCTGGAGTTAAGATCTACAACTTTCTCTACTGTCACTTCTCCAGAAAACCATCCTAAGACTAGTTTCCAGCTATGCCAAAGCCATGAACTGAATGTCGACCCTTCGACGTTCAATCCTTTTTAGCCGTTTCTTCGACCAGAGCCCTTGTAACCTTGCCCTAACCTTTTCCCCTGCATACATGACTTATTTACTTAACACTTTCTATAGAAACTATTTTCAGTATGCTTATGTGGTATGTGTTTGTGTGTTAATTGTTTGCCGCAGAGTCAGAAGCGGAAGGAACGGAAGAAGTCTTTGAAGAGCCGTCTGAGTTTTTAGACCCAACATTGCAAGGCAAGCCTCATTCCTTTGATCATGTCTCACCCAATATTTTCATATGAAATATATTCACTGTTTCTTACTATGCATGCTTAATTGAGATACAAGTTATGTTTGAATGACATGAGTAGATATTACCTAATGAATCATGAAACCCTCTTTGTTATTGAACCTTCGTGTATATATGCTCTTGTCACCCTAGGACTCATATATTGAATATCCACATCAAATTTGAAATGGTCAAATGCATGAGAAGTTATAATGAAAACCGTTTTAACAAGAAAACTGATAAAAGGGATCAGTAGTGAGGATCGGATTGTATGGAGAGGGTGCGGTGCGCACCAGGGTATGTGAATGTTCCTCACTAGTGGTTCATAAGGACGAGAACCTTGTGCTGTGTCTCTATACGAATTGTAAACGTACCAACCACTTGCCTGGTATGGGACAGGCACAACTCAGTAGCTTTTTGGTATTAGCAGTTCCCTGCATGGTTTGACGATCTGGTTTCTCGCGTGGAAACTGGAAGGCCAAGGTTCGGCCATGAGTGATGTGAGTCAGAAAAATGATGAGAGAAAAAGGCGTAAATGAAGGAAGGCGCCCTAGACATGATTAAGCCGTGAGCGGCTGTAATCTTAAATGGTCGTATGTCTCGCGTGGACATAGACCAAGGCTATGTGTCCTGAGGGAACATAGACCAGAGAGGCTAGGAAGTAAGGCAGTGGGTAAGACCCACAACGGTACTTGAGACTTAATTGTCTATTTACCGGGCAGGGATACTGTTAATACTGAACTGTAAAGCGTTGTGTGATCTCGGCCTTGTCACATGTGTATAAGTCACATGGAGCTGATCCGACTTGAAAGCCGAGTGAACCAGTGGATTTAAAAAGAGGTACACCTTTGCAAAGCGTAAAAGAAGTGTCAGATACTCTGTACTCCCAGGTTCAGGAGTCTTTTCGTAGTGGATGTTATCCATGGGTTATAGCACAAGTAATGTTTTGGAATGTTTTAATAATGCGGTTAACAAAGTAGTGACTCATGGGAGACCACTACATCTAATGTTTTGTTGAAAACCTGTTTAATGTTTAAAGTAACATTTTAGTGACAAAGCACTGTTTCGTTAAACAAATGACTTGGAAATCTATATATTTCTATCCATATGAACCATAAACCCCGGAATCATATATTTCACTCTCATGTAAGTACAATCACTATAATCCCCGGAATGAGTATTGCTGAGCACCAAGTGCTCACCCTTGCAATTTGCATCCAACTGTAGAAGAGGGATTCGAGGATCCCGATTCCTTCAGTTATGAGTTCCCGGTAGAAGATGGAAGTGCCCCGGACGAGCCCACGTTCTAGAAGGATTGCGCACCAAGTCAAGTCAGATGTGGGAGGAGCCACTTCAACCCCGCTGCGGATGGAAATCAAGCTTTTCGTCGTTGCTTTGTGTTTTATGCTGTGTGTTCGGTACTTAGATACCGACTCTGGTTCTGATAAACTTGTTATTTTCTTAGCAACTCTACTTAGTGCCATTTTCGGTGCTTTGGGTATGTAATATTGGTCAAGCTGGCCTGCTACCTGTTTAATGTTATTATTAAGCTTGTCTGGTTTGGAGCTCATGTGTCATCCTGCTGTGTGTAACCTACCTGGGCGGTTACCAAGGTGATCCTCAAATGGGGGTCTCACAGAAGGGAGGTCCGCTACGTCGAAGCGGACCAGCTCGGTCCGGTAGTTCTCCGGGGTGCCGAACGTCATAGGAAGATCTACCTTGCCCACGGGGTGGATCGCCTTCCTCGGGACAAAACCTTGCAGTGGCCCGGCAGTGGGCTGCAGGAGCTTCTCATCCACCTGCATCTCTTTGAAGGCCTCCAGGAATAGGACGGCGGTGGAGCTCTCGCCGTCCACAAGAATACGGGCCAGGTGGCAGTTGTAGATGGTCGCGGAGACAATGAGCGTGTCATCGTGGGGGAACCGAACCCCTGGCGCGTCTTCCGCCGTGAAGGTGAGGGGGACGTCAGACCACTTAGGTGGCGGGGACGCGTGTAGCACCCCCACAACCTTGACCTCACGTGCGTACTCCTTACGCTGGCGCTTAGAGTCCCGCCCGGAGGTGGACCCTCCCATGATGATGTTGATGCGGCGCTGAGAAGTTTGAAAGGGGAGAGCTTCTAAAGGCTCCCCCTCCTGCGTCTGCTGACCCCCCGCGGGAGCGGGAAGGGCCGGAACAACTGGCCGAGGGAGCAAGGATGCCGGAGTACCCCCCTGCCCGCGCTGGTCGAGGAATGCCGTGAAGTGCTGCAGCAGCTGGCTGCAGTCTCGGGTAGCGTGGGTACTGGACCCATGGAAGCTGCACCACGGTCCTTCCCGCCTTCTCCCCGTGGGGCTTTCCTGGCCGCGCGAAGACTGTCCTCCCCCATGGCCCTTCGGTTTGGGGAAGGGGCGGTTGCCCCTCGGGGGGTCGCGCGAGCTGCCTCCGCCCTTGAGGACAAAGGTGTCCCGAGGTCGTGGCTCGTTACAGCCCCCCTGCCTGGGGCGCTTGAGGGGATCCCTGGCCCCCCGGTCTGCGGGGGGCGGGAGCCCCCTGGGTCTTCTTCCAAATGTCATCTTCCTCCGCCCGAGCGTACTTTTTGAGTACGTTGAAGAGCTCGTCGACAGAAGAGGGGCAGCTCCGGGAGAGCCTTCGGTGGAGCTCCCCGGGGAGGATGCCGCTTTTGCAGGCTTCGATGACCGTAGACTCGGGGATGTGGGCCACTTTGCTCTTCACCTGAGCAAAGCGCTTGAAGAAGCTTCTGATGGTCTCCCCAGTCCTCTGCCGGACAGTGTACAGCTGCGAGGTGTCCAGGGGGCGCACATAGCTCCCCTGGAAGTTCGCGCATAACTCCCGCTTGAGCTGCGTGAAAGACTTGATGGAGCCGGCCTTCAGGTTGTAGAACCAGGAGCGGGCGATGCCGATGAGGTAGAGGGGGAAGACGTTGCATTGTAAACCTGCAAAAATTCGTAAGGGTCTGCCTCACCATTATAGTGCTCGATGTGCTGTGCGGAGGGCGGTAGGGCCGCGGCCACCGGATGCTGCGAAGTCTTCGGCACAGAGGCTGATTAGCCCCCGGCACAGAGGCTGATTAGCCCCCTGCACCTCCCTGGGGGAGCCCCGGTCACTGTCTTCTTTGATGGGACCCTCGCTGTCTGAGTCTGGGAGCGGTCCGAGAGGTCCGCCAGAGTGGCGGTGGAGACGCTTTTCCTCTGGACCAGGGCTGAGTTCTCGGACGTCCGGGTTCTCCTCCGGGTGGGTTGGCTCTTCAGCGGGTCTCTTCCCCCGACCGGTACGAGAGCGAGGCTCCCCGCGCCCGCGGCCGGGGGGAAGTTCTTCCCCGATTCTGGTGAATGCATTCGCTCGACCTCCCGCCAGGCGAAACGGACCTGTCACGCCGAGGGAGGGAGCTTATGCACTGTAGCCACCGGCCCGGAGGCTTTCGGGGCTGGCTGGGGGGAGCCCCCTGCCAAGACCCCCGGGACCGAAAAGGGGGAAGCCCCTGTAACATCCGGAACCGGGGAGGGGGCGCCCGTAGCGACGTTTCGAACCGAAGTGGAGGGGGCCCCAGTGGCAACGACCGGAACCGGAAAGGGGGAAGCCCCTATAACATCCGGAACCGTGGAGGGGTCGCCCGTAGCGACGTTTGGAACCGATGTGGAGGGGGCCCCAGTGGCAACGACCAAAACCGGAAAGGGGGAAGCCCTTGTAACATCCGGAACCGGCGGGGGGGAGCCCCCGCGGCGATGTCCGGAACCGGGGAGCCCATGCGGGGGGAAGTTGTAACATGCCTATTTTTGGCTATCTTTTCTGCTTACGAGTCAGCATATCTTCTTTGGAATCCCTGATGTCTCAACCCTATCTTGATCTTAGGTATGCCACTACCTTAACCTAAAAAGTTGGCAGCTAAACTTCATCTCCCAGATCATTTTCACATTTCAGTCCAAAATTGTTTCAGTTTAGTCCTTTCAGAATTTTCAAAAAGCCCGAAAAAGTTAAAAGTCCCAGATCATCTCCAAATTCAAATCTGATCAAGTGATTATATTTCTTTCACTTTTCTGAACGTTTTTCCCTTCTGGAAGAATTCCAAAATCTCAACCGAAACCCTAGTTTCAGCCTCGACAAAAGTTTCAAACCCTAATTACCCTGTTTACCCTAATTACCCTGTTTTCGATTTTTGTCGAAACCCTCAGATCTTGTCGGATCTTACCATTTTTCCTGCTGGATGAGTCCAAGTACTTTGGTAACACTCATCTGCAAAGTCAAAATTCAAATCAGCCCTTCAGATTTCTAGAATTGCAAATAGGCCCAAGTCCGCGAGCCAAAACCCTCACAGTTTAGTCCAAACCTTCGCAAATCAGTTCAAAGTTTCCTACCAGGTCCCTGTGCCATTTTCCACCACGACCGGTGCATTTCGACCAGCGCCCCGCCGCTTTGCCTCGCCACTGGACTAGTCGCCGGTGAAGTTCCCCGCGCTGCCACCATCGCAGCCACGTAGCCACCACCTACGCACAACCGTGGCGCCACCGTGGAACACCTCACCCGCGCTGTGCCGTGTTCTTCCCCACGCGCGCGCGTGCCTGCTGTTGTCAGGAGCTTTACGCCACATGGTTGCCATCCCGGAGATCGCTATCTCGTCGTCCTGACAAAATCCCGATTCTGCGCGATACCCCGTCTCTGGCAGAGCTCCCGCCATGTCCCGATATGCCTTGTTGACCGCCCCAGCGCCAGAAGATATCTCACCGGCGATTGCTGCAACTCCCGAGAGCTCAACCCAGTGGCTATATAAAGCCCCCCTTGCCCATCATCTCTTCACACACCACCCGCAGTTGAATGCCTTACTCTGCACCACCAGAGAGCAACCAAGCTACTCAGCGCCGCCGCGAAGACCTTCCTCCTCGACGAGCAACTTCTGAAGCTCACGGTGCCAGCTACGCCCGCAGCTTCCCCCTCCAAACCAACATCACCAGTAAGACCCCCCTTAACCCCCTGTATGTGCCATATCCGTTAATTGACCCCCAGCGAATCTCAACGCCGGCAATCTCCGGAAAAGCCGTAATCCCCTTTTTCCCTAATGCCGAGTGATTCAAGCCAAATTGATCCTCGTGCCAATAGAGAATCATGATCAGTGAGCTAGGAGGAACAAGCCTGCCAGTTTGGAATCGCCAATTTTGCCCCGAGCGTCGAATCCCCATGTTCGAGCCTTGGCAGTTCACCGGAGAACGCCGCCGTGCTGCTCCAGCCATTCTCTGGCAAAATTGAGTACGCCAGTAGCTTTGTGATGACACCAAGATGCTTCCCAAATCGGTGCCTTCGTCTTCGGCCCCGATCGCCGGAGTTCGTTTTCCGGCCAAACCAGCCGATGAAACCTTGTCATCTAGCTAGGCCTCAACCCCCTGAGCAATTTACTCCACTAGCTCGAACCCTGAATCATCCTAGATAAAAAGTTATGTTCATGCCAAGATTACTGTCCAGTCGTTCAGGCCACCATGTTTGCTCACCGGATTTGGCCACCCTCTGGCCAGTTTTTGCCCTTGAGCCTGGTGAGAGTTTTGTAGCTGTTATCAAGGCCTAAACCCCAGACAAAGTTGTGCACCAATTGGAGTCCTGAGTCAAAAGTTATGCAATGCCCTAGTTTCTGGCCATGTGTAGCACTATGTCAGTGCATGTCCACCAGTGGCATTGGATGATTTAGACTTATTACATTTGAGCAATTGAAATGCCACTTTGTCCACTAAGCCTTTTGTACCATGCTCTACAATATTCCCTATTGTCACATCTCCAGAAAACAAACCTAGAACCAATTTAGGGCTATGTCAAGCCATGAACCGAACGTCAGCCCCTCGACATTCAAGTCCTTTTGAGCCCATCTCTTCGATCAATGTCAACTGACCTTGTCCAAACCCTTTCCCTGCATGCATGATATATTTACATAATATTTTCTAGTGCTTGTATGCTTATATAGTGTGTATGTGTTGTTTGTATCCGCCGTGGAACCAGATGTTGAAGGAACAGAGGAGATCTTCGAGGATTCATCTGAGCAGCTAGACCCATCACTGCAAGGCAAGTCTCAAACCCTTGATCATGTCTAGCCTACTATTTTGAAATGAAGTATGTTAACTGTTTTCAAGTATATGCATACCTTAGATTCAAACAAGAGCTATGTTTCAATAAAATGATTAGATATGACCTAAATAACTGTAAAGCCCCTTTTGACATTGAGTATCCCTGCACCCTTGTCACCGTAGAATATCATGCTTAGGCTATGCTATGCTCAAGATTATATGTTAAATGTTGAATGGTCACATATGAGAAAAGTATATTGAAAACCCCTTTTGTGAAAGAAAACAAGTCACATTCCACGCAAAGAGATCAATGGTGAATAACGGAGTGTGTAGTTTGAACCGCTTAGAAGGAGTTGAGTTTGAAGGAGTTCCAATAGTAAATGAATATCCAGAAGTTTTTCTTGAAGAGCTTCCTGGAATGCCGCCAGATCGGGACATTGAGTTCTCAATCGAATTAAAACCCGGATCTGCCCCTTATGCAAGAAAGCTTGCACGTATGACAAGTGAAGAACAAGAAGAATTAAGAAAGCAAGTGGAAGAATTGGAAAGAAAGGGATTTGTTAGAACAAGTTCCTCACCTTGGGGAGCCCCTGTGCTTTTCTCTAAAAAGAAAGACGGCAGTCTACGACTTTGTGTCGACCACTGGAACCTGAATGATATGACGATCAAGAACAAGTACCCTTTGCCAAGGATCGATGATCTCTTTGATCAACTAAGAGGAGAAAAGAAATTTTCAAGGATCGACCTGAGGTCCGGATACCACCAACTGAAGATTCGAGAACAAGATATTCCAAAAACTGCATTCATAAGGAGATATGGATTGCATGAGTTGCCTATTTACCGACCAGCCTTCAGACCGCCTCAAAGACCCCAAAGGCCTGTGCCTACTGCAATAGCACAATGTACCGGATGTAGAGGAAACCACTTCTTGAAGGATTGTCCCCTGAAGAATGAAGAATGCTTTCACTGTGGAAGAAAGGGACATCGCAGGAACACTTGTCCGCTACAACACTTGCCATCCAATGTTGCCCGAGCACAAGCTGCAAGACCCCCTGTTCCAACCCAAGGCTTCGTCAGAAATGCTCCGCCCTCTAGAGGAGGAAGATTCCAGAATGGCCGAGGGAGAGGAATACCTGCTGCAGGTCGCGGAAGACTCAACTACGCATCTGCCATTGAAGCAGGAGAAGCATCAGACGTCGTGATCGGTAGGATCTTTATTCACTCTGAACTTTCAGTTGCATTATTTGATCCCTGGTGCTACTCATTCATTTGTGTCAAGACCTTTCATGCTCAGAAATAAGTTGCCAGTATCCGCATTAGAGTTCCCTATTTTAATTCAATCCCCTGGAGCTCAGATGCCTGTCAACTCTATCTGTAGAAATATCGCCTTTAGTATTGGCAATCTAGGATTCCTAGCAAACCTGCTAGTTTTGGACCTTCAAGGATTAGATGTCATCCTTGGAATGGATTGGTTAGCCAAGCATAAAGGTCAGATGGACTGTGAAAAGAAAGCAATAACCCTGACGAATGCTAAAGGAAAACAAGTCACATTCCACGCAGAGAGATCAATGGTGAACAACCGAGTGTGTAGTTTGAACAGCTTAGAAGGAGTTGAGTTTGAAGGAGTTCCAATAGTAAATGAATATCCAGAAGTTTTTCTTGAAGAGCTTCCTGGAATGCCGCCAGATCGGGACATTGAGTTCTCAATCGAATTAAAACCCGGATCTGCCCCTTATGCAAGAAAGCTTGCACGTATGACAAGTGAAGAACAAGAAGAATTAAGAAAGCAAGTGGAAGAATTGGAAAGAAAGGGATTTGTTAGAACAAGTTCCTCACCTTGGGGAGCCCCTGTGCTTTTCGCTAAAAAGAAAGACGGCAGTCTACGACTTTGTGTCGACTACCGGAAACTGAATGATATGACGATCAAGAACAAGTACCCTTTGCCAAGGATCGATGATCTCTTTGATCAACTAAGAGGAGCAAAGATATTTTCAAGGATCGACCTGAGGTCCGGATACCACTAACTGAAGATTCAAGAACAAGATATTCCAAAAACTGCATTCATAACGAGATATGGATTGCATGAGTTTACCGTGGTGCCATTTGGTTTAATGAATGCAGCAGCAGTATTCATGAATTTAATGAACAAGGTTCTCATGGAATTTCTGGACAAGTTTGTCATTGTATTTGTCGATGACATTCTCATCTTTTCGGAGTCAGAGGAAAAATACGCACAACATCTTAGGATGGTGCTGGAAAAGTTAGTAGAACATCGACTGTATGCCAAGTTCGATAAGTGTGCCTTTTGGTTAAAAGAAATCTCATTCTTAGGCCACATTATCTCTGGCAAAGGAATCTCAATGGATCCATAAAAAATTCAGGCTATCATGGAATGGAAACAACCGGAAACAGTAACTGAGGTAAGAAGTTTCCTAGGATTAGCCGGATATTACCGGAGATTTGTCAAAGGATTCTCCAAGATTACAAAGCCACTCACCAGGCTACTAAAGAAAGATGTTCCATTCGACTGGACAGAAGGATGTGAAAAGAGCTTTGAGGAATTAAAGAAGATATTAACAACCGCACCTGTCCTTACGTTACCAGATAACAAAAAGGATTTTGAAGTCTACTGCGATGCATCAAAGCAAGGACTAGGCTGTGTCCTTATGCAAGAAGGGATAGTCGTAGCTTATGCATCAAGACAATTGCGACCACATGAGGAGAATTATCCAACTCATGACTTGGAATTAGCCGCCGTTGTTCATGCGCTAAAGATTTGGCAACACTATCTACATGGAAATAGATGTGAAATCAATACGGACCACAAGAGTTTGAAATACATCTTCACCCAACAAGACTTGAACATGAGACAGCGAAGATGGCTAGAGCTGATTAAAGATTATGACCTTGGAATACACTACCACCCTGGAAAAGCAAATGTAGTAGCAGACGCCTTGAGCAGAAAATCCTACTGCAATAAAGAGAATACATTAGGAATACCACCCCAATTTCTTAGAGATTTCGAGAAGTTGAATTTAGAGTTTGTTGAACAAGGAACCGTCGCCGCATTAACAATGAATTGCGAGCTGAAGGACCAAATCCGAAAGGCTCAGGAAGTAGATCAGAGTGTTCAAAAGATGAAAGAGGACATGAAATACGAAGATGTAATTGACCTTCGTGAAGACGAGGAAGGAATTTTGTGGTATCATAACCGAATCTGTGTTCCAGAAGACAAGGAAATCAAGAACATGATACTGCAAGAAGCCCATTGCACTCCGTACTCTATTCACCCAGGCAGTACAAAGATGTACCAAGATCTAAAGGATCGGTTTTGGTGGAAAGGAATGAAAAAGGAAATTGCCGAGTTTATAGCTTCTTGTGACACCTGTCTAAGAGTGAAAGTAGAACACCAGAAACCTGCAGGACCGCTGCAACCCCTACCAACCCCGGAGTGGAAATGGGACGAGATTGGAATGGATTTCGTAGTTGGTTTACCAAGAACCCAGCAAGGATACGATTCTATATGGGTTATAGTCGATAGATTGACGAAAGTAGCTCATTTTCTACCTGTAAGAACGCAATACACAACGAAAAAGCTGGCAGAACTATATCTTACCAGAATTGTCACGCTACATGGAGTGCCAAAAACAATCGTCTCAGACAGAGGAGCACAATTTGTATCAAGATTTTGGGGAGAATTACAAAAGTCTCCTATATCTTTCTAGAAAATCGAAAAACTCTTCTGCTGTCAAAAACTGAACTGAAAAAACCAGATTTTTCAAATAAGTTCAAAACCAAATCCAACCAAAAAGATGCAATGCAATGACCTAGTTTTCTCGGTTTGCGTTGGAGAGAAAGAGAGGACTTTCGCCACCCCTCTTTATAGTACGGTTAAAGCTAAAAACAATTTTCCTAACCGATCATCTCCATACGCCAAGATCGGTGAAATAAAAACTCATAATACCTGAGGTCTTTCGCATCTTCACGTTTTGCGTCTTATCTTTGCTCTTCTGCATCTTGTGCTTTACTTCAAGTCGGGTTCATCTTGATCATCTTGTAGTTCTTCCCAACTGATCCCTGTATCAATTAATCTCAAAAGCACAATTAGTCCGGAACACTTTGTTTTCATTAATCATCAAAATTAGGGTTAGGCATGAAAGCCTAGATGCAACAATCTCCCCCTTTTTGATGATTGATGACAACAAGTGTTCAAAAACAAAATAAATGAAATAGCTCCCCCTAAGTATATGCATCTCATCATATCAGATCATAAACCAATACATATACATCAGGGTACCCAAGTCATAGATGTGCAAATATCACCAAGTCATATCAGAGCATACACATCTCAAAATCAAGACATCATATATATCAATGTATCAATGTATCATAGCTCAAGAACATCATCTCAAGAAACCAAGTCACATATATATATCAATCAAGACATCAGAGCTACACAGATCACACACAGACATATATGATAAAGAAAAACATCTCCATATATAAGAAAAATAAACATCTATTCAATACAGCAAAAGACTCTAATATCCAAAATACTTCTCCCCCTTTGGCATCAAGCACAAAAAGGGAGGCAAAAACAAAAACAAATCAGAGCCTAAGGCTCATCAGCTGAAGAGAATCCTAGGACGGCTGTATCTCCGGAGCCATCTGGAGATGCAGTCGGGTCGACGGCCGGAGACGCCGGAGGAGTCGCAGCTACAACTGGAGAAACTGGTGCAGGAGCCGCAGGGGCTGGAGCAGACGGTCCTGGAGCAGCTGGTCGGGAGGCAGAGCTCGGCGAAGAAGACGCAGCTGGTCGGGCCCTCTTGCGAGGGACTGAAGATCCGGGAGCAGGCAGGCGACGCAGAATCTCCTCCTGCTGTGCAACCAAACGAAGCAACATCTGGTGATGCTCCGCCTGGGTGCTGAGGATCTGCTGCTGCACCTAAAGAATCTCCTGAAGCTGAGAGGAAGAAGACGCAGATCCAGTGCCAGTCCCTGCAGCTGGAGCTAGAGAAGACTCCTGAGCAGCAGCCTCGTCCTCTGACTCCCCCGCAGCATCATCATCTGATGCGGGAGAACCAGGGCCAGCAGCTGCAGCGGGGCGAGCACCAAGCCTGTGATCAGCCTGGCTGGGAGGATAGAAGAGAAGAGGATGATGGGGCCGTGGGAGCTCAGTATCGACGGCCCGGATATGAAGAAGCACCGCCATGATATACGGAGCGTATATCAGCTGACGGCGCGGGGAAAGAAGGACGTGCTGAATCTCACTGATGATAAGATCAGCGACGTCGAATGGCTCCTCCTGAAAGATCGAAATCAGTACGTGGAGGGCCAGATAGGTGATCCTAGCCCTATCTCCGCTCATGGGGACCAGAGTGAGACGGAGGATCCGTAGGGCTAGGTCTACATCGCGGCGCAGGCCAGCAATGTGACGGAGCTGGAAGGGGCCGGGTAAAGCATGGCCACCTCCCGACGCTCGAGGTCTGGAAGGGTATGGAGCTGGCGGCCAGAAGGAGGGCGCACCAGTCCAAGTGCTGACTCCAGCTGCTCCTTCATGACGGTGTAGACCTGGAGGCCCGTCATGAAGGTCATGAAGTCGCGCTGAGGGGAAATGAAGACGGTGGAATAGAACTGACGAATGGACCCCTCAGCCCAATGCAGAGAGGAATCGGCGACTAGGTCGCGGATCCCTACAGAGCCGAACAAATCTGCGAGGGAGGCGATGCCCGTGCTAGAGGCGATCGTACCCCACGACAGAGAGCGGTGGGCGAAGATGGGCGCGCGGCTGTAGACACTGGTAAACAGGTCTAGGTGGAGGTTTGTGAAGCAAGTGAGAACCTCGCATGCGTCGCGACCAGTGGAATGCGGCGACAGATACGGGTTCACAGAGCGAAGAGAGCGAAGGCGGCTCGCGTGCCACCGTGAATAATCCACCGGCACGCGCTCAGGCAGAGGCGAGGGCCGGTTCTCGGACGTCTGACCCGATGAACGCTGGCTGTTTGCCGCGTTCTTTCGTCGGGCCACACGACGAGAGGGACCGGGCTGATCAGACATGGCTAAGACAGACAAGAAAAACAGAGGAAAGGAAAACAACCTGAACAGAGGAACTGAGGAAGCCGAAACGTCGAACAGATCTGGACGACGTAGTTCGGCCGGCACGACAAGGCACACCACGTCGAGGAGGAACACAAAGAAGGCACACGACGAGGTGGGGTGGCACCGAGGAGCAAAAACGACGAACAGAGGAGCAACGGCGGCGGCGTACGACGGTGAGGAACGGCAAGATGCGGCGGCGCGGCTCATCGGCGGTGAAGAGGTTACCGGCGATGAGTGGTGGTGAGAGGCGCAAGGAGGAGGAGGCAAGAAGCAACGGCGGTGAGAAGAAAGGAAGCCGAGAAGACAAGATAAAGAACGGGGGATTTAGGGTTCGAGATCCCACAACTGACAGTCAGTTTGATAAACTGACAGTCAGTTCCAAACTCAGAAACATGGAACTAACAATCAGTGTACCACACTGACAGTCAGTTCACAGAACTGAGTTTTGAAACTGACAGTCAGTGTATGAGACTGACAGTCAGTTTGGGACTCGAACACGACCAGGAGCTTTGACCAAAATCAAATGCACGTAACTGACTGTCAGTTATGACAATGACTTCGACCAGAGACTAAGACCAGGCTCCTAAGCACTAAACTGACTATTAGTTTTGTCAATTTCGACCAGAAGCAAACTAAGACCAGAGAGGGAATAAAATAATAATATTTTATACAAACAACACATTTAGCACATCAACTAGCATTTGATATATCAATAATGTTCAGTTCACCCCTTAAAAAGCAAAATCTTGATTCATCTAGGGGTTTAGTGAAGATATCAGCTTGTTGCATGTCAGTTCTTACATAATTCACATCAATATCTCCTTTTACCACATGATCTCTAATAAAGTGGTGCCTTATTTCAATATGCTTAGTTCTAGAATGTTGAACAGGATTATTAGCAATTTTAATGGCAATTTCATTATCACACAATAGTGGCACTTTATCAAATATAATCCCATAATCCAAAAATGTCTGCTTCATCCACAATAATTGAGCACAGCAACTGCCTGCAGACACATATTCAGCTTCAGCTGTGGAGAGAGCTACAGAATTTTGTTTCCTAGATGACCATGATACCAAGGATCTCCCCAACAGCTGACAGCTACCATATGTGCTCTTACGATCAATCTTGCACCCAGCATAATCAGAATCAGAGTACTCAATTAATTCAAAATTTGCATTTTTAGGATACCAAAGTCCTAAACTGGGATAACATTTTAAATACCTAAGAATTCTTTTAAGTGCAATTAAATGACATTCCTTAGGATCTGATTGAAATCTAGCACACAAGCACACACTAAACATGATATCAGGCCTAGATGCAGTAAGATATAAAAGACTACCAATCATAGACCTACACAGTTTAGAATAGACCGATTTGCCGCTTTTGTCCATGTCCAGATGTCCATTGGTTGCCATGGGAGTTTTGATTGCCTTAGCGTCTTCCATCCCAAAGCGCTTGAGTAGGTCCTTTACGTGCTTTGTTTGACTCACGAACGTACCGTTCTTGAGTTACTTGATTTGAAGTCCGAGGAAGAAGCTCAGCTCACCAATCATGGACATCTCGAACTCTCTAGACATCATCTCTCCAAACTCATGACAAAAATGTTCATTAGTAGATCCAAAGATAATATCATCAACATAAATCTGACAAATGAACAAATCCTTTTCAATTTTCTTTGTAAAGAGAGTTGTGTCAACCTTCCCAATTTTAAAACCTTTTGATAATAGAAAATCTCTAAGACGCTCATACCAAGCCCGAGGAGCTTGTTTGAGACCATAGAGAGCTTTCGACAATTTAAATACATGGTTTGGAAATTTAGCATCTTCAAAGCCTGGAGGTTGTTCAACAAAAACAAGTTCAGAAATTTCACCATTTAAGAATGCACTTTTTACATCCATTTGAAAAAGTTTGATATTAAAGCATCATGCATAAGCAAGAAGAATGCGAATTGCTTCAAGTCTTGCTACCGGTGCAAAAGTTTCACCGAAGTTTAAACCTTCGACTTGAGTGAAACCTTGAGCAACAAGACGAGCTTTGTTCCTGATTACAATACCATTTTCATCTTGCTTATTTATGAAAACCCATTTTGTTCCAATAAAATTATGATCCTTGGGTCTTTCTACTAAAGCCCAAACTTCATTTCTAGCAAAGTTATTAAGTTCTTCATGCATGGCATTTACCCAATCAGGGTTATTGAAAGCTTCATTAATATGTTTGGGTTCTAAAGAAGATACAAAAGAATGATGTTCACAAAATGCAGCAATACGAGATCGAGTTTGAACACCCTTACTGATGTCACCCAATATTTGGTCTAGAGGGTGATCCTTGGTGATCGTTTGATGTTGCCTTGGTGCTTCATCTTGTACAGCTTTATCTTGATCTTGTTCTGGAGAATCAACATGAGATGATGATGTGTCTTGATCAACATTTTCAACGTTGACCTCATCTTCTTGATCTTCCTCTGTGGGCTTGATGTCTCCAATGGTTATGTTCTTCATTGCTTCTTGAAGATCTTCACCTGAAACTTCATGAGAGACTTGCTCCTTTTGCGAGCCATTAGTTTCATCAAATTCGACATCACTAGATTCTTCAATGCAACTTGTATTTTTATTGAAAACACGATAAGCTTTACTAGTGGTGGAGTATCCGACTAGAAAGCCTTCATCTACTCTTCTTTGAAATTTACCACCAAAATTTCTTTTCTTATAACATTTGCATCCAAACACTCGAAAATAAGAAATATTTGGCTTGCACCCAACAAGAAGCTCATAAGGAGTCAAATTTAGAAGAGGATGCAAATAAAGTCGGTTTATAAAATAGCAAGCGGTATGCACGGCTTCAGCCCAGAAGCGAGTAGGAGTATCATACTCACTTAGCATAATCCTTGCCATTTCTATAAGTGTTCGATTTTTCCTTTCAACAACTCCATTTTGCTGTGGAGTGTAGGATGTGAAGTAGCTACTTGCTTGCCCGCTTGACAAGCGCTACAAGGTTTGTCCTTTTCAAAATTCACATCCTTTAAGCCAACAACCAAATCACGTTTTAAAAGTTTTCTCAATTGATGCATTCCAACATGTGCAAGTCGTCTATGCCATAGCCAACCTTTTGAGGTTTGAGAGACAAGACATGTTGAAAGAGATGCATCTTTTGAGTGAAAATCGACCAAATAAAGATTTCCAAAACGAAAGCCTTTAAAGATCAAAGATTTATCTTTTAAACTTTCAACCAAAACTTCTTTTGGATAAAACGTGCAACTAAAATCAAAATCGCAAATTTGTGCAACGGAAAGCAAATTGAAATTCAGAGATTCGACCAATAAAACATTAGAAATAGAAAGATCATTTGAGATTGCGATTTTACCCAAGCCGACCACATTTCCTTGACGGTTGTCGCCAAAGGTAATCTTCTGGTTCTCGCTTGAGTTGTCTTCTATTGAGGTGAACAACTTCTTGTTACCGGTCATGTGTTCGGATCATCCGCTATCTAGCACCCAATGCCTCCCACCGGTCTTGTAGTTCACCTGCATAAAAAGAATTAAGTTCTTTTAGGTACCCAAACCTTTTTGGGTCCTTCAATGTTAGCAATCAAAGTTTTGGGCACCCAAATAGATTTCTTCTTTTTGTTTAACATAGGTGCGCCAACATACTTTGCAATAGCATAACCTTTTCTCGACTTTTGAAGCATGTAGCAAGTATCAAAATAATTAGGAGTCATTAAGGGACATGCTTCATGTGAATGACCGGTTTCGTGGCATTTATGACAAAATGTGTTGCATGCTTTAACAAATATAGTTTTAGAATTTTGTTTCCTTCCTTTCTTTCGAAAATATCCTAATCCTTCTTTTCTAAAAGAACATTTTTGTTTACTAAGGATTAGATCAAGAGATATTTTACCTTTATAACAATTTTCTAAGCCTTTTCCAAGTTTTTCAACTTGTGCCTTAAGTTCATTATTTTCATTTAAGATGTTATCATTTGAAGCACATGGAATGTGATGACTACTAGAGGGAGATTCATTCAAGTTACATGAAGTTGAAACATCTACCTTAGATGAAGTATTTGTAACATCTTTTATGAGCATGCTTTCATATGAATCTTTGAGCTCAGAGTATTGAGTGCGTAGGGAAGAATGTTCTTCCTTAAGCGCCTTATACTTCCTTTTAGTTTTTCCAAAAACTTAATTTAATTCGGTTATCATTTCAACTAAATCATCATATGAAGGATCGTTGATGTGTACCTTTTCATCGCCTTTAGCCATAAGGCAAATGGATGAGCTGGTTGAAGTGTTGATGTTGCCGAGAGCTAGTCCGGCCATCTTCTTGGAGCAACTTCTTTCGTTGTCGGAGTCGGAGTCGGAGTCGGAGCTCTCTCCGCCGGACATCCATTCTCCAAAACAGGCTTCTTTGATTTCTTCATTCTTCTGCTTGAAGAACTTCTTCTTCTTGTTCCACGCCTTGTTCTTGTTTGGACATCTTGATGCTATGTGTCCCTTCTCATGACATCCATAGCAAATGATGTCCTTGAAGTTGTTTTGCTTTTGCCCCTTTGGTCGTGTGTCAATGTTGACACCTTTCTTATGCAACCTGCGAAGGAGTTTTTGAGTGTTCTTTACCATGAGTGCGAGGTCTTCACCGGAGGAGCCATCGCTTGAATCATTTCTTGCATTAGCTTTGAAGGCCAAAGCTTTCTTCTTTGTCTCCGCTGGTTCGGCTTCTTCCTTCTTCTCCTTCTTGTGCATCTCATGGGTGATGAGGTTCCCATAAAGATCAGTTGGTGTTGTGGTCGATAGATCGGAGTTTGTGAGAACCGTGACCAAAGTGTCGAAGCTTTCCGGCAAGGCCCTAAGCATCTTTCTCACAAGCTCAAGGTCAGTAAAAACAACACCAAGACCCTTGAGTTCATTCACAATGTTATTTAACCGAGTAAACATCGAATCCACGGACTCGGTTGATGACATGGTGAATGTCTCATATTTTTTCCTCACCATTAGCAATTTTGCCTCTTTAACCTTTGTTGTTCCCTCGTAAATTTCTTCGAGGGTAGTCCAAACCTTATGAGCAGTTGTGAGATTGCTCGTACGGTTGAACTCATTTAAGGATAAACCGGCAAAGAGTGCATTTTTTGCACGGGCATTTAAATGTAACTTTCTCCTATCGTCCTTAGACTGACTTGCCGGATCAACCGGAGGAGTAAAGCCGAGTTTAACGATATCCCATACATCAAGCCCCATAGCTTCTAGGAATACCGACATGCGCACTTTCCAATAAGGATAATTTGTCCCATCAAAGATAGGCGCACGACCGGTATGACCAAGAACAGAATCACCACTTGACGACATCCTCTCTCTAGGCGGTAAAGCCTAATGAATCGAGAGACCTTGCTCTGATACCACGTGTTGGATCAAGGATGCCGACTAGAGGGGGGGGTGAATAGGAGGCTTTTAAAAACTTTAAAACTTAAAACAAATCAAGAACAAATCAAGAACAAATAATATAAGCAAGGGAAAGAGAACGAACACAACGATTTTTACCGAGATATCAGAGACTCGCCCAGTCTCCACTAATCCTCGTTGAAGCACTCAAATCACTTAAGTCTTGCCTCAATATCCACAAAGGATATTATCACTAGTGGTTGCTCCTTGTCCACTCCGGAAAGGCGAGCACCGATGCCTTGTACACACTTTCCGAGCCTCTCCGACAATCTCCGAACGGAGAGATCAACGGCCACGCCTCCGAACCGTCTAGGTGAGGGCGCTCACCAAGAGTAAAAGGCAGCGAGGTCTTCTCTAGACCTCCAAACACGCACCGAGAAGCTAAGTGAATGCAAAATGCAAAGAACTGAATTGCTCGGTGGATCAGAAAAACACTCGACTTGATCAAAAGATCAAGATTTTAAGTAGAAAACTAAAGCTCAACAATGTGTATGAGAGGAGGCTGCTTGTTGTTGAAAACTTATGCCCAAAGCCCCTTTTTACAGCCTCAAGAAGCAAATGAACCGTTGGAGCTAGGGCTGAAAATCAGCAACCCAAACTGACAATCAGTTTGCCTAACTGACAGTCAGTTCAGTGCACAACGGCCGAAAAAATTTATGGAATAAACTTTGCTAGCCGTTCGTGGTCGAAAAAAGGAAAGCTGAAACCCACAACTGACAGTCAGTTCGACCACAAACTCGACCAAAAACAAATAGAAACTCAGTTAAAATCTCTGTGGTCGAAACCCCAACTGACAGTCAGTATGGACAAACTGACAGTCAGTTTAGTACAAAAATTTTGAGCCCAAAATACACCCTCTCTGGACAAATGTCAGTTAACACGAACTGACATTCAAACTGACAGTCAGTTTAGCAAACTGACAGTCAGTTTAGCAAACTGACAGTCAGCATTAACAAAAATAGAGATAACATTAAATCCAGAAATTCAAAAGAGGTGTTTAATAGCTCGTTTAAAAGATAATTTCAAGGGCTACAATTTTGTCAACAGAAGCAAAAGCTAGATCTTCCTAGATCTTTCTAGAAAATCGAAAAACTCTTCTTCTATCAAAAACTGAACTGAAAAAACCAGATTTTTCAAATAAGTTCAAAACCAAATCCAACCAAAAAGATGCAATGCAATGACCTAGTTTTCTCGGTTTGCGTTGGAGATAAAGAGAGGACTTTCGCCACCCCTCTTTATAGTACGGTTAAAGCTAAAAACAATTTTCCTAACCGATCATCTCCATACGCCAAGATCGGTAAAATAAAAACTCATAATACGTGAGGTCTTTCGCATCTTCACGTTTTGCGTCTTATCTTTGCTCTTCTGCATCTTGTGCTTTACTTCAAGTCGAGTTCATCTTGATCATCTTGTAGTTCTTCCCAACTGATCCCTGTATCAATTAATCTCAAAAGCACAATTAGTCCGGAACACTTTGTTTTCATTAATCATCAAAATTAGGGTTAGGCATGAAGGCCTAGATGCAACAGGTGACGCCTGGGACAAGACACCGGGGGCCTTGTCCCCGAGCAAACGGCGGCGCCCGGGACAAGCCACCTGGGGCCTTGTCCCAGGGCGGATGGCGGCTCCCAGGACAAGCCACCGGGGGCCTTGTCCCCAGACAAATTGAACAGCCTCTTACCTGGACTTAGTTTCGAGGAGATTTCCCCCAACAGCAGCCCCCCATGCCCTCCGGGGACAATGCTTGAGTTCCCGGATGGGATAGTTCATGTTACCGGGAAAATCTCCAGGACAAGCCACCGGGGCTGTGACGCTTTGATTCCCGTGCTGCACGTTTATTACCGTGCCGTCATTCATTAAGGTCTTATCTCTATGGGAGTGCGCCGTTTGGCCATAATGGCCACTCGCGGTTCGAACCGGCGACGTCTCGTTTCGCGCACCGATCCCTTCATTTCCCGCGCGCTGTTTGAATTGAACGGCGCGGATGCACCACGAATGGCGCGGACGTGGCACCCATCGGGGTGGCGCTTGGCCCCTATATATAGGGCCTTGGGGGGCCCGGAGAGCCCCATTCCAAACTTCGAACCTTCAAACTCTTAGCGCCCTTAGCTCTCCTGGTAGCTCTCTCCCGGAAGCCTAGTCCAGGAAGCTTAGGCACCGGACGCTTCACCCCTTTCTCCTTAGCCGTAGCCACTGGAAGAACCAAATGGGACCCAAGGGCGGTGCTAAGGCCTCGGAGGTGCCCCCGGAGGAAGTCACCGCGGACTTTCTCTGGGCCTCTGAGTTCACATCTGGGGACTTGGAGTCCCTGGTGGACCGGGGGGTAGTTGCGGATGGGGACATCCGGATCCCTGCGAAGAAGGACGGAGCCCCCCGCCCTAGGACCGGGGAGGTGGTGGCCTTCGAGGCTTTCCTCGAGGTTGGGCTCTGGCTCCCGGTGCACCCGCTGCTCTGGGAATTTTTGAAGGAGTACGGGGTGGCCTTGAACCACCTGACGCCAAACGCATTCGTCCGGATGGGCCTCTTCATTTGGCTCTTCAAGACGGCTACCAGACGGGCGCCCACACTTCGGCTGTTCTGGTATTTCTATGAGCCGGCGGCGAGGAGCTCCCACCTGGTGAAGGGAGGGCCAAAGTCTCCCTTTGGCTTGGTGATGATCCAGTTGCTGCCATCCCAGGTGGCGGAGTACCCGGTGGCCGCCTCCTACAGCCGGTCGTCCGCTCCCAAGCCTTCGGTGTGGACCGAGGAGGAGCTAAAGCTCCTCAGCAAGGTCGTGGGCTCCCAGGGAGTTAACGCTGTTGAAGATCTCCCCCTTCTCGCACGGGAGGAGGGGGATCGGGATGTGCCCAGCCCAGGGGCCCCCGTAGAAGCCTGTGACCAGAGACGTAAGCTCCCAGTCACCTTGCTTGTTTCCTTTTCGTGTATTTTTCTAACTCTTACCTTTTGCAGTCCAGCCATACTGAAAGAGATCTAGGATATCGACTAGAGGGGGGTGAATAGGCGATTTTAACAAATTAACAATTACTCAAGCAATTAATAGTAAATGAGAGCAAATAACTAAAACAAGATGAACAATGAATAATTTAACACAAGGATATAACCCGTGGTCTCGGTGATTTGCCGATCACCCCTAATCCGCGTTGAGGCAAACTCAAATCTCTAACCGCTCCTCTATCTAGTCAACCTTCTCTCAAGAAGTGACCTAGATCTCGAGCCGAATTAGTGTGATGAGTTATCCAAACCTCGATTTCACTAATGATGCACTTTACCGCACTGGCAAGGCGTGCTCGACCCTTTCACAAGACGTTTTGAGGCTTCTTCACAATCTTCCTTGAAGAGCTCTCCAAAACCTTCTTCCTAGCTGTCTAGGAGCCGGCAAACTCCAAGAGTAACAAGCCGGTGATGATCACTTAACCTTCTTCTAGTGCCACAAGATTGATTTAGTGATCTAAATGCAATGCAGTAGAAGATCTCAAATGCACACTCTCACAAATTCAATAATTAGAACCCTAGAGTGTATGAAACTTTCTTAAGCTCTCAAGGATGATGACAATGTTCACAAATATGCCAAAGGTTATGAATAGGGCCGTGCATGGTAGTATAAATACCCCCCACAATAAATATAGCCGTTACCAGCCGTTGGGAGAAAAATATCACTTGGTGGTCAGACCGCAGGTATAAGCCCGGTCAGACCGCCACAATTGCAATGGCATAAAACAGGCGCAATAAATGCTCACCTGCCCTTGTCAGGCACACTCACAGTCAGGCTGGAGCCACATGCGGTCAGACCGTGAAACTGTCCAGAGACGACATAGTTTCTGGACACTTTATACGGTCAGGCCGATAAATACGGACAGACCGGCCACACGGTTAGACCGTAGTACAAAACCTCGGTCAAACCGATTTCTCGGTCAGACTGGTCTAACAAACGGCCATACCGTCATAACACAATATGATTCAGAAAGATATGTCATGAAGTTCCAGGAGACTGACCTAGGTTTTTACCTACGGACAGACCGACCTTTTTAAGGAATAAACTACACTTTGACATAATGTCGGTCAGTCCGAAACCCAATTCGGTCAGTCCATCTATTCGGTCAGACCGGACAACAATCGGTCAGACCGACTGAGACAGAGTTTGGCAGAAATGAGTTGAAACAAGCATTTTCGAAGTATATGACCTTCTAGTATGCAATGCAAGTTGATTTTATGATTTGTGGCACATAGATGAAGTATTTCGTGATACACCACATGCTCCTCTTAATAGTACGGCGACTATCCTAAAATCCGGTCAAAATTCTTCTCTAATCACCTTAGACCGGTAAAATGGAAAAAGATCATATTCCGTACCTTAGCCTCTTTGATCAATGTCCTTTCTTCATCATGAGGCTCTTTCTTTGCCTTTGATTAACCTGTCTTTTGAGTTTGTTCTTGACACAACTTAGCATGTATCGTTAGTACAACATTTGTAATTGTCATTAATTACTAAAACACTCTTTAGGGGCCTAGAAGCTACAATCTCCCCCTTTTTGGTAATTGATGACAACATAAAGAGTAGATGATTGAATTTTGAGCATAAAATGAATTTTACAATAAGCATAGTACAGAAAGACACACCCCCCTAAATGTATGAATATGAGAATTTTGGCATTTTGGTGGAGTTCAAGCATGTGTATAAGATGCTATATCAATTCATTCACTATATAATCATGAAGTATCACAAGTGTTTTTGAAACATCACATAGGTCACAAATAAGACATTCAATTCAACACATGATACCAACATCACAAGGTCATATGAAAATAACATAAACACATCTCATATATCATGAAGTAACAATCTCACAAAAGTGTCATCCAACATAAATGTCATCCACATAGAAGTTAAAAAAAAGTTCTTTCATCTAAAGTTCTCTCCCCTACTCTCTTCTCTCCCCCTTTGGCATCAATTGCCATAAAAGCTAAGAATCGGCGGGAGCATCATCATCTAGAGGATGGAAAGGAGCAGTCTGAGGGAAACGGGTGTAGAAGCGAGCGGAGAAGGCGTCGAAACGATGCTCAAACTGATCTTGGCTCGACGAGAAGGTCTGGAATTGATCATTCAATGCTGCCAAGTCCGAGCGAGTGAGCTCAAGCCCCTGGAGAAGAGTAGCGAACTGATCCATCATCGGCTGATGGAACTGCTGCTAGAACTATGTAAACCAGGTGGGAGCTTGGCTAGACTGAGCTGGCTGCTGTGCCTGAGGCTGAGGAGGAGGAGGCATAGGCTGAGCCGGCTGTTGTTGCTGCTGATGCTGTGCTCCATGGCCTCGAGCCAAGACGCGCGGATTGGCACTAAACTGCTTATAGCCGAGATGTCTGATGTCACATGATCCACGAGGGAACTTCGTCTTCTAGAGCAGCAAAGACATGATATATGGAGCAAAATATAGGTTCTGCAGAGTGGTTACCGAGACATCCTCAATTGTCTTCAAGATGAATGAGACAATGTTGATCCGATGACTCTTGAGGATGTGGTCGATGAAGTTCCAATAGTAATCTCGGACCGCTTCTCGATTACCACTCTTTGGATGGATCATAGCTCGTATGATTTTGTTGACCACAACAGGGAGGACTTTGAGACCTGTAACGGTGCCAGGTACGATCCACTGTCCACCTCCCGACTGCTCATAAAACTGGAGCCAGTCATCCTCATGGAGGTAATCCTCATCCTCTATATTGATCCCCTCCTTCATTTCCTCATAATTTATCTTGTTTGCTGCAGCAAACTCCTCAAAAGTGGCCTCATACCACCTAGAGCCTGTCATCCACATGATTTTCTGGTCCGCCCATCTGATCTCGATCGTAGCATAAAATTGTCTGATAGCAGTGGCGTTCCATGGGCATTTGTGTTCCTCAAAGTCATAAAGACCAATGTCCTTGAAGATCTGCACCAAGGGAGCCATGATAGGCTGATTCACCACATACGCCCACTCGATCCACTTGTGCTCGAAAATGTTCTTGTGGATCAGATTCCCATAGAATGCATCCTGTTGGGTCATCGACCCACTGGGGGGAGGAGGTGATAAATCATCGACTAGCTGGGGAAGAGAACATTTACTTAAATTATGCACAAAAAAAATCGTTGTTATAATTAAACGGTTGCTTAAGATGCAGCTTTATCTAGTCTCTTGTAATGTATATGCGACCCGCTGGGGGGAGGAGGTGATGAATCGTTGACCAGCTGGTGAAAGGAAGGTATACGGAACAACGACATTGATTATAGGGTCCTGAGAAACCGTCAAAGCTGCCTATCCGTAACTAAACTTAAGTAAGCATCTTAAGCTGTGTCTCCTCTAGCCGCGGTGGAATGGTCCAGTTCAAAACATTCTGGCTAAAAGCACGAAAAAGTTGAAGAATAAAATAAAAAATAGTAATAAAAGTGTTTAAATTTTTCTCTCTAGTTATGGAAATCTAGCAACTTTCTATAAAATTGTAGTATGGTGATTGTTTTCTAAAGTTGTTGTTTGTTCTAAGCCCTATATGAAAGAAGTTGTCAAAATAATTTACTTGATTAAGCTCTCTCTTTGCTTAGATCAATTGTTTCATATGCCTCGATGTGATGTGAATTGCCGAAAGTTGTTTATTGAAAATCTGATTAACCTGGGCATTCCAATTTCTTTGAAAACTCACTCACATGCTTTGCTTGAGGACAAGAGAGATGCTAGCTTGGGGGAATTGATAAGTGCTTAATTGGTAGTGCTTTTATCCTAGGTTTTCTAGTGAAAATGTGCTAAAAACTCCTTCGACGATTGTGTTCATTATGCAACTTTTTGTATCATTTTTACAATTGTTGGGGGAAATCTCCGCGGGAGCAAGTCCAGGTAAGAGGCAAGACTCCCGGCAACTCTTCCCGGGCGCCACAATTTGACTGGGGACAAGGCCCCCCGCCATTTGTGGGGGGACAAGGACCCCGGTGGCTTGCCCCGGGTGCCGCCATTCGCCCAGGGACAAGGCCCCCCCGGTGGCTTGTCCCGGGCACTGCCATTTTCCCGAAGACAAGGACCCCTAGTGCAACGTCATCTGTGGATCACGTGAAGCACCTCGGGAACTGGCGGGGACACCTGTCAAGCATCAGAGCCCTTTGGCTGGGAGAAGGACGCTAGGGCCCCTCGATCCAACGGTTGTGGATGGGGTAGTTTAGTCTTTTTGCATCTTTTGGGCCTATATAAGCCCTTGTAACCCCTCATGTAAGGAGGACAATCCATTTTTACTCTAATACAAAACAAAACAGGCGTGCTTTGGAGCCATCTCTCCCCGAGAGAGCTCCCCTAGCCAACTCTGGTTGGGAGCACGTCGACAGGACTAGGGCCTCCACTGAGGCCTGAACCTGTATAAACCTTCGTGTCATTTATTGCATTTTCCCGACGGGAGAGGACCAATCACGCGGTCAGCTCACGTCGTCTTTTCTTCGCTAGGCATTTCCACTAAACCTGCCGGGGTATTTGCAATACCACGACAGTTGGCGCCATCAGTGAGGAGCCGGCAGAGCCACTGGGGGAAAGCCAGTCCCCCCAGGAGCGTCCGAGGTCGCCAGGTTGGACGTGGAGCCCTGTCCACCGGGAATTACCGGAAGAGTTAGAGGTGGTACTTGGGTTTGGCCGTGTCCGGGTGGCAGTGCCGGGACGGCCGCGCTTTGGAGGGGTGGCACCGGGTCACTGGGACCGGCGTCACTAAGAACGGTGCGAGCCCTCGTTCTTGGGGGTGCCATGGCGATTTGTCGCGAAGTCCCCACGGTGGCTCCGCCGGCTTCCCGAGATGCGCTGCTCAAAGCTCTTGTGGGGAGCCAGCTCCAGGCCTAGCGCTCGATGGATGAACTCGTTCGCATTCTGGCGCGGCCGCCGGCCCCCATCTACGCACAGTTCCTTTTCATGGGGCAATGCCCCCGTTTATCGGACATCCGGTGGCCCCTTCGATCCTTGGAGGTCAGGTCGCTCCCGGGGCTTGTGGTTCCAACGGGGGTTACGCTCCGGCGGGCCCATCATCCGAAGCCTTCCCGACCTTGGGGGCTTTCCAGGTGCCGGGGACTTACCCCGTCCCCGGAGTCTTCCCCATGCCGATGATCCACTCCGCGCCCGGGGTCTTCCCGACACTGGAAGCCGGCTGCTCCCCGCCGGTCGTGCCCATCATTCCGGAGGTGGCCCGCCAGATGACTCTCGTGCCGTCGCCGGACCTTTCCCGTCAGGACCCCCACTCTCCGGTTCCGGACGGCTCTCTCGGGGGCCTCCCGGTAATTGATTTTGCCCACGCCCCGGTTGCGACTCCCGTGCTCGCAACCGATGCGCATGAGCTCCCTCCTCCCCCAGGGCTGCCCTCAAGGGCTCCCCCGGTAGATCAAGTCTACTTCACCCCAAAGGAGGTTGAGCAAATGCGCACCACCAGTTCTGGGGAGGCTCCCTCACACGGCCTCCCGGAGCCTCCCCCGGGTCGTGGGTGCGGGGAACTCCGCTCCCGCTCTAGCCAGGGCAAGAGATCCACTGAAGAACCAACCGCCGCTGGGGGGCGCCCGGACGTCTTGGAGGTCAGCACGACTAACCCGGAGGAAAAATGATGCTACCGCCATGTCGGCAGACCTCTTGGGCCTCTCCTCGACTCTGACAATGAACGCACGTCCCCTGTCAAAGGGGACAGTGACCGGGACTCCCCTCGAGAGGTGAAAGGGGCTAACCAACAACTATGCCGCAGACTCCAGTGCATTCGATGGCCACGGCCTTATCGTCCGCCGCACATCGAGCACTACAATGGTGAGGCCGACCCCTACGAGTTTGTGCAGGTGTATTCCACAGCCATTTCGGTGGCTGGGAGGGATGAGACAGTCCAGTGCAATGTCTTCCCCTCTACCTGACTTGGATCGCCCGCTCGTGGTTCTACAACCTGAAGGCCGGCTCCATGAAGTCCTTTGTGCAGTTAAAACGCGAGTTCTGCGCAAAATTCGAGGGGAACCACATGCGCCCCCTGGATTCCTTGGAGTTGTACACTGTCCGCCAGAGGAGGGGGGAGACCATCCGCAGCTTCTTCAAGCACTTTGCTCAGGTCAAGAGCAAAGTAGCTCACGTCCTTGACTCCACAGTCATTGAGGCGTGTAAGAGCGGGATCCTCCCCGGGGAGCTCCACCGGAGGCTCTCCCAAAGATGCCCCTCCTTCGCCGACGAGCTTTTCATCATACTCGAAAAGTACGATCAGGCGGAGGAGGATGACCTCTATAAGAAAAACCAGGGGGTCCCAGCCCCCGTCGACCGGGAAGCTAGAGACCCCCTCAAACGCCCCAAGAGGGGCAATCATAGCGAGCTACGGTCTCGAGACACCTTTGTCCTCAAGGGCGGAGGCGGCTCGCGCGATGCCTCCAAGGGAAACCGCCCCTTCCCCAAGCCGAAAGGTCGTGGGGGAGGGAAGTCATCCCGCGGCTACGAAAGCCCCGCGGCAGAAGGTAGGGAAAGTCTGTGGTGTACCTTCCACAAGTCCGATACCCACGCAACCCAGGAATGCCACCAACTGCTCCAACACTTCACCGCATTCCTCGACCAGCATGGGCAGGGGGGGACTCCTACCTCCTTGCCTCCTCAGCCGGCCTTACTGGCCCTTCCTGCCCCCGCGGGGGGGGGGGGGGGGGGGTAGCAAGGACAAGCGCGAGAAGGGGATCTGCCAGAGACACTCCCCTTCCAAACTTCCCAAAGGCGCGTCAACGTCATCATGGGAGGGTTCGCCACTGGGTGGGACTCCAAGCACCAACGCAAGGAGTATGCGCGTGAAGTAAAGGTAGTGGGGGTGCTGCACACGTCTCACCAGCCCAAGTGGTCGGACGTCCCCCTTACTTTTACAGCGGAAGACGCGCGCGGGGTTCGCTTCCCCCCTGACGACGTGCTCATCGTCTCCGCCACCGTCTACAACTGCCGCCTGGCGCGCATCCTCGTCGACGGCGGAAGCTCCACCGACATCCTGTACCTAAAGGTGTTTAGGGAGATGCAGGTTGACGAGAAACTACTGCAGCCCGCAGCAGGGCCCTTGCAGGGATTCGTCCCGAGGAAGACGATCCACCCCGTGGGGAAGGTGGATCTCCACATGACCTTTGGCACCCAGGACAACTACCGGACAGGGATGGTCTGGTTCGATGTGGTGGACCTCCCCTCCTCGTACAACGCAATCATGGGGAGGACCACGATCAATCGCCTGGGGGCCGCAATCCATAGAGCTACCTCTGCGTGAGGATCCCCGGGCCTCACGGTGTATTCACCGCCCGGGGAGACCAAGACGTAGCCCGCGCCTTATACAAGCGCGCTGATGAGGATTGTTACCTGAGCTAGTTCAGAGTAAATGCACGTCTTTTTCAAGACAGATTCGAACCAGGTAAGTGTCTGTTGATGTGATCTCAGATGGCATGAGAAGCGCGAACACCTGGTCGCACGCTTTGCGCAATTAGGCCGCAAACAGTGCGCGGTCAAGAGCCCGTTGGCAATGCACGGACAGGAGGTCACATACAGTGCACAGTCCGGAGATTGCAGATAATATGTTGTCAGAAGGTCATGGACTACTCTCGACCAGGATGAGTCGGGGTTGCTTAGGGCCTATGACAAGCATATCCCGAGTATCCCGAAGATTCTTTCACGTATGAGGACAATTACCAGGAGGTTAATATGTGCGGTTATCCCTTAATTGCACGTGTTAAGCCTGGGTGGAAGTTAAGTGCAGTTGCCAAAACTACACACGAGCAACCGTTCAAAACCGTTGTGCGTTGGCGCCCTTTCGACCAGTATAAAAGGGTGAGCAAATGCACCAGACGGGGAGAGGACACATCGGGAACAGATTCAACAGATCCCAGAGTTCGACACCAGCAAGCTTTCATAGGCTAGTTTAGTCATTTTCTAGATAATCACACGGAAAAGATCTTCGCCTGTGATGATCTTTTCCACAACTTTGTAACCCTTTTTCCTACACATAGTGAAATCCCAACAGGACGTAGGGCTATTACTCCCACCATCAAGGGCCCGAACCTATATAAATTCTTCTGTGTTCCAACCGACTTGGGCTCATCATCCTTTCCCAGAGGGACACCCTGAAAGGTCTCACAATTCACAAATTCTGCATAAGTTCGACTAAGGACCACGAGTCCGAATCGTCGACAACTGGCGCCCACCGTGGGGCCTTTCTCGAGGCGTTCTTATTTCTATCCGGAGGTTCGGTGAGCCATGTCTGGAGCATATGATTCTGAGAATGACTTCACCTAGGGATCCAGTTCCAATGGAGGAAACCGCAGGCGAAGACGTCCTAGAGGTCGATTCGACCACTCAGGTCATGTCCATCGACCATGAGGCGACCGACGCAGAACCAGAGCCCACTGTGGTTCTTAATGCGTTAGAGGTTGAATACGGTCCATCGTATGACCCTGCTGAGGGTAAGGGCGATGTCGACCAGGAATTTAGCCCGGGGAGGTTTGATCCTGATGACTCCACGGTCTCTTTGATTTTGAGGCCGACTCGGAACAAACGGAGATGTTTTCTCCATCGGCGACCTCAGAAGAAGCTCCCGATCAACGGGCTGCTAGGGATGAACAGGAACGCAAACAAAAGGAAGATCAGGATCGTGAGCAACAAGATTACAAACTTCGCAGAACAGCCCTAGAGGTTCTTCAAAATGTGCAAGCTCATTAGGACGCTGCTCCGAGTTCTTCCCGTCGATCACGTGGTCGCAAACGCGACCAGACACCATCTTTACCCCCGGAACATTTGCCGGTGTACGAAGAGACGGTGACACCTGGCGTGCCCAGGAGGAGTACGCATGGCCGGCTTTGATCCATCGCAGAGGTCCTGCGTAATTTTCCTCCTATGGTCACAGATGCGCAGAAACCGGCTTTCGCCAGAATCCTGGTGGAGAGGTTCGACGAGGTCGCATCTGAGGTGACCCGAACAGCCTCTTCCCGGTCAGTGACACGTTCCCATGACAGAGAATACTCTAATTCTGGTTCTGGTAGATGGAATCGCACACCACCAGTACCATCTCGGCATGACAAAGCCCGACGAGCGGGGAATTCTCATGATCAGGAACGGATTCCTGTCCACTCTCGCCTGGGACCACGTGTGGCCTCTCATTCGCGTGAGGTCGCCCGAGATCAGGTCAAGAGTCGCAGGTCTATTCATGGCCCTTATGTCGGTCCTAAATCTTTCTCACCAGGCCTTCGTGCGGTCATTTGGCCAAACAAGTTTAAACCAGGGACCATAGAAAGATTTGGCGGGACTTCAAACCCATCTAAGTTCCTTCAAAATTCAGGCAGTGGGTGGCGATGACAGGGTCATGGCCAACTATCTGCCTACAGTTCTCGAGGGACCAGCCAGAACCTGGTTGTTCAATCAACCTGAGGGTTCAATCTATAACTGGGAAATGTTGGGCGATGCCATCCTCAACAATTTCCAAAATTGTTATCAGAAGCCGGGTAAAGAGGACGACCTCCATCGACTTCGATAAACTTCGACCGAAACTCTTCGTCAGTTTGTCAAGAGATTTGTCAGGATAAGAAATACCATCCCGAACATATCTGATAACTCTGTTATCAGGGCATTTAAACATGCCGTCCGATATCGGAGGTTCACCGAAGATTTTCTCATCCATCCTCCTCAATCAGTAGCCGATCTCTTTGATATGGCTAATCGATAGATATTCCGACGCGGCCGAGGCCGTTGAGTGGAATCGGATGGTGGATAAGGGTAACTTACCGCGTCAACCAGGTCTCAAGGATGTGAAGAGGGAAGATTCGAGCAAGAAGCCGAAATCTTCATCAGGCGGGAAGTCGAAGAAATCAAAAAGGAGTCGATCTGGACAGTACCGAGAGGTCGCGGTGGCAGAAAAACCTCCACCGACCAAAGGTAACAAAGCTTCATTTAAAAATAAAACTGCTTTTGGTGGTCGCAGTGCCGACCAGGCAGAGAAGTCGACTAACCCGCAGGAAGGCAAGAAATGGTGTCCTATCCACAACTCCGCAGGCCACAACCTCAAGAATTGTAGGAGTTGGTTGATGCAGTTGGATGACTTCTACCATGGGATCGGACCTATGCCGACCTTACCAACGAAGGAACAAACCTACAGGCTAAGGGACACCAGCAGGGACGAAGAGATGTCTTACCAGGTACCTCGTAATCATGTCAATGTTATTTTCGGAGGTTCCTCCTCTTTTGTTTCTAAGCGGCAATTTAAAGCCTTTTATCGAGAGGTGAACCAAACGGAGACTCCCCTTGGTGAACCTCAGTACCCCCATTGGTCGGATACACCTTTGACGTTTGATCTCTCTGATTGTCCTGTGGGGCTTACTCGACCATTGAGGCTTCCTTTGGTCATAACCCCAATAATCAGCAATGCGAGAGTCGAAAGGGTCCTGATCGACGGAGGTAGCTCCTTGGACATTTTATTGGTCAAGGCACTCAACGAGATGTAAATTCCTCGTTCGAAAATCAAACCCATAATTCATCCGTTTTATGGGATAATCCCTGGTCCCTCTATGATATCATTGGGACAGGTGGTGCTCCTGGTCACGCTGGGAGAACCACATAACTTCCGAACAGAATTAGTTACTTTTGATGTAATTGATTGTGATTTGGCTTATAATGCAATCTTTGGCAAGCCAACTCTTGCTAAGTTCATGCTGTCTACGCACTATGCTTACCAGTGCGGCAAGTAACCTAGACCCAAGGGTATTATTTCAGTCCGAGGCAGTCGCAACATGGCATTAACGTGTGATTGGTTATCCCTGGTGATGGTGGACCAACTTCCCCTCCGAGAAGCCCAGATCGCCACAGTGTCCACTGATACGATCAAAGCTGCTTCTCGACTAGATGAAACACTAAAACTAGTTCCATTATACCCAGATGATCCATCCAATGCAATTCGGGTTGGATCAGGTCTGGACGACAAATAGGAACTCGAGCTCTTTGCCTTCCTCCGAGCTAACGCAGATGTCTTTGCATGGAAACCATCCGACATGCCCGATGTCCCAAGGGAGGTAATCGAGCACAGGTTAGCAATTCAACCTGGACAGCGACCAATAAAGCAGAAGCTCAGGCATTTTGCTGTTGATTGGTAGGAAGCCATCCAAGTGGAGTTAGATAAACTCCAGAAGGCCAGGTTTATTCGCGAAGTCGATCACCCAGAATGGCTTGCGAATCTAGTCATGGTCCGCAAGTCAAATGGCAAGTGGTGCATGTGCGTCGACTACACCAGCCTAAACAGTGCCTGTCCGATGGATGACTTTCCCCTTCCCTGCATCGACCAGCTGGTTGATTCTACTTCGGGTTGCGAACTGGTAAGTTTCTTGGACACTTACTCAAAGTAGTATGGTAGAAGAAGATGAAGAGAAGATTGTCTTCATCACACCATTCGGCACCTACTGCTACGTCCGAATGCCGTTTGGTCTCAAGAATGCTGGCTCCACGTACCAGCACTTGATGCAAAAGACCTTTCTTTCCCAGATGGGGCGTAATCTTGAAGCTTACGTAGACGACCTGGTTGTAAAAAGTCTAAAAAGTTCGTCTCATTTAGACGATCTTGCTGAAACCTTCTGTAATTTGAATCGATATGGAATAAAATTTGTCGCGCCCCAAGACTGGGACAACGACTACTCCTGTAGAGACCTAGCTCGCTGCAGCTAGTCCCATTCTCACAAACCTTTGACTTCCCAGGATGAGTCAAACACACGAGTATATTACATTGCAACAGAGTACTCACAAAATATTAAGCAGTGTGGCCTGCTGGCCTTAATATTACATAAAGATGATTACAATGCCTACAAGGCATTCAGGGTTTAACAAAATATTTAACTACGCAGCAGAAGATAGGTGACCCTCCCACAAAAGAAGTTGACGGCAGAACAACACACTTCAGGGCTCTGGCGGAACTGATTCTCCTCCTTCTGGATCCACGAAGTACTCCGTGCCATCATCTTGATCAAAGTAGGCTCCATCTATTGTGTTGAATGTTGCAAGGGTGAGCACTTACGTACTCAGCAAGTCATAGGTAAGAGTAGATACATATAGTAGTGATGATATGAACCTAGACTAGTCAAGAATTATGGATATTTGTAAAATAATCTTTTCCTTCTCATCTCATCTTATGGCAGCACTTTTTATAATATAACATCATCATTCATGTTCACTAGATTATAGCACTACCGCGACACGTCGACACACGACAGCCCACGGCAGCACTCCTTATCATGACAACACATGTCATTTGGGTAATCTTGATTTAAACATATTTTATTTAGAAAATAGTACTTGTGTCACACCCCGTGGATTTAATCCACCGCAGCAGACTCCTATAAACTCGGGAGCTCGGAGTATTCGAATACGTTTTTAACTCTGCAGAGAGGTACCAATTTACCCGCAAGATATTCCACTTTCAAACCTTTCCTATCATAACAAAATGATTGGACCCCTGACTCACTTCATACTGTGAGCGGCAAGGTGGAAATAACAAGAACTTTTGTTATGCATCACTTACAATTCACCCCTGACCCTGTGGCTCTCAGCGAAACACAGTTGTGGTAGGCTGTATCCAAACCTCCACCCCTTTGCTTATTCCCATTACTGGGTCAGCGTGCTTGATCACCTTCGGTGATATGTGTGGGAGCCGCGCTCCGTGTTTATCGTGCATCACTACACATCTCATGCAGGGGTTTCATGTGCGATCCACATAATTACTTGTTCAGGCCTGTCCCATACCAGGCTTGCGGTTAGCACGTTGTTCATCCCACTAGACGCACAACACAAGGTTCTAGTCCTTATATGCCAATGACCAGACCATCCACAACCCTGCACCTTCAGTGCCTGCATTCCTTTGCAGTCTAGCACCTCCAGTGCTACAGCCATCCATACCATTTTTCTGGTCACGGCTAGGAGTTTTATTTCGTGAATATAAGTATATAAATACATATAATAGTTCATGGCTCAAAACTTGTTTATTTCACATTTCACAGATAACCAGTCTAGTACTGCCAATTGATAAATCAACCATTCTCAATCATTCACATGCAATATTGCCTATATTCAAGGTTATATTATAGCAACATTTAAAATATAGGTTCAAGATGACCAAGGATATGACTTGCCTTCCGCGTTGTAAAATACAGTAGTCGATGACAAATCAACAGCAAAATCTTCAAAGTCAGCTTCTGAATCTGCTCGACGACAAACAATCACACAATAATTACTTTTAATATTAAAATGTTTTATGACTTATATGCAGAAATGCTCAACAAGAATGATCGAACTAAACTGGAGATAAGTTGAACTGCAAACTGAACTGAGTCGAGATTCTAGGGTTTCAAGGAATTTGGGCTAAGGATGGTTATTAGATAATCTTAGGGTGTCAGGATTGCAATAGGGATAACAATTTTGTGGCTGGTTTAATCAAAACAGCGAATGTCAACAGATCGACATTCGGATCAAAGCTTGGACATAGCTTTAAGAAAAGCTAGGATGCTTATCTCAAGTTGTGGTAGTAGAAGAAAATGTAGATCACAACTCTACAAATTCAGTGGACAAAGTGGTTTTCAAAATGCACAACCAGATGTGGGTAAACAAGGTCAATGCCACTGGCTGACAAGCTCTGGCATAGAGCTGACAATGCCAAAAACTAGGGCTTAGCATAACTTTTGATCTGGAGCTCCAAATGATGCACCACTTTGTCTGGGAGGTAGGCTTGAGTAACAGGAACAATTAAGTTAACAGGATCTAGGGCAAGAAATGGCTGGAAAGCAAGAAATTTGATGATGAACTGAGATGAACTGGCTGCACTAGATCAGTTCTGGACAAGATCTTGGCAGGGCTGTAACTTCCAATCTAGGCCGATCTAGGTGTCGGGCTAGAAGACAAAAATGTTCAGGAAGTTAAGGCACACACAGTGGACAAAGTGATTTGAGCTGAAACGGCCGGGAACACTTTTCCGATCATCGGCGCCGGAGAAGAAAACGGTGCTGATTGGGGGTTTCTGCTACAGGCAACAAGAACTTAATTCCTTGCTTGGGGAGCATCTAGGAGGTATAGGGAAGCTTCTGGTAACATCAAATTGACCGGAGGATCACCGGAGAAGCCTGGCGACAATCGCCGGTTTCTGGTGAAGCTCAGGTTAGGGAAAAACTTTGATTCTTGCTCAAACTGGAAATCTAAATACACAGGCTTGCTTGAATTAGTTTACTGATCAATTTTGTTTACAGAAACGAAAGCTAATTTGCAGTAATTCGGGCTACATTGCCGGAACAGGGCATTCTTCGAATTTTAGCAATTTCCGGTGATCGCCAGCGATAGAGGTCACCGGGGAGCAATTAGATGATATCACACAGAGAGAATGAGTAGGGAAACTCACTGGTGTTGTTAATTTGGCAGGAGATGATCTGTAGAGTGCTGGCACCGTGAGCTTCCTCGACGGCTCGCCGGAGAAGAAAACGAAAAGAGCAAATTCTGGAACTTGGCTGGTTTCTGGTGAAGTATGGAGGGAGCTACTGAGCACAGGAGTGCTTAAATAGGCCAGGAGAAGCTTGCAAGGAGGAGACAACGAAGTAATTGGCAGCTGAGATGAGATGGATTGCGTGCTGAGCATCAGCGGCGAAGACACAGCGAAGAACGGTGATTGCGACGGCGACAGGACTGCAACTGTCCACATTGTCGTTCATCGGGAATTTGCAAAGATGGAGCAAGCGGTGGCGACAACAACTGGCGCGGCAAGGCAATGTGGCGATGGATTGCTGACAAAAGCCGGTGATCGCGCGCGGGAGCAAGCGCTGGTCGTTGACGTTGCAGCGGCGCTGCCACGGTGACGGCTGAGGCGAGGACACGTGCGCAACAGCATGCACGATCAAGTTGCAGGCGAAGCTTCACCGGCGGCAAGCAACCACGGCGCAAAGAAACCACGGCGAGCCCTGGTCGTGCGCACAGTAAAACGGCCTGGTCGAATGCTTGCTGCTGTCCTGGTCGAAAATGGACTGAACTGCAGTTTCAATTCTTTGAGTTTTGGACTGAAATGTAAATCTGGAGATTTAGAAGGTTTAAACTGAAATTGATTTCACTAATCTGGTATATTATATTCAACAGGATATTTGGCAAAGATAAATGATAAGATTTTACACATTTGAATAGTTTTCGATACAAACTGAAAATAGGGTAATTGAAATCTGAATTTCATTTGATTTTGAATTCTGGCACTTAGGATGAGATTTTGGAATTTGAACAGAAGAGAAACTTGTGACAAATAGCATTTTGAGAAGATTTGTCGAAGAAATTCTGAATTTGGAGTTAATCTGGAGATTTTAGCCTTTTTGGATTTTCAGATATCAGATAAGGACTATTTTGCGATAATTCTTGGACTAATTTGTGAAAAGAGTCTAGATGGTGAAATCTGGCTAACTTTTTAGATTAAGGTATTGACATACCCATGATCATATTCCAGGAATAATCTGGTCTGAACTTGGTCAAGATTTTGATTAAATCTGCACTTCTGAAACTTAGGGTATTTGGGTAATATAAGGTATTTCTGTTTTCGAAAACAGAAGAAGTTAATAAATCTGGAATTTAGAGATAAAATTGGATCTGGGTTCTGAAGACTTTTAAGTTCAAAGTAACTGATAGATCACATCTGAACAATCTGATCTTGATTTGAGGCCACAGGATAAATTTTGGGAGATTTTAGGGCTTGAGATAGAAACTGATCTGGCTAATACTACAGATACATGCATGCATGCTATTGATGAAAAAGGAAGTTTTCACACCTAACTCAGGGTGTTACAGATCTACCATCCTTAAAGAAATCTCGCCCCGAGATTTACCTAAGATAGGAAAAGATAAGGATAGGTTTGCTTAAGATCTTCTTCCTTCTCCCAAGTAGCCTCTTGCTCTGAATGATTCTTCCATTGAACTTTACACAATCTGATTTTCTTCCTTCTGAGCTGACGTTCATCAGTGGCTAGGATTCTGATTGGGTGCTCAAGATAAGTGAGATTCTTCTATAAAGGCACATCTTGTACATCTATCTGGTCAGTAGGTTCCTTCAAACATTTCCGGAGCTGAGAGACATGAAACACATCATGCACACCTGCTAATCCCTCAGGTAATTCCAATTTATATGATACTTCTCCCTTTCTCTTGATTATCTTAAATGGTCCAATGAATCTTGGAGATAACTTTCCTTTCACTTGGAATCTTTGTAATCCCTTGAATGGTGTGACCTTGAGATACACAAAATCTCCTGGTTCAAATGATAATTCTCTTCGTCGTTTATCTGCATAACTCTTTTGTCGTGATTGTGCTGTTTTCAACCTTTCTCTGATGAGTCTGACATGAACTTCTGCTTCTTCTACTATCTCTGGTCCTATGACTTTTCGTTCTCCTGGCTCATTCCAATGCAATGGAGTTCTGCATTTACGTCCATATAAAGCTTCAAATGGTGCCATCTGTATACTAGCTTGATAACTGTTATTATATGTAAATTCTGCAAATGGTAAACATTTGTCCCATGATGTTCCATAATCTAGTATACAAGCTCTTAGAAGATCCTCTAGGATTTGGTTGACTCTTTCTGTCTGTCCTCCCGTCTGTGGATGATATGCAGTACTGAAGTCCAACTGGGTTCCTAGGGTTTCATGCAGTCTATTCCAAAATTTGGAGGTAAACTGTGTTCCACAATCTGAAACTATCTTCTTAGGAATACCATGCAATGCCACTATTCTTTGCATGTATAACTCTGCTAATTTACTGCCATCATAAATCTTTTTGACTGGTATGAAATGAGCTAGTTTAGTAAGTCTGTCCACAATAACCCATATAGAATCATATCCTCCTTGATTTTAGGTAATCCTGTAATGAAATCCATACCAATTTCTTCCCATTTCCATAATGGTATTGGTAGAGGTTGTAGCTTTCCTGCTATTTTCTGGTGTTCTGCTTTAACTCATCGACATGTATCACAGTTTGCAATATACTCTGCAATATCTCTCTTCATATTATCCTACCAGGATCTGGTCTTCAAATCTTGATACATCTTTGTCTTACCAGGGTGTATTGAGTATGGAGTTTTATGTGCTTCATGGAGAATTATTTCCTTAAGATCTGCGTTTTGAGGTACACAGATTCTTTCTCGATACCATACAATCCCTTGGTTATCTTCAATAAAGCCTTGAGCTTTTCCTAACTTGATTCGACTCTTGATCTTACAAATTTCTTCATCTTTCTTCTGGGCATTTCCTATTTGTTCTTCAAGTTGAGATTTTATTGTTAAAGTAGCTACCGTTCCCTGCGGTACTATTTCCACTTGATGATTCTGCAACTCTTCTTGTAGGTAAGGGTTCTTCAACGTAACCATTCCTTGTAGGTTGTAAACTTTTCTGCTTAGGGCATCAGCCACTACATTAGCTTTCCCTGGATGGTACTGAATACTAAGATCATAATCTTTGATCAATTCCAGCCATCGGCGTTGACGCATGTTCAGCTCTGTCTGTGTGAAAATATACTTGAGGCTTTTATGATCTGTAAATATCTCACACTTACGTCCAATGAGATAATGCCGCCATATCTTTAAAGCATGTACTACTGCTGCTAACTCCAAATCATGAGTCGGATAATTTTCCTCATGTGGTCTCCATTGACGTGAAGCATAAGCCACTACTCGACCTTGCTGCATTAACACACAGCCTATTCCTTGCTTTGAAGCATCACAGTAAACTACAAAATCTTCTTTGCTGTCTGGTAAGGTGAGGACTGGTGTTGTTGTCAATTTCTGCTTTAGCTTCTGAAAACTCTCCTCACACTTGGTGGTCCATTCAAATGCAACATCCTTCTTTAGCAGGTTAGTAAGAGGTTTGGCAATTTGGGAAAATCCTTCGATGAATCTCCTATAATACCCTGCTAATCCCAAGAAACTTCTAATCTCTGAAACTGAGGTAGGTTGCTTCCACTCCTTGATTGCAGAGATTTTAGCTGAATCCACTGAAATTCTTGACATCCAAAATTCACATTTGTCAAACTTGGCATAAAATTGCCTCTCTCGTAGCCTTTCCAAGACTAGGTGTAAATGTTGCTCATGTTCTTCCGTACTCTTGGAATATATCAGAATGTCTTCTATGAATACTATGACAAACTTGTCAAGAAAATCCATAAATGTACTGTTCATGACATTCATGAAAGCTGCCGGAGCATTGGTCAAGCCAAAAGGTACTACTGTAAACTCATATAAACCATATCTGGTAGTGAAAGCAGTCTTCGGTTTATCTTCCTTCTTGATCTTCAGCTGATGATATCCAGATTTCAAATCTATCTTGGAAAATACTTTGGCTCCTCGAAGCTGATCGAACAAGTCATCAATTCTTGGTAATGGATACTTGTTTTTAATAGTGACTTCATTCAAAGCTCGGTAGTCTACACACATTCGTAGAGTTCCGTCTTTCTTTCTCACAAACAGAACTGGGGCTCCCCATGGCGAAGCACTGGGTTTGATAAATCCTTTGTTTTCCAAGTCTTCGAGTTGATTCTTGAGCTCCTCCAAATCTGTAACTGGCATCCTATAGGGACGTTTTGCTATAGGTGCTGCTCCTGGTTTAAGTTCAATACTGAATTCTATTTCTCTGTCAGGTGGCATTCCCGGAAGTTCTTCTGGAAACACATCAGAATATTGTTGCACTACAGGCACTTGTTCCAGGCATAATTTTTGCAATGCTTGAATAGATCTTAGTGGTTTCTTGACTGATGATCTTTCTGCATAGAATAGAACTCTCTCCCCTTGGCTACTGACAAGACTAAGGGTTTTCTCTTCACAGTCTATTAGGCCTTTATGTTGGGACAACCAATCCATTCCCAAAATAATGTCTAGTCCTTGCAGTTCTAGAACTAGTAGATTTGCCTCAAATTCTACCCCTTCTATATTGAAAGTTACATTTGGGCAGATCGAGTAAACAGATAATCTAGCCCCTGGAGTTTGTATAACCATAGAGTACTCTAGTGGTACTTGGTCTATATGCATTTCAACTTCGGATGCAAATGCTTTTGACATGAATGAATTTGTAGCACCAGGATCAAACAATATTAAGGCAGATGCAGATTGAATCAGAAATCTACCTAGAAGAATGTCGGTGGCGTTGCCCGCTTCTTGAATTGAAGTATAGTTTAACCTTCCTCCTTGGGTTGCAGCTGGTGCTCTACCTCTTCCTCTTCCTCGATTAGCCATGTTCCCTCCTCTTCCTGCTGAATTTCCTCTAAAATTCTGCGATGGTGATGCTCTGGTTACTACTGGCTGTGTTCCTGCTTGAGATCTGGCAATGGACATCGGAAGTTGTATCCAAGGACAGAATTCTTTACGGTGCCGACGCTGTCCACAATGATAACACTCAACACGAGGATGAGGGCAATCCTTCTGAGGATGATTTCCTCTGCAGTTGGGGCACAATGTCGTTGCTGGTCTGGGATTCTGATAAGATGGTCGGAAATTGGGAGTGATAGGAACTCTTCCTTTGATTGGATTTGGCTGTGGTCGTGTTTGCTGGAACATTCTCCTCTTTCGGCTTTCTTCCCCCATATTCTTCTTTTCTTCTACCTTTAAAGCTCTGTTCACTAGAGTTTGAAATTCCGTAAGTTCATGAGAAGCAATTTGATACTGTAGATAGTGTTGAAGTCCTTCTGTGAAGCGCTCTATCTTCTTCTCTTCAGTATCCACATCTCCAGGTGCGTATCAAGCCAAATGAGTAAATTGGTGTAGATACTCAGTAACTGACTTACTCCCTTGAGTTAAATTCCGAAATTCCCGCCGCTTAGCTGCCATAACACCAGTAGGTATATGGAATTTCCGAAATTGATCCTTAAACTCCCTCCAAGAAATATTATCTTTATCAAGATGAGCTTCCTGGTAATTCATCCACCATGCGGCTGCAGCTCCTGATAACTGATGAGATCCAAACAAAACTTTCTCTCGTTCGCTGCATCGAACCGTGTCTAGTTTCCTCTCAATATCCCGTAACCAATCATCGGCAACCATGGGATCAGTCGCACTAGAGAATGTTGGAGGACGGGTCTTTTGGAAATCTGTTAATCTTGCTCCTACAGCAGAAGTAGTTCCTTCTGTTGTTCCAGTAGGCAGTTTCTGAACTATCTGAGCTAACAACTGGGTATGAGCTATCTGAGCTTCCTGTCGACTTTTCTCCATTGACAATAAAATTTCCTGAAGACTGGGTTGTTCATTCTGAGGTGGATTAGAACTCTGAGATCCTTGCTGAAACAAAGGGTCTCTTGTCATAGTTTCTTCTTCCTGCGGAGTCTGACCTATATCTTCTCTTCCACTTTGAGATCTCCTTCTGGTGTCGACCATGGTGGCTCTGAAAAAGTTTAGACGGATCTAACTAACTAAGGCCAACTAAGACAGCAATGCAGAAATTAATGCAACTACTTTTATGCATAAAATTACTTAGGCTATTAGCCATAATACACAAATTAACCATTGCAAAAGCAACAGTGAATCACAAAGCTATTAAGAGCATCCACTAGCTCTGTCTACTCCAACCTCTAAGACACTTTGAAACAACAGAACGCACTCTCACAATCTTACCGAATTTTAGAAAATCCAAATAAAATTTTGAAATGAAGGTTTTCAAGAGCTACAAAGCTCATTATTTTTACCAAAATAAAGTTTTCAACAAATAGTTTCTAAATAAATTACGTCTTCCTGGCACGGCTAATTTCCTAAAGGTGTCGTCCTACAGTCAAGTTCTCATGTTGCTCTGATACCAACTTTTCCTGTCGCGCCCCGAGACTGGGACAACGACTACTCCTGTAGAGACCTAGCTCGCTGCAGCTAGTCCCATTCTCACAAACCTTTGACTTCCCAGGATGAGTCAAACACAGGAGTATATTACATTGCAACAGAGTACTCACAAAATATTAAGCAGTGTGGCCTGCTGGCCTTAATATTACATAAAGAGGATTACAATGCCTACAAGGCATTCAGGGTTTAACAAAATATTTAACTACGCAGCAGAAGATAGGTGACCCTCCCACAAAAGAAGTTGACGGCAGAACAACACACTTCAGGGCTCTGGCGGAACTGATTCTCCTCCTTCTGGATCCACGAAGTACTCCGTGCCATCATCTTGATCAAAGTAGGCTCCATCTATTGAGTTGAATGTTGCAAGGGTGAGCACTTACGTACTCAGCAAGTCATAGGTAAGAGTAGATACATATAGTAGTGATGATATGAACCTAGACTAGTCAAGAATTATGGATATTTGTAAAATAATCTTTTCCTTCTCATCTCATCTTATGGCAGCACTTTTTATAATATAACATCATCATTCATGTTCACTAGATTATAGCACTACCGCGACACGTCGACACACGACAGCCCACGGCAGCACTCCTTATCATGACAACACATGTCATTTGGGTAATCTTGATTTAAACATATTTTATTTAGAAAATAGTACTTGTGTCACACCCCGTGGATTTAATCCACCGCAGCAGACTCCTATAAACCTGGGAGCTCGGAGTATTCGAATACGTTTTTAACTCTGCAGAGAGGTACCAATTTACCCGCAAGATATTCCACTTTCAAACCTTTCCTATCATAACAAAATGATTGGACCCCTGACTCACTTCATACTATGAGCGGCAAGGTGGAAATAACAAGAACTTTTGTTATGCATCACTTACAATTCACCCCTGACCCTGTGGCTCTCAGCGAAACACAGTTGTGGTAGGTTGTATCCAAACCTCCACCCCTTTGCTTATTCCCATTACTGGGTCAGCGTGCTTGATCACCTTCAGTGATATGTGTGGGAGCCGCGCTCCGTGTTTATCGTGCATCACTACACATCTCATGCATAGGTTTCATGTGCGATCCACATAATTACTTGTTCAGGCCTGTCCCATACCAGGCTTGCGGTTAGCACGTTGTTCATCCCACTAGACGCACAACACAAGGTTCTAGTCCTTATATGCCAATGACCAGACCATCCACAACCCTGCACCTTCAGTGCCTGCATTCCTTTGCAGTCTAGCACCTCCAGTGCTACAGCCATCCATACCATTTTTCTGGTCACGGCTAGGGGTTTTATTTCATGAATATAAGTATATAAATACATATAATAGTTCATGGCTCAAAACTTGTTTATTTCACATTTCACAGATAACCAGTCTAGTACTGCCAATTGATAAATCAACCATTCTCAATCATTCACATGCAATATTGCCTATATTCAAGGTTATATTATAGCAACATTTAAAATATAGGTTCAAGATGACCAAGGATATGACTTGCCTTCCGCGTCGTAAAATACAGTAGTCGATGACGGATCAACAGCAAAATCTTCAAAGTCAGCTTCTGAATCTGCTCGAAGACAAACAATCACACAATAATTACTTTTAATATTAAAATGTTTTATGACTTATATGCAGAAATGCTCAACAAGAATGATCGAACTAAACTGGAGATAAGTTGAACTGCAAACTGAACTGAGTCGAGATTCTAGGGTTTCAAGGAATTTGGGCTAAGGATGGTTATTAGATAATCTTAGGGTGTCAGGATTGCAATAGGGATAACAATTTTGTGGCTGGTTTAATCAAAACAGCGAATGTCAACAGATCGACATTCGGATCAAAGCTTGGACATAGCTTTAAGAAAAGCTAGGATGCTTATCTCAAGTTGTGGTAGTAGAAGAAAATGTAGATCACAACTCTACAAATTCAGTGGACAAAGTGGTTTTCAAAATGCACAACCAGATGTGGGTAAACAAGGTCAATGCCACTGGCTGACAAGCTCTGGCATAGAGCTGACAATGCCAAAAACTAGGGCTTAGCATAACTTTTGATCTGGAGCTCCAAATGATGCACCACTTTGTCTGGGAGGTAGGCTTGAGTAACAGGAACAATTAAGTTAACAGGATCTAGGGCAAGAAATGGCTGGAAAGCAAGAAATTTGATGATGAACTGAGATGAACTGGCTGCACTAGATCAGTTCTGGACAAGATCTTGCCATGGCTGTAACTTCCAATCTAGGCCGATCTAGGTGTCGGGCTAGAAGACAAAAATGTTCAGGAAGTTAAGGCACACACAGTGGACAAAGTGATTTGAGCTGAAACGGCCGGGAACACTTTTCCGATCATCGGCGCCGGAGAAGAAAACACTGCTGATTGGGGGTTTCTGCTACAGGCAACAAGAACTTAATTCCTTGCTTGGAGAGCATCTAGGAGGTATAGGGAAGCTTCTGGTAACATCAAATTGACCGGAGGATCACCGGAGAAGCCTGGCGACAATCGCCGGTTTCTGGTGAAGCTCAGGTTAGGGAAAAACTTTGATTCTTGCTCAAACTGGAAATCTAAATACACAGGCTTGCTTGAATTAGTTTACTGATCAATTTTGTTTACAGAAACGAAAGCTAATTTGGAGTAATTCGGGCTACATTGCCGGAACAGGGCATTCTTCGAATTTTAGCAATTTTCGGTGATCGCCAGCGATAGAGGTCACCGGGGAGCAATTAGATGATATCACACAGAGAGAATGAGTAGGGAAACTCACTGGTGTTGTTAATTTGGCAGGAGATGATCTGTAGAGTGCTGGCACCGTGAGCTTCCTCGACGGCTCGCCGGAGAAGAAAACGAAAAGAGCAAATTCTGGAACTTGGCTGGTTTCTGGTGAAGTATGGAGGGAGCTACTGAGCACAGGAGTGCTTAAATAGGCCAGGCGAAGCTTGCAAGGAGGAGACAACAAAGTAATTGGCAGCTGAGATGAGATGGATTGCGTGCTGAGCATCAGCGGTGAAGACACAGCGAAGAACGGTGATTGCGACGGTGACAGGACTGCAACTGTCCACATTGTCGTTCATCGGGACTTTGCAAAGATGGAGCAAGCGGTGGCGACAACAACTGGCGCGGCAAGGCAACGTGGCGATGGATTGCTGACAAAAGCCGGTGATCGCGCGCGGGAGCAAGCGCTGGTCGTTGACGTTGCAGCGGCGCTGCCACGGTGACGGCTGAGGCGAGGACACGTGCGCAACAGCATGCACGATCAAGTTGCAGGCGAAGCTTCACCGGCGGCAAGCAACCACGGCGCAAAGAAACCACGGCGAGCCCTGGTCGTGCGCACAGTAAAACGGCCTGGTCGAATGCTTGCTGCTGTCCTGGTCGAAAATGGACTGAACTGCAGTTTCAATTCTTTGAGTTTTGGACTGAAATGTAAATCTGGAGATTTAGAAGGTTTAAACTGAAATTGATTTCACTAATCTGGTATATTATATTCAACAGGATATTTGGCAAAGATAAATGATAAGATTTTACACATTTGAATAGTTTTCGATACAAACTGAAAATAGGGTAATTGAAATCTGAATTTCATTTGATTTTGAATTCTGGCACTTAGGATGAGATTTTGGAATTTGAACAGAAGAGAAACTCGTGACAAATAGCATTTTGAGAAGATTTGCTGAAGAAATTCTGAATTTGGAGTTAATTTGGAGATTTTAGCCTTTTTGGATTTTCAGATATCAGATAAGGACTATTTTGCGATAATTCTTGGACTAATTTGTGAAAAGAGTCTAGATGGTGAAATCTGGCTGTCAACTTTTTAGATTAAGGTATTGACATACCCATGATCATATTCCAGGAATAATCTGGTCTGAACTTGGTCAAGATTTTGATTAAATCTGCACTTCTGAAACTTAGGGTATTTGGGTAATATAAGGTATTTCTGTTTTCGAAAACAGAAGAAGTTAATAAATCTGGAATTTAGAGATAAAATTGGATCTGGGTTCTGAAGACTTTTAAGTTCAAAGTAACTGATAGATCACATCTGAACAATCTGATCTTGATTTGAGGTCACAAGATAAATTTTGGGAGATTTTAGGGCTTGAGATAGAAACTGATCTGGCTAATACTACAGATACATGCATGCATGCTATTGATGAAAAAGGAAGTTTTCACCCCTAACTCAGGGTGTTACAAAATTAAACCTGGAGAAGTGCTCTTTCGGGGTTTCCTCTAGAAAACTTCTTAGTTTTCTTGTTTGTTCCGGAGGAATCAAAGTCAATCCTTAAAAAATCAGTGCTATCGAACAGATGAGGTCTCCCTCGACCATCAAGGATGTTCAGCGTCTAGCAGGTCGCATGGCAGCATTAAGCCGGTTCATATCGCAACTAGGTGAAAGGGGACTACCTTTCTTCAAAGCCCTACGCAAACATCACAATTTTACGTGGTCCGATGAGGCCGAAAAGGCATTTCAGGAGGTAAAATCATCTCTATCCAGTCCGCCGGTCTTGGTTTCCCCTATCAAAGGGGAGCCATTACTTCTTTATTTGGCCGCCACACCTCACGCGGTCAACGCGGTCCTGATCGTAGAAAGGGAGGGTGTGCACAAACCCGTCTACTACGTAAGAGCAGTACTTCATGGTCCTAAGGAGAGATACCCTGAGGTCCAGAAGATAATTTACGCACTACTGATGGCTTCCCGTAAGCTACGACATTACTTCCAAGCACATAAGATCACAGTGCCCTCATCTTTTCCTCTGGGGGACATTGTTCAGAATCCGGAGAAATCTGGTCGAATCGCCAAATGGGCCGTCGAACTCGGTGTGTTCGACATCCATTTCATGCCCCGCACCGCGGTCAAGTCTCAGGTCCTGGCCGACTTCATGGTCGAGTGGACTAACCCTGGGCCACCTGTGCAGGCATTTGAAGATTTGAATGCCCCGATCACTGGACGATGTATATTGATGGCTCTCATAGTTTTCAACACTCGGGGGCTGGTGTGGTCTTGGTCACACCTCAGGGCGAACAGCTGAAGTATGTCATCCAACTTCATTTTGTTGCGACCAACAACACAGCAGAGTATGAAGGTCTTATTGCAAGGCTCCGGGCAGCAAAATTCCTCGAAGTCCGTTGATTAGTGGTGAGGGGAGACTCACAGCTGGTCATAAACCAGGTAAACAAGGAGGACAGCACCTCCGATGAGACAATGGCTCATTACCTGGGGGAAGTGTGGAGATTGGAAAAACACTTCAGTCATTTCGAAGTCCAATACATCCCGCGAAAGGACAACATTCTCGCAGACCAATTATCCAAAATTGGGTCCTCACGGACATCCGCTCCGGCAGGAGTGTTCATCAAACACTTGGAACATCCTTCGATCATGACTATGGTCGAGGATGATCTGGTAACAGTCTGCGTTACCAACCTCGGACAAGATCGAGATTGGACCCATCCATTGAGGGTCTATCTCGAACACGGGACCTTGCCCGAGGATGAAACCGAAAGCGATCGGTTAATTCAAAAAACACGTCTATACAAGCTTATAGAAGGAGTTTTGTATAGAAAGGGTAACTCAAGTAGTATTCATGCACTGTGTGTCCCAAGAGGAAGGTAAATCCCTCTTGAAAGAAATTCCTGATGGTGTATGCGGTGCGCACGCGTCATTTCGTACACTGGTCGGAAAGGCTTTTCGACAAGGATTTTACTGTCTTTCGGCAATTGATGATGCCAAGAATTTGGTCAAGACGTGTCCTTAGTGTCAATTCCATGCGAGACAGGTTCATCAACCTGCCTACGCCCTACATACCATTCCCCTGTCATGGCCCTTCACGGTTTGGGGGATGGACATTGTCGGTCCTATGCCACAAGCGGTCAATGGATAGAAGTTCTTGTTCATAGCCATTGACACGTTTACAAAATGGATTGAGGCTGAACCAGCACACAACATTACCGCTGCTGCTGCACAAAAGTTCTTTCATAAGAACATTGTGACTCGATTCGGTGTTCCAAATCATCTCATCACTGATAACGGTTCCCAGTTTGCTAGTGGTCTTTTCTGGACTATTGCGAGACCGTTGGAACCAAGGTGTGCTTTGCCTCTGTAGCTCATCCACAGAGCAATGGTGCCGCCGAATTTGCCAATGGGAAAATGTCGCGCCCCGAGACTGGGACAACGACTACTCCTGTAGAGACCTAGCTCGCTGCAGCTAGTCCCAAACCACAAACCATTGACTTCCCAGGATGAGTCAAACACAGGAGTATATTACATTGCAACAGAGTACTCACAAAATAATAAGCAGTGTGGCCTGCTGGCCTTAATATTACATAAAGAGGATTACAATGCCTACAAGGCATTCAGGGTTTAGCAAAATATTTAACTACGCAGCAGAAGATAGGTGACCCTCCCACAAAAGAAGTTGACGGCAGAACAACACACTTCAGGGCTCTGGCGAAACTGATTCTCCTCCTTCTGGATCTACGCAGTACTCCGTGCCATCATCTTGATCAAAGTAGGCTCCATCTATTGAGTTGAATGTTGCAAGGGTGAGTACTTACGTACTCAGCAAGTCATAGGTAAGAGTAGATACATATAGTAGTGGTGATATGAACCTAGACTAGTCAAGAATTATGGATATTTGAAAAATAATCTTTTCCTTTCACATCTCAACTTATGGCAGCACTTTTCATAATATAACATCATCATTCATGTTCACTAGATTATAGCACTACCGCGACACGTCGACACACGACAGCCCACGGCAGCACTCCTTATCATGACAACACATGTCATTTGGGTAATCTCGATTAAACATATTTTATTTAGGAAATAGTACTTGTGTCACACCCCGTGGATTTAATCCACCGCAGCAGACTCCTATAAACCCGGGAGCTCGGAGTATTCGAATACATTTTTAACTCTGCAGTGAGGTACCAATTTACCCGCAAGATATTCCACTTTCAAACCTTTCCTATCATAACAAAATGATTGGACCCCTGACTCACTTCATACTGTGAGCGGCAAGGTGGAAATAACAAGAACTTTTGTTATGTATTACTCACAATTCACCCCCGACCCTGTGGCTCTCAGCGAGGCACAGTTGTGGCAGGTTGTATCCAAACCTCCACCCCATTGCTTATTCCCATTACTGGGTCAGCGTGCTTGATCACCTTCAGTGATATGTGTGGGAGCCGCGCTCTGTGTTTATCGTGCATCACTACACATCTCATGCAGGGGTTTCATGTACGATCCACATAATTACTTGTTCAGGCCTGTCCCATACCAGGCTTGCGGTTAGCACGTTGTTCATGCCACTAGACGCACAACACAAGGTTCTAGTCCTTATGTGCCAGTGACCAGACCATCCACAACCCTGCACCTTCAGTGCCTGCATTCCTTTGCAGTCTAGCACCTCCAGTGCTACAGCCATCCATACCATTTTTCTGGTCACGGCTAGGGGTTTTATTTCATGAATATAAGTATATAGATACATATAATAGTTCATGGCTCAAAACTTGTTTATTTCACATTTCACAGATAACCAGTCTAGCACTGCCAATTCATAGATCAACCATTCTCAATCTTTCACATGCAATATTGCCTATATTCAAGGTTATATTATAGCAACATTTAAAATATAGGTTCAAGATGACCAAGGATATGACTTGCCTTCCGCGTCGTAAAATACAGCAGTCGATGACGGGTCAACAGCAAAATCTTCAAAGTCAGCTTCTGAATCTGCTCGACGACAAACAAACACACAATGATTACTTATAATATTTGAAATGTTTTAAGACTTATATGCAGAAATGCTTAACAAGAATGATTGAACTATACTGGAGATAATTTGAACTGCAAACTGAACTGAGTCGAGATTCTAGGGTTTCAAGGAATTTGGGCTAAGGATGGTGATTATATAATCTTAGGGTTTCAGGATTGCAATAGGGATAACAATTTTGTGGCTGGTTTAATCAAAACAGCGAATGTCAACAGATCGACATTCGGATCAAAGCTTGGACATAGCTTTAAGAAAAGCTAGGGTGCTTATCTCAAGTTGTGGTAATCGAAGAAAATGTAGATTACAACTCTACAAATTCAGTGGACAAAGTGGATTTCAAATTACACAACCAAAAGTGGGTAAACAAGGTCAATGCCACTGGCTGACAAGCTCTGGCATAGAGCTGACAATGCCAAAAACTAGGGCTTAGCATAACTTTTGATCTGGAGCTCCAAATGATGCACCACTTTGTCTGGGAGGTAGGCTTGAGTAACAGGAACAATTAAGTAAACAGGCTGTAGGGCAAGAAATGGCTGGAAAGCAAGAAATTTGATGATGAACAGAGATGAACTGGCTACACTGGAGCAGTTCTGGACAAAAACTTGGCAAAGCTGTATCTTCCAATCTAGGCTGATCTAGGTGTCGGGCTAGAAGACAAAAATGCTCAGGAGGCTAAGGCACATCTAAATGACAAGGTTTCGAGGGCTGAAATGGCCGGGAACACTTTTCCGGTCATCGGCGCCGGAGAAGAAACACTGGATTTGGGCATTTCCAACACAAGCCGATTGAACTCGATTCCTTGCTCTAGGAGTTATAGAAGGTTATGAGTAAGCTACTGGCGACGTCAATTTGGCCGGAGGATCGCCGGTGTGGCTTGGCGACGAGAGCCAGCAACTGATAAATTTCAGAATCGGGGATAGCTTCAAATTAGGATCAATTGATTGTTCTAAGTTCACAGGCATGCTTGATTTGGCTTACTGCTAAATTTTGATTACAGATACGAGAGCTAATTTGGAGTAATTCGAGCTACATTGCCGGAACAGGGCATTCTTCGACTTTCAGCCATTTCCGGCGATCACCGGCGTTAGAGTCCACCGGAGGACAATTAGATGCTACAGTACAATCAGGAGGATGAGAGGTACTCACTGCTAGCTTCAATTTGGCAGGAGATGCAGTGAAGTGAGCTGGCACCGTGAGCTTCCTCGACGGCTCGCCGGAGAAGATGACTGAAACAGCGAGAGTTGGAATTTAGCTGGTTTCTGGTGAAATATGGAGAAGCTGCTGCACACAGTAGGGTTTAAATAGGCCAGGCGAAGATGGCGAAGGGGAACAACGAAGTGATTTGCTGCTGTGATGAGATTGTTTGTGTGATGGAGCAGTAGCGGCGAAGACACAGCAAAAGCGGTGATGCGACGGCGACAAGCTTTCAACTAATCACAATGTCGCCTCATCGGGACCTGGCAAAGCTTGTAGCAAGCGGTGGCAACAAGTACTGGCGCGGCAAGGCTACGTGGCGATGGATTGCTGACAAAAGTCACTGCTGGTCACGCGCGGGAGCAAGCACTGGTCGTCGACGTAGCAGCGGCCTTGCCACGGCACCAGCTGGAGCGAGGACACGTGCGCACTGGCATGCACGGTCACAAGTGCGGCGAAGCTTGGCCGGCGGCGAACGTGCACGGCGCAAGGAAGCAAAACACGGCGAGGCTTCTGGTCGTGTACAGCAGTATACGGCCTGGTCGAAAATGGACTGAACTGCAGTTTCAATTCTTTGAGTTTTGGACTGAAATGTAAATCTGGAGATTTGGTAAGTTTAAAGTGAAATTGCTTTCACTAATCTGGTAGATTATATTCAACAAGGTATTTGGCAAAGGTAATTGATAAAATTTGACACAATTGAATAGTTTTTGATACAAACTGAAAATAGGGTAATTTAGGGTAAAATAAGGTTTAAGTTTTGTCGATTTCTAATTCTGTCATTTAGGGTTTGATTTTGATATCTGCACAGAAGAGAGACTTGTGGCAAATAGCATTTTGAGAAGATTTGCCGAAGAAATTCTGAATTTGGAGTTAATCTGGAGATTTTAGCCTTTTTGGGTTTTCAGATATCAGATAAGGACTAATTTGCGATAACTCTTGGACTGATTTGTGAAAAGAGTCTAGATGGTGAAATCTGGCTGTCAACTTTTTAGATTAAGGTATTGACATACCCATGATCATATTCCAGGAATAATCTGGTCTGAACTTGGTCAAGATTTTGATTAAATCTGTATTTCTGAAAGTTAGGGTATTTGGGTAATATAAGGTATTTCTGTTTTCGAAAACAGAATGGAGTTGATAATTCTGGGAGTTAGAGATAGAATTGGATCTGGGTTCTGAAGACTTTTAAGTTCAGAGTAACTGATAGATCACATCTGAACAATCTGATCTTGATTTGAGGTCATAGGATAGATTTTGGAGATTTTAGGGCTTGAGATAGAAACTGATCTGGCTATTACTACAGATACATGCATGCATGCCATTTGTGAAAATGGTAGTTTTCACCCCTAACTCAGGGTGTTACAGAAAATATTGCAGGGCATCAAGAAACGTGTTTTTGATCGCCTTAAGACACGCTCGGGGGCTTGGGTAGACGAGCTCTACACCGTTCTGTGGGCACTACGCACTACTTCTAGTCGAGCCACTGGTGAGACACCTTTCCATCTGTTGTACGGGACTGAGGCTGTGTTACCCATGGAAATTAGTATTGGTTCTGTCCGAACAGATCAATTCGAACAAGTTGATCAGAACGGCAATGATTACAAGATCTCATCCTCCTAGCAGAAAAACGTGATCGAGCTCTGGTCAAGTCCGCGGTATATTTGCAAGATTTGCACAAATACCATAACAAAAGGCCTTCACGTGGGCGATCTGGTTTTACGTAAAATACAAAACCAATATAGTCGCAACAAGTTCTCCCCACAGTGGGAAGGTCCCTACACTATTGTCTCAGTGTCGCGGCCAGGATCAGCTCGGTTAGCGATGGAGGATGGTCGAATCTTATCCAATACATGGAACATCGATCAACTACACAAGTTCTACGTGTAAGTTCCCAATCCCTTTTCCTTTTCAATCAGTATGATTTAATAAAATCAATACTTTTAGTTGTTTCATATGTGGATTATTCCTTTTTGCCCGTATGTTATGAGTCTGGCTCGGGGGCTGGTCGCCGATGGTTGTATCACCACAATACCCTAATCGGATTCGCTGGCCGATCTCGTGATCACTTCTAGAAAAGACACCCCTCAATAAGCCGTTTCTCAACGCACACGGGACTTGCTGTCATGTCCTTGGTCATCAGAGTGGCTGCCGGTTTGCAACAAGGTTGGGTATTGTATCGAATATAATTGTTGGCCTGGTCAGGTATCCCTGGTCGTCGTTACAACCATATTTTTCCTGTGCTTATAATACTAAGTCTTCGGTATACATAATCACAGGCGGGGGCTAGGGGAATATGGTCGCAACATGAAACAAAAAGAAGTGCTTCCTTTCAAAACAAAAAAAATGCATACATTCGCATTGTATAAATTGTATCTGTATAGGTACAAAGATTTACATTATGCCGAGCTATTTCAAGAGTTTTCCTACAAGGGGTTTGACCTCCTCCATTATAACCTCAAGCTGGTCTTCACTCTTGACCTCTGCCTCTCCCACCAGTGGATTCAGATCAACATCTAGGCCATGGTGAAGACGAAGTCGGCAAAGGATGGCGGAGGCTGCTGATTGTACTCTGGTCTTGATCGCCTCTTTTTGCCACCTTGTATCTTCAGGAAGATACTCGAGAAGTGACTCTGCTTGGGTCACGACTAGTGTGGTCCAGTCACCAAGGCTAAGGTCGTCGATCTCGGTTTCGACCACATCAGCCCTTAGCAAAGATAGCCCTTAAAATTATCTTTCAAACGAGCTATTAAAATCTTAAATCGGATTTCTGGATTAAAAGTATGGATATTTTTATTCATACTGACTATCAGTTTGAATGTTAGTTTGTTTATACTGACAATTGTCTAGAGAGTGTGTTTTCTGTGCCAAAAATCTTTTGACCTATACTGACTGTTAGTTTGCATTTCGACCACAAGCTGATTTGTTTGAGTTTCTGTTTTCACTGGTCGATTTTGTGGTCCATACTAACTATCAGTTTGTGATACTGACTGTCAGTATGAGATATCAGTTTCCATATACGACCAGCAAAGTTTTATCCGTGATTTTTGTCAGCCGTTGAGTCTGAAACTGACTGTCAGTTTGTGCTATTTTATTTCCATATACGACCTCAAACGGCTAGCTGAGTTTTCTCTGGATTTTACTTCTTTCTGGTCGTGACCTAAACTGACTGTCAGTTTGTACTGTTGGTTTTCAGCTCGAGCTGCAACGGCTCTTTTGATTGTTGAGGCTATAAATAGAGGCTTTGAGCTATTGTTTTATATAACAAGCAGCCTCATACTCTCTTATACAATTGGGCATTCTTTTAGAGTTTAGAAATCTTGATCTGTTGATCAAGTCGTGAGTTCTGAGGTCCACTGAGTTTTCTGTTCGCATCATTCTTACATACTTAGAGTTTCTCGGTGCATGTCGGAGGTCTAGAAGAGACCTTCCTGCTTATTACTCTTGGTGAACGCCCTCACCTAGACGGTTTGGTGGCGTGACCCTTGATCTCTCCTGTTAGAAGATTGTTGGAGAGGCTCGGCAAGATTGTACAAGGCATCGGTGCTCGCCTTTCCAGAGTGGACAAGAGGCAACCACTAGTGAGAAATATCCTTCATGGATATTAAAGCGAGACTCATTCATTTGAGTGCTTCAATGAGGAGTAGGGGAGACCAGGCGAGTCTCTGAGACCTCAGGAAAAATCTCTGTGTTTGTTCTCTCTATATTTTCTTTTCAATATATTAAATTGTATTTGATTCCTCTCTTTACAAAAATTGTTTTTTTAAAAAGTTTTTTATAGCCTCCTAGTCACCCCCCTCTAGTCGGCATCCTCGATCATACAACCATTACTCACAACTGTAAACCTGTCAGTTACTGACGAGGATTATCACCTGAGCTAGTTTGCTTAATATATATCATGTTCAAGTCAAGTCCGGATATGATATATGTCTTTTTGTCCTAGCAGCCGCATGATCAAAGATGGACAGCTTCCTATGCGCGATTAGAGGGCCGCGGACGCGAGTTCAATTTATGATCTTAGTACTTGTGCAGTCATGAGGTCGCAGGCTATGCGCAAGCAAGATAACCTGGGATTGTTCGAGTTTCTACCGGGCATGTCCTCAGGGCCAAGATAACTTCACCCACGTATGAAGTTAACCATCAAGGAGTTAGGATGTGCGGTTATCTATAACTGCACATATTAATTGGCGAAGAGGTTGGTGCGGTTATCGACTGTGACAATCTCTCTATTGCATCTAGGCCCTTATGCCTAATTTTGATGATTAATGAAAACAAGCATTTCAAACTAACTGTGTTTTTGAGATATTTGATACAGAGTTCTTTTGGCAAAGATACGCAAGACGATCAAGATAGAAGTCATACGAATCCAGGTGAGCTCAACTACAAAGATGAGATGCAATTCAAGAGATTCAAAGTTGCAAAGGACCTGAGGTAAAATAAGTCTTTATTTTTACCGATCTCGATGTTTCGAGTCTGATCGGTTTAGAAATTTGTTTTTAGTTTTAACTGTACTATAAAGAGGGGTTGCTAGTCCTTTCTACATTCCTAGCATTAACCGAGAAACTATTAGGTCATTGCATTTCATTCTTTTCGGTTGGATTGGTTTTAAATGATTTGGTTTTTCAGATAAGTTTTTGCTAGTAGAAGTGTTTTTGCATTTTATAGAAATATCTAGGCTGATATGGGTTTTTCTTATTTTGACAAACATATAGCCCTTTAAAATATCTTTCAAATGAGCTATAAAACTCTTCAATCAGATGTCTGGATCAAACGTTATGGCTATTTTTATCCACACTGACAGTCAGCATGTGAGGCTGACAGTTAGCCTGAAAATCAGTTTGTCTTACTGCCATTTGTCAAGAGAGCGTGTATTTTTGAGCTAAAACTTTTTGACTTATGCTGACTGTCAGCATGTGTTGCTGACTGTCTACATGTGTTGCTGACTGTCTACATGAGAAATTTCTTTCCATACGTAACCACAAACGGTTAGCAAAGTTTTATCCGTGATTTTTGTCGAGCTGTGGTTGTGGATGCCGACTGTCAGCATGTGTTGCTGACTGTCAGTATGTACTTATTTGTTTCCTTTTTCGACCACAACGGCTAGCTGAATTTTCTCCGAGATTTGCTTCTAACTGGTCGTGACCTATGTTGACTGTCAACATGCTATGCTGACTATCAACATGCACTGTCACTTTTCAACTTGAGCATAACGGCTCTTTTGTTCATTTCGGCTATAAATAGAGGTTTTGAGGAGATGTTTCACACATCAAGCACCCTCGTTCTCTTATACACATTAGATATTTTGTTCTTAGCATAAAAACCTTGATCTTTTGATCAAGTCTTGAGCTTTGTGATCCACCGAGTGTTTTCGTTCGCATCAGTTGAATACTTAGAGTTCCTCAGAGATTGTTGGAGGTCTAGATAAGACCTTGCAACTTATTACTCTTGGTGAACGCCCTCACCTAGACGGTTTGGTGGCGTGGTCTTGATCTCTCCTGTTCGAAGATTGTCAAAGAGACTCGGCGTAATTGTAAAAGGCATTGGTGCTCGCCTTTCCGGAGTGGACAAGGAGCAACCACTAGTGAGAAATATCCTTCGTGGATATTGAAGCAAGACTCATTCATTTGAGTGCTTCAACGAGGAGTGGGGAGACTGGGCGAGTCTCCGAGATTTCAGGAAAAATCTTTGTGTTTGTTCTCTCTCTCTCTTTCTTTTCAGTTGTGCAATTTATTATTCCATTGTTTTAGTTCTCATTCTTTCCAAAATTTGTTTCATTTGAAAAGTTTTAAAGCCTCCTATTCGCCCCCCCTCTAGTCGGCATCCTCGATCCTACACGTGGTATCAAAGCGTGGTCTCTCCTTGAGTAGGCTTCACCGCCTAGAGAGAGGATGATGTCAAATGAGAGTTTTCATCTCGGTCATACCGGACGTGCACCTATCTTTGATGGGACTAACTATTCGTATTGGAAAGTGCGCATGTTGGTATTTCTAGAAGCCATGGGCTTGATGTTTGGGACATAGTTAAGCTTGGGTTTACTCCTCCGGATGATCCGGCAAGTCATTCTGATGACGATAGGAGAAAACTCCACTTAAACGCTGTGCCAAAAAATGCTCTCTTTGCCGTTTGTCCTTAAATGAGTTCAACAGTGTGACCAATCTTTCCACTACTCACAAGGTTTGGACCGCCCTCGAGGAAATATACGAGAGCACTACTAAAGTCAAAGAGGCAAAGTTGCTCATGATAAGGCAACGATACAAGACATTCATCATGTCGCCAACCAAGTTCGTGGATTCCATGTTTACTCGGTTGAACAACATTGTGAATGAACTCATGGGGCTAGGAGTTGTTTTTACTAACATTGAAATTGTGAGAAAAATGCTCAAGGCTCTTCCGGAAAGTTTCGACACTCTAGTGACGGTACTCACCAACACCGACCTGTCGACCACCACACCTACTGATCTCTAAGGGAACCTCATCACCCATGAGATGCACCGGAAGGAGAAAAAGGAAGTGGCCGAACCTTCAGAGAAGAAAAAGAAGACGTTGGCTTTCAAAGCCGGCTCCAAAGATGACTCAAGAGATGGTTCCTCAGATGAGAATCTAGACATTCTGGTAAAGAACACTCAAAAACTTCTTCGCAGGTTGCACAAGAAAGGAGTCAACATCGACATAAGACCAAAGGGGTCAAAGCCCAAACTTCAAGGACATCATATGCTATGGATGTCACGAAAAGGGACATATAGCTTCAAGTTGTCCAAACAAGAATAAGACTTGGGACAAGAAGAAGAAATTCTTCAAGAAGAACAATGGTGCAACCAAAGAAGCCTGCTTCGGAGAATGGATGTCCGGAGGAGAAAGCTCAGACTCCAACTCCAAAAACGAAGAAGGATGTTCCAAGAAGCTAGCCGGATTAGCTCTTGGCAACATTAACACATTGACAAGTTCATCCCTTTGTCTTATGGCTAAAGGTGATGAAAAGGTATATTCTCATGATCTTTCATATGATGAACTAGTTGAAATGATTAGTGATTGAATGAGGTTTCCGGAATCACTAAAAAGAAGTATAGAGCACTTAAAGAAAAATATTCTTCTTTACGCACTCAATACTCAAAGTTAAAAGAGTCATATGAAAGTCTTCTCATTAAAGATATCACTAATGGACCATCTAAGGTAGATGTAGCCATTTCTTGTGATCTAGTTGGTAATCCTTCTAATGCTATCCCTCAAAATAATATGTCTACTAGTTGTCATAATTCTTTCGATATACCATGTGCTTCTAATGAAATAATTTTAAATGAAAATAATAAACTTGAAGCTCAAATTGAGAAGATTGGAAAAGGATTATAAAATTGTTACAAAGGAAAAGTATCGCTTGATCTTATTCTTAGCAAACAAAAATGCTCTTTTAGAAAAGAAGGACTTGGTTACTTTCCGAAGAAAGGAAAGAAATTAAATGCAAAAACTGTCTTCGTAAAAGCATGCAACACATTTTGTTTTAAGTGCCATGAAATAGGTCATTCACATGATGATTGTCCTTTAATGACTTCAACTTATTTTGATGCTTGCTACATGCTTCAAAGGTCAAAAAAAGGATATGCTATAGAAAAGTATGTTGGTGCACCCATGCTAAATAAAAAGAAGAAATCAATTTGGGTGCCCAAAGCTTTGATTGCTAACATCGAAGGACCCAAAAGAGTTTGGGTAACAAAAAGAACTTGATTCTTTCTGCAGGTGAACTACAAGACCGGTGGAAAACATTGGGTGCTAGACAGCGGATGCTCCGAACATATGACCGGTAACAAAAAGATATTCACCTCACTAGAAGATAACTCAAGTGAAAATCAAAAGATCACCTTTGGCGACAACCGTCAACGAAATGTGGTAGGCTTGAGTAAAATTGCATTATCTAATGATCTTTTAATTTCAAATGTTTTACTTGTTGAATCTCTGAACTTTAATTTGCTTTCTATTGCACAAATTTGTGATCTTGGATTTCGTTGCATTTTTTATCCTAAAGAAGTTTTAGTTGAAAGTTTAAAAGATAATTCTTTGATCTTCAAAGACTTTCATTTTGGAAATCTTTATCTTGTTGATTTTCACTCTAAAGATGCATCCCTTTCAACATGTCTTGTCTCTCAAACCTCAAAAGGTTGGCTATGGCATAGAAGGCTTGCGCATGTTGGAATGCATCAACTTAAAAAATCTTTTAAAACGTGATTTGATTGTTGGCTTAAAAGATATGGATTTTGAAAAGGATAAACCTTGTAGCGCTTGTCAAGCTGGCAAGCAAGTAGCTACTTCACGTCTGATTAAGCGTGTTCTCTCAACTTGCAAACCTTTGAAACTGCTGCATATGGATTTATTTGGACCTTCCGAGTTCCAAAGTATTGGTGGTAACAACTATGGTTTTTTTATTGTTGATGATTTTATTCGCTGCACTTGGGTCTTCTTTATTTCTCAAAAATCTGAAACCCCCGATGTTTTTAAAAGTTTTACAAAACATGTGTCCCGCCTCGAAATTGGGACTACGACTACTCCTGTAGAGACCTAGCTCGCTGCAGCTAGTCCCAAATATGCATAGCATACACATACCCTTGACTTCCCAGGATAAGTCAAGCACAGGAGTATATTCACTTTGCAACAGAGTAACTTACAAAATAGTTAAGCAGTGTGGCCTGCTGGCCTTAATATTACATAAAGAGATTACAATGCCTTCACGGCATACATGGTTTAGCAAAATAACATCTACACAGCAGAAGAGAGGTGACCCACCCACAATGAGAAGTGGACGGCAGAACAACACACATCAGGGCAATGACAGAATTGACACTCCTTCTTCTGGATCCAAGAAGTTCTCCATGCCTTCGTCTTAATCATTGAACGCTCCATCTACTGATTTGTAGGTTGCAAGGGTGAGCACTTACGTACTCAGCAAGTCATAGGTAAGAGTAGATACATATAGTAGTGATGATATGAACCTAGACTAGTCAAGAATTATGGATGTTTGTAAAATAATCTTTTTTTTTCATACCTCATCTCATGGCAGCACTTCTCATAATATAACATCATCATTCATGTTCACTAGATTATAGCACTACCGCGACACGTCGACACACGACAGCCCACGGCAGCACTCCTTATCATGACAACACATCTCATTTGGGTAATCTTGATTTAACACATTTTATTTAGAAAATAATACTTGTGTCACACCCCGTGGATTTAATCCACCGCAGCAGACTCCTATAAACCCGGGAGCTTGGAGTATTCGAATACGTTTTTAACTCTGCAGAGAGGTACCAATTTACCCAAAAGATATTCCACTTTCAAGCCTTTCCTATCATAACATAATGATTGGACCCCTGACTCACTTCATATTGTGAGCGGCAAGGTAGAGATAACAAGAACTTTTGTTATGTATCACTCACAATTCACCCCTAACCCTGTGGCTCTCCGCGAAACACAGTTGTGGTAGGTTGTATCATAACCTCCACCCCTTCTCATTTTCCCATTGCTGGGTCAAATATCAGATCACCTTCAGTGATAGTGTGGGTGTCGTGGTATTGCGAATACTCCGGCAGGTTTTGTGGACGATCCTAGCGAAGATTACGTGGCACGGGCTGACCGGGCGACCGGTCCTCCCCCACCGGACAAACACAAGAATTGACACGAGGATTTATACAGGTTCGGGTCCTGGTGGGGGCCCTAGTCCTGTCGGCGTGGTCCCGACCGGAGTCAGCTGGGGAGGCTCTCTCCGGGGGAGAGGCTTCTGGAGCACACCTGTGAGTTTTGGCTGTTCCAATAAATGAATCACCTGCTTACAACTGAGGGGTACAAGGGCTATTTATAGCCCCAAAAAGAAGCAAAAAGACCTATCTACCCCGGAAGCCACCGTCAAATTGAGGGGTAGCAATGTCCTTCTCCCGGTCAAACGCCTTGGATGCTTGACAGGTGGTCGCTGATTCCCGAGGCGCTCCTCGCGTTTCCTGCACATGACCAACAACCAGAGACTTTACCATTAGAAGGACAATGAGGCCCGGGACACGCACCGGAGGCCAGGTCCCCGGGCCAAGGGTGGCTCCCGGGACCGGCACCAGAGGCCAGGTCCCGGGGGCCAAAAGGCGGCTCCCGGGGCAGCCACCGGAGGCCAGGTCCCCGGGCAAATGGCGGCGCCCGGGACCGGCGCCGGAGGCCAGGTCCCTGGAGCCAAAAGGCGGCGCCCGGGGCAGCCACCGGAGGCCACGTCCCTGGGCAAATGGCGGCGCCCGGGGCAGCCACCGGAGGCCAGGTCCCCGGGCAAATGGCGGCGCCCGGGACTGGCGCCGGAGGCCAGGCCTTGGAGCCAAAAGCCGGCGCCCGGGGCAGCCACCGGAGGCCAGGTCCCAAGGCAAATGGCGGCGCCCGGGACCAGCGCCGGAGGCCAGGTCCCGGGAGCCAAACGGCGGAGCCCGAGGCAGGCACCGGAGGCCACGTACCCGGGCAAATGGCGGTGCCAGGGCCCGGCTCCAGAGGCCAGGTTGAAAGGGATCTAGGATATCGACTAGAGGGGGGTGAATAGGCGATTTTAGCAATTTAGCAAATAATCAAACAATTTAAAGATAATGAGAACAAATAAATAACACAATATGAATAAAGCACAATTCCAACACAAGGATATATCCCGTGGTCTCGGTGATTTGCCGATCACCCCTAATCCACGTTGAGGCAAACTCAAATCTCTAACTGCTCCTCTATCTAGTCAACCTTCTCTCGAGAAGTGACCTAGATCTTGAGCCGGATTAGTGTGATGAGTTATCGAAACCTCGATTTCACTAAGGATGCACTTTACCGCTCCGGCGAGGCGTGCTCAAACCTTTCACAAGACGTTTTGAGGCTTCTTCACAATCTTCCTTGAAGAGCTCTTCAAAACCTTTCTCCTAGCCGTCTAGGAGCCGGCAAACTCCAAGAGTAACAAGCCGGTGATGATCACTTAGCCTTCTTCTAGTGCCACAATATTGATTTAATGATCTAAATGCAATGCACTAGAAGATCTCAAATGCACACTCTCACAAATTCGAGAATTTGAACCCTAGAGTGTATGAAACAAGCTTAGGCTCTCAAGGATGATGACAATGCTCAAGATTATGCCAAAAGTTTTGAACAGGACCGGACAAGGGAGTATATATACCCCCCACAATTAATATAGCCGTTACAGGCCGTTGGGGGAAAAAGATCACCTGGCGGTCAGACCGCAGGCACAAGCTCGGTCGGACCGCCGCAATTGCAATGGCATTAAACAGGCGCAATAAATGCTCAACTGCCCTTGTCAGGCACACATACGGTCAGACCGGAGTATATTTTGGTCAGACCGTGAAACTGTCCAGAGACGACATAGTTTCTGGACACCTTATACGGTCAGGCCGATATATACGGTCAGACCGGCCAAACGGTCAGACCGTAGTTCAAAAACACGATCACACTGATTTCGCGGTCAGACCGGTCTAACAAACGGTTAGACCGTAATAGCTCAAAACACGAGAAGGGGTAAACCAAGAAATTCCAGGAGACAGACCTTGGTCTCAACTACGGACAGACCGACCTATAAAAAGAATGCACCATGCTTAGACTACACGTCGGTCAGTCCGAGATTTTAATCGGTCAGTCCGTGAATTCGGTCAGACCGGTCTAACAGACAGTCAGACCGACTGAGACAGTGCTGAGCAGAAATGAGCTGATACAAGCATTTTCAAAGGATGTGACCTTCTAGTATGCAATGCATGTTGATTTTATGATTTGTGTCACAAAGATGAAGTATATTGTGATACACCACATGCTCCTCTTAATAGTACGGCAACTATCCTAAAATCCGGTCAAAATTCTTCTCTAATCACCTTGGACCGGTAAAAAAGAAAAGATCCTATTCCGTACCTTTGCCTTTTTGATCAATGCGTCCTTTCTTCGCCTTTCATTAACCTGTCTTTTAAGAATGTTCTTGACACAACTAGACAGGTAACGTTAGTATAGCATTTGTACTTGTCATTAATTATTAAAACATCCTATAGGGGCCTAAAAGCTACACAGGTCCCGGGAGCCAAAAGGCGGCGCCCAGGGCAGCCACCGGAGGCCAGGTCCCAGGGAAAATGGCGGCGCCCGGGGCAGGCACTGGAGGCCACGTCCCTAGGCAAATGGCGGCGCCCGGGACCGGCGCCGGAGGCCAGGTCCCGGGAGACAAAAGGCGGTGCCCGGGGCAGGCACCGGAGGCCACGTCCCCAGACAAATGGCGGCGCCCGGGCCCGGTGCCAGAGGCCAGGTCCCGGGAGCCAAAAGGCAGCGCCCGGGGCAGCCACCGGAGGCCAGGTCCCCTAGCAAATGGCGGCGCCCGGGGCAGGCACCGGAGGCCACGTCCCCGGGCAAATGGCGGCACCCGGGACCGGCGCCAGAGGCCAGGTCCCGGGAGCCAAAATGCGGCGCCCGGGGCAGCCACCGGAGGCCAGGTCCCCGGGAAAATGGCGGCGCCCGGGGTAGGCACCGGAGGCCACGTCCGCGGGCAAATGGCCGTGCCCGAGACAGGCGCCGGAGGCCAGGTCCCCGGAGCCAAAAAGCGGCGCCCGGGACAGCCACCGGAGGCCAGGTCCCCGGGCAAATGGTGCCGTCGGAGGCCACGTCCTCGGGCGAGTGTGACGCAACTTACCTGGAATTAGTCCCACGAAGATTTCCCCCAACAGCAGCCCCCCATTCCCCCCGGGGACGATGCTCGAGTCCCCGGTGGGTATGGTACCTATCACCGGGAAAATCTCCGGGCCAAGCCACCGGAGCCGTGACACTTCGATTCCCGTGCCGCGCGCTTATGACCGCGCCGCTTCACCATAAATTTGCTCGTGGTTCGAACCGGTGCCTCGATTTGCGCTAGTCCCTTCGTTTCCCGCGTACGGTTTGAACTTCAACGGTCCAGATTGCTCCGCGGAGTGCCACGTGTCGCCCATCTGGATCACGGCTCGCCCCTATAAATAGGGCCTTGGGGGGCCCGGGAACTTCATTCCATACTTCTCAGCCTTTGTGCATTTAGCTCTCCCGGTAGCTCTCTCTTGGTGGCTCTCTCCCGGTAACTGGCTCCCGGTAGCAGGCGTTCGGAACCTTTAGGCGTAGCCTCTTGAAACGTTAGCCACCGGAGAAAACAAACCTGATGGCACCGAAGGGTCGAGCGAAGACGACCGAGGTGCCCCCAGAGGAGGTCGCTCCGGACTTCATCTGGGCCTCTGAGTTCACGGTCGAGGACGCGGAGTCCCTGGTTGAGCGCGGGGTCGTTGAGGATGGGGACATCCGGGTCCCCGTGAAGAAGGACGGAGCCCCCCACCCCAGGCCCGGAGAGGTCATGGCCTTCGAGGCCTTCCTGGAGGCGGGGGTCCAGCTCCCGGTGCATCCCATGCTCTGGGAGTTTTTGAAGGAGTATGGAGTGGCCCTCAACCACCTCACCCCGAACACGATCGTCCGGATGGGCCTCTTCATTTGGCTCTAGGAGATGGCGACCGGGCGGGAGCCCACCCTACGCGCCTTCCGTTACTTCTACGAACCGGCGGCGAGGAGCTCCCACCTGGTGAAGGGGGGACCCAAGTCCCCCTTTCGCTCGGTGATGGTGCAAATGCTGCCGTCCCGGGTGGCCGATTACCCGGCGGCGGACTCCCGGGACCACTGGGCGACTGGATCCGGAGGTGGTTCTACCTCCGGCTCCGGGACGACGAGGTGGCGTACGCCCCGGAGCCTCCGTCTTACAGCAGATCGTCCGCACTGAAGCCTCCAGTGTGGACGGACGAGGAGCTCGAGATCCTCGACCAGGTAATCATCTCCCGGCGCACCCGCTCTATGCGGGATGCCGCCGAGGAGATGATGCTCCTGAGGATCTCCCCCTTCTCACGCGGGAAGAGAAGGGGGATCGGCATGGGCCCGGAGTAGCGGCCCCCGGTGAGGCCGGTGACGCGACGTGAGGCCGGTGACGCGACGTAAGTCCGTTACCTGCTTCATTGCATTTACAAATTTTTGGAAATTTGACTAACTCTTTACCTCTTGTAGTCCGGCCGTACCCGGCGGCGCGGGAGAAGGCGGAGAACCTCTTGGGGAGGTACTTCGCTGATGAGCACGAGCGCGTTGTGCGCCTCGTGGGGGAGGGCCCTCCCCGGAACTTGGTAGCTGAGGCCTACGGGCTGAAGCTGCCGGAGAGGAAGCCACTCCCCACCCCCGGGTCGTACAAGTGGGGGAAAGACGTCGCCGGGGGCTCTAAGCGTAAGAAGGCCAGAGATCAAAAAGCCCCATGCCCATCAACGACGCCGGCTTCAACACCGACGAAGCCCCGGGAAGAAACCCCCAGGACCGGGCGCTCCCTGGCGCCAGCCCGGAAAGAAGTAACACCCCCTCCCCGGAAGAGCCCCGTTGCGGCCCGAGGGAAGGAGCCGGCCGCGGGCGGGGCGGCGTCCGATTCGGCAGACTACGCCCCATCGCCGCCTTCGGTAGCGGCCCTCCCGGCGCCCCCGGCACCCTTGGAGCCGAAGAAACCGGAGGTGAGGTTCGCGGAGGCCTCGCCTCCGGGGGTGGAGTGGCCCGTGGACGAGGGGGGGAGCCCCTCGGTCTATGAGGTCCCCCCGGAAGTGGAGGTTCCGGGGGCCCTCCCGCACGGGAAGGGGAAAGGTCTGATGATCCCCCCCCAGAAAGGGGCCCCCTCCTAAACGTCCTCAGCCACTTCCTCGGGGGGCACTTCGGCGACGAAGACGACGACGACCGCCACCCCGACCGAGGTCATGCCGGGCGCCCAGGTCCAGGAGCCCGTTACCGGCCGCGGCGGGACCAGCACTGGGCGGGAGACCCCCCTGCTTTCCACAGGGGCGGTCGAGCGTTACGCGGAAGGCCTGCTGACCCCAAAGGTCCAGGCCTTCGTCGCGGAGGGGACGCTCCACGAGCGCTTCGCGGAGCTCCGGTCCCTTCAAGTCTAGGTATTCACCCGAGACGGTTGTCGCTTTCTTTTGGCTCCCTGTATCCAAAATTTTTCTAACTCTGGAATTTGTAGGGGGCGGCAATTACCTGGGGCGTTGAGCAACGCGTCATCCGGCTGCTCAAGGACGTGGAGGACAAGGCCACCTCCTTTTTGGGTCAGCGGGACGAAGCTCTCCAGGAGCTGGCCCGGGTTCGAGCCCAGGTCCACGTCTCAGAGAGTGTCAACGGCCGCCTTCGGGAAGAGGCGAAGGTGAAGGAGGAGGCCTTCTGGGAGCTCGAGGGATCAAGCGTCCGGGCGGTGGTTGACACGGGCCGCTCCGTCCGCTCGGCCCTTGAGAGCCTTGGCGTAAGCGTAGGCTCCGGGGGTGGCTCGGAGGTGCCCCCGGCCACGCTCGCGGAGGCTGTGCGTTTTCTTAACGCACAAGTCTCCGTGATTCCGGAGGCAGCAGACTCCCGGCCGCGAGGTCGGGCGATCCCCGTCGTAGCAGCCGCGGCCGGACTCGTCGAGCACCGGGGGGTGCGCCCATGTGATCGGGGGCCGCATCCCCCGGAGCTTCCCCGAGTTCTTCGAGCCCTCGCGCCGGGAGGTGGAGCAGCTCGCCGAGGGCTTCTACGAACGGATCATTCGGGTGAGGTTCCCGGCACCGGCGCCTCTGGCAGCAGATAGCTCGGCCCCAACCCCAGCGGAAGCCCCCCGAGGGGAGGACACAAATGAAAAAGTATGAGCCTCCCCCCGGGTCTTAGTTAGGACCCTTTTTGCTTTTCTTAGGATTTTGATCCCGGAAGCTTCTTAGAAGAAGCCCCGGACACTTGTAAATAGACATTTTGGAATGCAACAGAGTTAGAAATTTTTCTAAGTCTTGAATTGAATGCAATGTTACCAGGGTTCCCGAGAGGTTACTCCCGGGCGAAAGTCCGGGAGGGGCTCTCCGGGGGACGCCCAAGCGGCTTTAATCTTGCTAAGCCTCATCTCCGGGGAGCGCAGCGGGGACGCCGTCCGGGAGCCCGTCTGGTTAAGGTGGCATCCAGAGTGGCACTTGGACAATTTTGACAATCATCGCGCTGAGTTGTCCCCTCCACGCCCGGGATTCCGGATGGTCCCCCCGCTTCGCATTCTTCCACCGGCGGGCTACGAGTACTGGCCCGAGAATGTGCTCCGGGAAGCTCGACGCCGCGTACGTGCATTGTACCGAGACTTGGCCCGGGAGCTGGCGGAGTTCCTCGCCCATACTGCTGTATTGGGGTGGGCATTGGGATTGGCGTCTGACTCGCAGGCTGTGGCGGCTGACCTTCACTCCTTGTTCTGGCCACCGGACCTGGGAGATTCTTCCAAGGGCAATTCTCGCGGCGGTGACCGAATCATCCACAATGAAAACAGTTGACCTTGTTGTGGGGACAATCACGCTGATAATGGTTTCCATGACAAGTCGGGCACTTGGCTGCCATGGGTCTTGGACTGGAATACTGCAAACTTGGCCGGTACTGGGGTGCGGCTATGGTGCGACCTCGGGATGAACTCCCTTGGTTGGCTGGTTGGAACTTCGCTTTCCTCTTCCTGTAGTCGTCCACCAACTGACGCTTCTCTTCAATCTCAAGCAGGCGGTTTACCAAGGTCTGGAAGTCTGTGAACTCGTGCGAGGCGACGAGCACCTGCAACACTGGCTGTAACCCCTCCTTAAAAAGCTCTATCTTCCTGGCCTCAGTGGCAATGTCCTCAGGGGCATATCGGGCTAATTGATTATACTGATGGAGATACTCTGTTACGGTCTTTCCTCCTTGACGCAAGTTGCGGGACTCTCTGCGCTTGGAGGCCATCATTCCAGCAGGCACATGGGCTTTCCGGAATTGTTCAGAAAACTCGGCCCAGGTTATTCTTGCAGGGTTGGGGTGCATGTTCTTGTAGTTAATCCACCATGATGCTGCCGGTCCAGCGAGCTGATGAGACGCATACAGGACCATCTCATTGTCGGAGCATCGAACTGTTTCCAACTTCCTCTCTGTATCACGCAACCAGTCGTCAGCGATCATGGGGTCAGGAGTACTTGAAAAGGTAGGTGGGCGCGTCTTTTGAAAATCCGCGAGCCTTGCGCTCATCACCGACCCTTCAGATTGGGCTGCGGGCATCCTCTGCAGTATCTGTTCCAGCATCTGAGCCTGTGCTGCTTGGTTGTCCTTCATCATCTGGGCTTGCATAGATTGCATCATCTGATTCTGAGCTGCTTGGGCTTCTTGTCTGCTTCTCTCCATCCACATCATTACTTCTGCCAAACTGGGCTGAGCTCCTTGTGGCTCCACATGCTCTTGGGGTTGGGGCTGTTGCTCCTCTTCACCTAATGCTCTTCCTTGAGACGAAGCACCTGCCTCATGCCCACTGTTCCTCGAGCGACTCCTTGTGTTCGTCATCTTGTCTTCACTTCACTGCTAAAGGTAACCAAGACTGAGGTTGTAGCAAGGGAATAGGAAAGAAGAGAGAAGGGGAGAGAAGAGACACCTAATGACTTATATGCAGACACTAAGCACACACTAGTAGATATACACATATAACTTAGCTTAATAGTTCCCAAGGAAGCAATCGGTAGAGACCTGCCCAAGGCAACCAATGGAAATGACACGCTAACAGCGAGAAGAGAGAGAAAGAAGCACTAACTGACTAAGAGGGCAAGCTGATCTCCATCTTACTCTGAACCTAATCTTGATCGATCATCTTCTGCTCTTTCTCCAACTGACGCAGGGTTGGTTGTAGAATCCGTGGAGTTAAAGCGCCGACCACAAAATGACGTCCATCCTCGGAACTTTGCTGTAGAATCGCACGTCCAACACGCAGTTTTCAAAATGAAACTGAAAAACCCTTTCCAAAAACATAGCAATATGTTCTATAATATGAAAATCACCAAGAGCTAATCAAGAAAGGAAGGTAAGGAAAGAAGATTATAAGAATAGTAGTTTTTTTTTTTTTTTTTTTTTTTAACATTGGTTTTCGCAAGTACTTGTAAGAAATTAGGTTTTTCCCAAAACACGCAACTATCGTAGCCATTTCTATCTAGGGTCACGTCCTACAGTCAAGCCGGGCTCTGATACCATGCCTGTGGGGAACCCCGCCCCGTACCGAACACCACGGTACGGAACAGCACTCCCCTGTCGCAACTTCCCAGGAGTCAGTTGCGAACCAGAAATGAATATCACAACAACCAGTACAATACATAAATAATCCACAAAATATTACAGGGTTCACAGATGACGGCACTAGGGCCTTACAATAGTAACACAACGAGGTACAAAATAACGGTTCGGTTTTTCAACAAAACGCGGAAGGAGCGGAACACTAATCTTCGCCCACAGTCGCTCGACCGGGGTACGCGACGCCTAGAAGCTCGGATCATACTCGAAGAAGTCTTCACAAGGCTCAGGCTCACACTCATGTGAACCCAAGTCGCTTGGCTCTTCAACTTCTGATGGAGAAAGTCAGTCACGGGTGAGTACAGAGTTCTCAGCAAATCACCACTTAACAAATGCAATATATATAACATGATAAGGAATTCAAGGAAATGATTGAGGTTCTTTTCCAAACCTTTTTCGTCACCTAACAGTTGATAGTCATGAAAAGCATTCAAAACATTCTTTGAAAATTTACCTTATATATATATAACAGTTCAAGAGTGCAGAATTTAAAGCAGTTGATAAAACAGTTCATAAAAACTACTTGTGCCTCACAACATGGATAAAACCCATTGACCATAACACACTCCAAAATCCGGGAGCACGGAGTATTTAAATACATTTTAAACTCTGCAGAGGGGTACCGCTTTACCCACAAGACTTCTCAACTACCACTGTTGACCACGAGCATAGGCCTTTTGCCCAATCACGCTACTTTAAGCATATGAGTCTCCTATGCCAGGTTCGATCACGCTGCTTTAAGCGCGCCACTGAGTTGAGAATAACACGCTTTTCACCCTACCTTGCCATTATACTAGCTCTGCCCCGTAAAAGGTTCACCACCGGTTAGTGGCCCAGGAATTCCACCACCGGGTGGGGTTCCTAATACAGTTGTGAAGCATTGTAGGGATCTTCCCTCTCATACCTTCACCCTACCCCTCACTCAGTATTGGGCCGCGGTGGGAGACCCTCTCCACCAATAGTGAGCGGACACACGAGGGGTTTGTGCTGGGAAACCACATCCAGCACTCGTGCCCTGGAACCACATCAGTTGCACGATCTTTCACTCAGACGAATCGGTTGGGCTCATCCCAACTGTCAGTGTAAGTGGGCCAAGAGGGATCTTCCCTCCCTGACCAGTGAACAGTATTAGTGCACATTATTATTTAGGTTATAGACTCTATGCAGAGCTAGGGCAATAGTTCGGCAAGGACACTTGGTCGCGCCCGTCCCATACCAGGCTTGTGGAGGTACGTTAACATGTTATTGGATGTTTAGCACAAATTGGTGGGTCCTTAAGCTATTCTAGAGAGGAGTTTCCCTATTCACATTTTTCACAATTCACAACATTTCATATTTACAACATTACCATGTTATCACATCATCATCATAAGCATCACAGTATTTTTCATGTTTCGACTGACACACCTCTCATCTCTAGGATAGACATTTTAAAAGGCATTTTTAGTTTTGAAAACCATTTTTGCTCATTTATGTGAATAACCCATATTACCAATGTTATGCTTTAGCATTAACCTAGGGCATCAAGAATATTATACACATGACTTGATAATCAGGAATGGCTATTCAATGTGGGACAATAGCTAAACAGGTATATTTGAACATACACAGTTTACTTAATTAGCATGCATAATACTCAAATAACAAAGTACTTAGCTAACTGGAAAACATAGGGTCAACATGATCAAGGTGGTGGTGACTTGCCTTGAAGTCCCGCGATAAGATCTTCAGCGACGTCCTCGATCGGCTGCTCCTCGGCTTCCGGACGGGCGATTTCTAAACACGAAAAGAGCACCGATCAAACAAAATGCACAAATATGAGACTAACAATGCAAAATCTAAAACCTAATAAGTCTAGGCAAAACAGCCTCGGAGTTGGATCTGAAAAAGACTGAAAAACGGGAGTTTCTGAAAACGGCAGATCAAGGTTCTAGGATTAGAATCTGAGGTGGTTCCTGAAGGAGAATATGTGGCAGGAGCAATTTGTGGTAGGATGGTTCAGACGGATCTGGATTTGGAGGTTGGACGGAGAAAAACCACTTTTGGCAGAATTTTAGGATAAACCGGGTAAAATCGGATCTGGAAAAAGGTGAAAACAAGATCCGAGACTCGGATCTGAAGAAAAATTTCAGATCTGGAAGAGTTGAGTTGAGGCGAATCTGATGGCGAAGACGGATCTTCGATCGGAGACTTCTGCGACAAAATCGGGGGAGGAACGACGAAGTTCAAAACAGAAAAACGGAAATCTGGACAGCGGATCAAGGAAATGATCACACATCTGGAAGGTTGACAGTGAAACGAACAAAGTGACGCGATCGGATTTTTGATCGGAGGTCCAGAAGGCAGAGAACGACAAGGCATGTCGCTGCGGCTGACATTCGGAAAAGAGTACAACACTGAAGCAGTGTCAGTCGGCCGACACAGGACATGGCCACGGCCAAGAGTTCGCCGGCGACGATCCAGGCCACGGCTGGGGCTGAGATTCGAAGGGTGGAGGAGTCTCAGCTAGAGGAGAAGGTTTGGTGAAGGAGGCACGGCAAGAGGGAGCTGCACGGCGAGTTACACGGCGTGGTTTCCCGGCGGGCTTGGACATGCACGGCTGCACGGTTGAGCTTCGGCCGGAGCTCACAGGAGAGGGGAAAAGGCCGCGGAAGTGTTGGAACCGGAGGAGGAACACTAGGGGGGGAAGAAAACACAACAATGGCGGAGTTTGGTGGCCGGAAATGGAGAAGGTGGCGGCCGGCCGCGAGGAAGACGAGCTCGCCGGCGGCAGGAAAAACAAGAAGCGCCGGTGGAGGGAGCTCCGGCGACCATTTCGCCGAGATCCAGAAGAGAAAAAGGAAGAGAGTGAGGAGGCACACCTGATGGACAAGCTCGGACAAGCAAAATACGTCCGCAGCGAGGGAACGATGACGAGGTGATGGCGGCCGGCGCTGGAGCGCGGCCAAACCAGCGGCTGAAGAGCAGAAATCACCCCCTTTGATATTTTATGTGAAATTTTTCAACCAAATTCAAAACTCTTGAATGCTCTGCGTGTCTAAGTGTTTCCTCTACCACTCTACAGAAGAACTTGTGAAAATATTCTGGTTTGAGCTGTTTTACAGCCATGCCAAAGCTTATAAAGAATGACATTCAGGTGGAAACGAGGTGTAACAGTGGCATGCTGACATGTAATGCATCTAACAGGGTCATGCAGGTCTTTACACTGTGTTTGCTGTGGAATGGGTGAGGGTAGAAGGGTAATTGTGCATAAAATATTGTTTTTGTCAATTCTAGGGGCTTGTTTGGAAATTTCTGAAAATAGTAGGGCTGAAATGCAAAATGTCAGTGCATGGGAAGTTGTGGAACCTGGTTACTTGTGCAAATAAAATATATTAAATATTTTCACAGAATTTTTAATGCATTACTTTAAATTAAATATATTCCTTTATGCAATTTCCAAATAGGAAAATCATTATTTCATGTGGAAAAATGATTTGTTTGATGCGTAAAATCATGATGCCATGAACTTAAAAATATGCATGCATGAGAAAATATTGGGGGGGATGATTTAGGATTGAACAAGTCAAAGAATTTCGCTGATCGGAATAAAAAGATAATTAAACAGAATTTCGGAAGATTTAGACCGGAAAGAAAATCTGAGAAGTAGAGAGTTTAAGAATGGAATTTTGCGGCTGTTACACCGGGTTGCCGCTTACACCCTCAGTCCACGAGGGCTGATCGTAAGCCGCCCTACAGGAGGGACTTGCTGGGTCTGGGCCCACTTCCTCACGGAGAGGGCATCCTCACGGGGAGGGCTTCCTCGGAGGGAGGGCGTCCTCGCGGGGAGGGCGTCCTCGCAGGGAGGGCATCGCCGTTAGGGGCGGTAATGAGAAGGACCTGCAATGAGACAGTTGAAGAGCAAGATCTATGTATTGATAACGAAATGAAATACAGTGCCTCCCCCTGCGAAGCCGCGAAGGGGGAGGGAAAAGTAAATACAGTGTCCCTCCTCCCCCTCCGGCGTGATCGCTCCGGGGGAGGGGACAGGCCCGTAAGGCTAAACATAGAACTTTCGAAGTAAACGCAAGTTCCACGTGTGCTTCAGCTCCTGCTCTTGAAGGTTGGAGAGCTTGTAGGCCCCCGAGCCCAGGACCGCAGAGATCCTGTAGGGGCCCTCCCACTTGGGGGAGAGCTTACCCTGGGCTTGGGGGTTCGTCACGCGCTTGAGGAGAAGGTCCCCAAGGCGAAAAGCTCTCTCGCGCATGCGCTGGTTGTATGCGCGCGCCATCTCGCGCTCGTAGATGGCCTGGCGGAGGAGCGCTCGGTCGCGTTCCTCCTCCACGAGGTCGATTTCCAGTTGTTGGTTGGCCTCATTGGCCTGGAACACTGCGGTCGTGGCTCTGTCTAGGAGCTTGACCCGCAGCGACCGGAAGCCTATCTCTGGGGGGAGGACTGCCTCCGCCCCATAGACTAGGGAGAAGGGAGTATGCCCCGTTGCCCGGGACAGGGTCGTGCACATGGAGCAGCGGATGCTAGGGAGCTCCTCTGCCCATGCACCCCGCCTAGAAGCGGTTTGCTCGAGTCTCCGGCGCAATCCCTGTAAGATCACGCCGTTGACTCTCTCGACAGCCCCATTGCTCCGGGGATGGGCCACTGAGGCGAAGTGGATGACGAGCCCCAGGCCTTCACAGAATTCCCGGAAATAAGTCGAGTCCAATTGGGTCCCGTTGTCCACGGTGATTTCCCGGGGGACACCAAAACGACAAACGACGTTTTTCCAGAAAAACCGCTGAACGGCCCGGGACGTGATGCTGGCCAAGGGTTCCGCCTCAACCCACTTTGTAAAGTAGTCGACCGCGACCTCCGCATACTTGTATCCTCCGGACGCTGGGGGGAAGGTGTGGGACCCTCATTTGAGGAATCTGGTGGCAACCGCCCAGGTGGGTTGCACTCAGAAAAGGTACATTGCAGCTCACAACAACAGGATGCATTATATAAAAATGCGAGTAATTAAAAACAAGTGCTGATCACAAGGACCAACATTACAATAACTTAGCACCAAAATGACGCATTTAAATGTTGATACAAATTAAGGAGTTTTCGACACAAAGGTCGACACAAAGGTCGGCACAAAATGAAACAACAATAATAAGCAAAAGGACTTCATCAGTCTTCTTCTTCTGCAGCAGCGGTGTACGGGCCTTCTCCACATCTGACTCCACCTTGGTACATAACCCTCTATCAAGCTTGGTCTTCAGTTTCTTCTTCTTGTTCCACATTGGGTTCAAGACTGTAAGATTCAGGGTCGACGAATCCTTCTTCTAAATTTGTTTGTAAAAGCAAGGGCGAGCACATTGTCCACATGGTGCTCAACAAGTCCCAAATAAGAATGCAAGTATATATAGATGAGGGGGAAATTTCTCACAGAATAGCTCTTTGGCTTTGTATATGTATATAGGATAGATTTTCACACTTGGTTTTGAAGAAAAGATCTTTATTTTCGAAAGCGGTGCTTTTGAAACCCTAAGCTAAATTCTCAGAAAATGTTGTGTGTGGCGGTCTTTCATGAGTCACCACTTTATTCTGATTTTATGAAAACTTTCCAAAAGCTACTTGTGCTGCATCGACGTGAATAGAATCCACAGCGCACAGACTCCATAACCTGGGAGCTCAGAGTATCCGATACTTTTTAAACTTTGCAAAGGTGTACCACCTTAATCCACCGATCATTCGTCTTTCAAGTCGGTACCTCTCCATGCGACTCTTACGCATGTGACAAGGCCGAGATGACACAACAGTTTACAGTCCTAGCATTAACTATTCCCTGCCCGGTAAATAGACAGTCAAGTCTCAAGTACCGTTGTGGGTCCTCCCCACTGCCTTACTTCCTAGCCTGGGTCTATGTTCTGCAAGACACATAGCCTCTCTTGATTACAGTCGCGCACGACTTAATCTGGCATAGGGCGTCTTCCTTCTTTCCACCTTTTCCTCTCATGATTTTTCTAAATTCACATCACTCATGGCCTTCTGCGGCCCACCAGTTCTCGCAAGACACTGGATCGACAACCATAGCAGGGAAAAGCTAATACTAAAGAAAGCTACTAAGTTGCACCCGTCCCATAAACATGCAAGCGGTTGGTACGTTTTTCATGCCGCATAGAAGCACAACACAAGGTTCTAGTCCTTATGAATCTCTAGTGAGGAATCTTTCACATTCCCAGTGTGCACACAGCACCATCCTATCAAACCATCCTCACTATCGATTCCAATCACATTTTCCTTCACAAGAAGGGTTTTGAATATACTTTTCTCACATGTGACCATTCAACATTTAACATATAATATTGAGCGTAGTATAGCCTAAGCATGATATTCTAGGGTGACAAGGGTGCAGGGATATTCAATGTCAAAAGGGGCTTACAATCTTTTAGGTCATATCTAATCACTTTATTGAAACATAGTTCGTATTTGAATTTAAGGCATGCATATACTTGAAAACAGTTAACATACTTTCTTTCAAAATATTAGGCTAGACATGATCAAGGGTTTGAGACTTGCCTTGCAGTGATGGGTCTAGCTGCTCAGATGAATCCTCGAAGATCTCCTTTATTCCTTCAACGTCTGGTTCCACGGCGGATACAAACAACACATACACACTATATAAGCATACAAGCACTAGAAAATATCATGTAAACATATCATGCATGCAGGGAAAGGGTTTGGACAAGGTCAGTTGACATTGGTCGAAGAGATGGGCTCAAAAGGACTTGAATGTCGAAAGGCTGACATTCGGCTTATGGCTTGACATAGCCCTAAATTGGTTCTAGGTCTGTTTTCTGGAGATGCGATAGTAGGAAATGTTGTAGAACATGGTTCAAAAGGCTTAGTGGACAAAGTGGCATTTCAATTGTTCAAAAGTAACAAGTCTAAATCATTCAATGCCACTGGTGGACATGCACTGACATAGTGCTAGACATGGCCAGAAACTAGGGCATTGGATAACTTTTGACTCAGGAATCCAATTGGTGCACAACTTTGTCTGGGGTTTAGGCCTTGATGACAGCTACAAAACTCTAAACAGGTTGAAGGGCAGAAAGTGGCCGAAGGGTGGCCAAATCCGGTGAGCAAACACGGTGGCCTGAACATGAACTGAACCACTGGACAGCAATCTTGGCATGATCATAACTTTTGATCTAGGTCGATTCAGGGTTTGAGTCAGTGGAGTAAATTGCTCAGGGGGTTGAGGCCTAGCTAGATGACAAGGTTTAATCGGCTGGTTTGGCTAAAAAATGAACTCCGGCGATCGGGGCCGAAGACGAAGGCACCGATTTGGGCGTTTTCGTTCTAGGGCGTTTGAACGCAATTCCACGCTCGGGAAGCATCTAGGGGCTGTCACGAAGCTATTGGAGCACTCAATTTTGCCAGAGAATGGCTGGAGAAGCACGGCGGCGTTCTCCGGCGAACTGCCGAGGCTTGAACATGGAAATTCAACGCTCGGGGCAAAATTGGCGATTCTAAGCTTGCAGGCTCGTTCCTCCTAGCTCACTGGTCGTTATTCTCTACTGGCACGAGGATCAATTTGGCTTGAATCACTCGGTATTACAGGAACAGGGGATTACAGCTTTTCTGGTGATTGCCGGCGTTGAGGTTCGCCGGGGATCAATTAACGGCTATGAAACACACAAGGGGATAAGGGGACCTTACTGGTGGTGTCGGTTTGGAGGGGGAAGCTGCGGGCGAAGCTGGCGCCGTGAGCTTCAGGAATTGCTCGCCGGGGAAGAAGGTCTTCGCGGCGGCGCTGAGTAACTTGGTTGCTCTCTGGTGGTGGAGACTAGGGCTTACAACTGCGGGTGGTGTGAAGAGATGCTGGGCAAGGGGGGGCTTTATATAGCCGCGGGATTGAGCTCTCGGGAGTTGCAGCAATCGCCGGTGAGATTTCTTCTGGCGCTGGAGCGGTCAACGAGGCACGTCGGGACATGGCGGGGGCTCTGCCAGAGACGGTGTATCGCGCGGAATCGGGATTTTGTCAGGACGGCGAGATGACGATCTCTAGGATGGCAGCCATGTGGCGTGAAGCTCCTGACAACAGCAGGCACGCGCCCGCGCGGGGAAGAACACGGCACAGCGTGGGTGAACTGCTTCCACGGTGGTGATACAGTTGTGCGCAGGTGGAGGCTACGTGGTTGTGAAGGTGGCAGCGTGGGGAACTCCGCCGGCGGCGAGTTCAACGGCGAGGCAAAACGGCGGGGCGCTGGTCGAACAAACGCGGGTCGTGGTCGAAAACGGTACAGGGACCTGGTTGCAAGCTTTGGACTGATTTGCGAAGATTTGGACTAAACTGCGAGGGTTTTGGCTCAGGAATTTGGGCCTATTTGCAATTCTGAAGATCTGAAGGGTTGATTTGGATTTCGACTTTGCAGATGAGTGTTACTAAATGTCTTAGACTCATCCAGTAGGAAAAATGGTAAAATCCGATAAGATCTGGTGGTTTTCACAAAAATCGAAAACAAGGTAATTAGGGTAAACAGGGTAATTAGGGTCTGAAACTTTTGTCGAGGCTGAAACTAGGGTTTCAGTTGAGATTCTGGAATTCTTCCAGAAGGGAAAAATGTTCAAAAAAATGAAAGAAAGGTAATCACTCGATCAGATTTGGATTTGAAGATGATCTGGGACTTTTAGCCTTTTTGGGCTTTCTGAAACTTCTGAAAAGGACTAAATTGAAACACTTTTGGACTGGAATGTGAAAACGATCTAGGAGATGAAGTTTAGCTGCCAACTTTTTATGTTAAGGTAGTGGCATACCTAAGATCAAGATAGGGTTGAGACATCAGGGATTCCAAAGAATATATGCTGACTCGTAAGCAGGAAAGATAGCCAAAAATAGGGATGTTACAGAAGGGCCCTAAGAGGTTCATCCCCCAGCGCACGAAGGGCCAAGTGATGGGGATAGTCTGCAGCGCTACAGGGGGGAGGTTCGAGCCCTTGGCCATCTTCTGGCATGCTTCGCACGCGGAGACCAGATCTCGCGCGTCGCGCATGACCGTGGGCCAGTAGAAGCCCTGTCGGAGAGCCTTAGTCGCGATGGCACGCGGGGCTAGGTGAGAACCACAGCTCCCCGCGTGGATGTCTTCAAGAAGTTGGAGTCCCTCCGGCCGGGGGAGGCAGCGCAGGAGGGCGGAAGTCCCCCGCTTGTAGAGCCTCCCCTCCAGCAGGAGATATGCCCCGGCTTTGGCCTGGAGCCGCTTAGCCTCGGTCTCATTAGGAGGGTCCCCCTCCCGCTTGATGAAGGAGATGAGGGGGTCCATCCATGACGGAGTCCGGGTGATCTCGGTGACCTCCGGGACGTGAGGATCGTCGCCCGTGTCCGGGGAGGCCGCCGAGGGCTTCGTGATGACTTCCAAGAAGGCCCCCTTGGGGAGTGATTCCCGGGAACTGGCTGCCCGGGCCAGGGTGTCGGCCCGTTCATTGTCCCTTCGCTGGATATGCTGGGCCTCGAGGCCGTCGAAGTGCCTCCCAATCTTCCGCACCTCCTGCAAATAAAGACTCAAGTTTGCGTCATGGCATAGGTAAGACTTGTCCATTTGGTAAACTACGAGCTGAGAATCTCCCTTCACTAGGAGGTGCCGGATCCCCAGGGAGCGCGCAAGGCGCATCCCGAGGAGCAAAGCCTCGTACTCGGCGACGTTGTTGGTTGCGTGGAACTCGAGCCGCACGGCGTACTCGAGTTCCTTCCCCTCGGGGCTCCGGAGGACTACTCCCGCCCCAGCCCCGGCGAGACACAGCGACCCATCGAACATGAGGGTCCAGTGGTCACTGCGTCGGGGCGGCACAGGGAGGTCTTCGTCCCCGGACCCAGAGGCAGGAGTCCACTCTGCGACGAAGTCGGCGAGGACCTGTGACTTGATGGCGGAGCGGCCTGTGAGAGACAGGGAGAAGGGGGCGAGCTCGGCCCCCCACTTCCCAATCCGGCCGGTGGCTTCTTTGTTCCGCAGTACCTCCCCCAGAGGGAGGGACGACGGGACGGTGATGGGGTGTCCCAGGAAGTAATGGTGAAACTTCCGGGACGCCATCAGGAGGGCGTAGCAGATCTTCTCCATCTCCGTGTACCGAGTTTTGGCCCCTTGGAGGGCCTCATTCACGTAGTACATGGGACGCTGCTGCCCCCCTTGCTCCTTCACCAAGACCGCGCTGACGGCGACGGGGGTCGCGGAAAGGTAGGGGAGCAAGGGCTCTTCTAGAGACGGGCTCACGAGCATTGGAGGGCTCGTGAGGTACTTCTTGAGGTCGTTGAAGGCTTCCTGGGCCTCAGGGGTCCAGCGGAACCCCTCGAGCCGTCGAAGGATCTTGAAGAACTGGAGGCCTCGCTCCCCCGACCGGGAGACGATGCGGCTGTCGCGCCCCGCACAGGGTACCACGACTACTCCCGTGGAGACCTAGCTCGCTGCAGCTGGCCTCATACATACATACCACTGACTTCCCAGGATAAGTCAAGCACAGGAGTTCATTGCAGCAGAGTAACTTACAAAATATCATTGATAAATAGTATGGCCTGCTGGCCTGGTACAATAAAAGAGTAATACAATGCCTTCACGGCACAAATGGTCTAATTAAAACAAAAGACAACTACTCGGCGGAAGCTAGGCGAAACCCCCACAGTCGTAAGAAGTTGACAGCAGAACAGCACACTTCAGGGCTCTGGCAGAAATGGCTCTCCTCCTTCTGAATTCACGAAGTCTTCCAAGCCTTCGTCTTGGTCATGAAGCACTCCATCTATTGTTGATAAGTTGCAAGGGTGAGCACTTACGTACTCAGCAAGTCATGGGTAAGAGTAGAGATACGTATAGTAGAGATGACATGATCCTATGCTATTGAGGGAAAGGAGGTGAGAGGGTTTTTCCATAAATACTTTTCTTCCAAGCTTTTCAAATCTCATGCTCATGGCTGCATTTCATATACTTAGGGCACAATCCACATGCCTCTTAGATATCACATGATCACTAAATTATGGTACTACCGCGACATGTCAACACATGACAGCCCACGGCAGCACCCCTTATCATGACAACACATGTCATTTGGGTAATTTTGAACTAACAAATTTTAATTTATAAAACAATACTTGTGTCACACCCCGTGGATTTAATCCACCGCGGCATACTCCTAAAACTCGGGAGTACGAAGTATTCGAATACATTTTTAACTCTGCAGAGGTGTACCTCTTTTTAAATCCACTTTTTCACTCGACTTCCAAGTCGGGCCAACTCCATGCGACTTATACGCATGTGACAAGGTCGAGATCACACAACATTTTGCAGTCTAGTATTAACAGTATCCCTGCCCGGTAAATGGACAATCCAGTCCCAAGTACCGTTGTGGGTCCTCCCCACTGCCTTACTTCCTAGCCTGGTTCTATGTTCCCGCAGGACACATAGCCTCTTTTGATTACAGTCGCGCACGACTTAATCTGGCGTAGGTCGTCTTCCTTCTTTACACCTTATCCTCTCATAATTTTCTGATCTCACATCACTCATGGACGAACTGCGTCCCACCAGTTTCCACGTGAGAAACCGGATCGACAAGCCATGCAGGGAACTACTAATACCAAGAAAGCTACTAGATTGCGCCTGTCCCATATCAGGTAAGTGGTTGGTACGTTTTTCATGCCACTAGACGCACAACACAAGGTTCTAGTCCTTATATGCCAATGACCAGATCATACCACAAACCATGCACCTTCAGTGCCGGTACATCCAGTGCAGCCAAGCACCTCCAGTGCTACCACCATTCCATACCAAAATACTGGTCACGGCTAGGGGTTTTATTTCATGAATATAAATATACATAATATATTAGTTCATGGCTCATTATTTGATCAATTCACATTTCACAGGCATCAGCCTGATGCTGCCATTTCATAATTCAACTATTCTCAATCTTTCTCATGCAATATTATTATTTTATAATCAAGGTATATTCTAGCAATTCATAAAATATAGGTTCAAGATGTTCAAGAATATGACTTGCCTTCCGCGTCGTAACAAAACAGCAGTTGATGTCGGGTCTGCGACAAAGCCTTCGAACTCGGACTCTTGCTCTGAACAAGGATCAAACAAGCAAACAGGCATTACAATCAATCCTACTCTTACTATTCCACTATATGCGATAATGCAAGGAGAAACACTTAGGCAATACAAGATTTGAGAGTTCTGAGAAACGATTAGGGTTAAACTATGGAAACCAGGGTTAAGATTAGTTGTCAAGGGTTTACAAGGTTCCAAGGTTCCAAAATATCAGAGTGATATCAAGGTTGCGGCTGGTTCGCTCAAAAACAACGAACGTCTTTAGGTTGACATTCGGTTCAAGGCATCGACATAGGGTCGATGGATGATAGAGGGCTCAACTCAAGTTGTGACAGTAGAATAAAATGTAGATCACAACATCAGGAGTCTAAGAGACAAAGTTATGTTCAGTTTGCATGCCCAGAAGGGGTTAAACTGGCCCAATGCCATTAGCTGACATAGGCTGACAAGGGCTGACAATGCCGAAGAATGGCATTGACATGGTTTGAATAGTTCCCAGTGGCCATATTGAGTTTTGATTCAAGCATATGGTGCACAAAGTAGTGAGGCAACTGTTTGACAAGGTAGTTTTTGTTTTGCATGACCAGAGGTGGGTGAACAGGGCTAATGCCACTGGCTGGCATAGTTTGACATAGAGTTGACATGGCCAAAAACTAGGGTTTGCCATAACTTTTGATCTAGGGCTCCAAATGATGCACCACTTTGTCTAGTAGTTAGGCATTTGTATCAGGAACAAATGTCTCAACAGGGTCTAGGGCAGGAGATGGCCGGAAAGTGATGAAAACCGGCAAGAAGTTGACTGGCCTGGAGCACATGAAACATAAACAGTGCAGTAACTAGGGCATAGCTATATCTCACAATCTAGGCCGAATTGGGAGTCGTGATAGAAGACAAAATTGCTCAGAATGGTCCAAAACATCTAAATGGCAAAGTGGTTTGAGCTGGAGTGGCTGGATTTGGAAGATACTGGCTGGAGAAAAGATGAACTCAAATCTGATTTGGGCATTTCTGATTTAAAGTGATTGAACTCAATTCCTTGCTTGTGTATGGTCCTCAGGGTACTAGAAATGCATTGGTGAAGTTAGATTAACAGATTGCTCAACAGAGAAGCTAAATCCGTAAGTACAAGTTCATGTTCATGGCTGGAAATTGGGAGTTTTTGTTTTACAACGAATTTCTTCAAACCAATAGCTCAAGGGTCTTAAGTGAGCTATTCTAAGCATCTTTCACTATTGGCTCGAAGATCAATTCATTCTGGAATGAAGTTAATTGCTTGTCGGAGCTACTGGAGTAAAACTAAAATTGCCGGCGACTGAGGGTATTTAAACTAAATTCCAAGCTCGAGAAGCATGAGGAAGATGAGGGAAGCTCACTGGGGGTGCTGGATCGAAGAAGGAAACAGTGGAGAAGCTTGGCACCGAAGCTGCCTTTGCTGCTCACCGGGGAAGAAGAAGAAGACGGCGAGTTTGAGGACTGAGGTGCTTCTGGTGGGTGTGTGGTGTTTCACTGAGGCCAGAGGCTATTTATACAGGTTTTGTAGGCGATGCAACGGCTAGAAGTGCACGGGAAGTTGAAGCCGGCAAGGAAAAGACTGGATTGCGACTTCATGGCGAGCTAGCGTCGAGGTGACTTGGTTCAGTGGCCGTGAAGGCTTTACAGGTGATGTGAGAGCAAGTTGATGGCTCGCCGCGGCGAGTTCTCCACGTGGCTAAGCTTTGCTGCTGGAGCCGTTGCCGGTGGCGTGCAAACCGGAGAAACAACTGGCTGTGACTCGCACCGGGGAAGATCCACAGTAGCCAACGCCGAGCACACACTTGGCACTGTTCAGTTGGCGAAGATGGCGACCACGGGCTGGCTTCAACGACTACGGGCTACTGTAGCAGCTGGCGAGGTCGAAGTCGATGGGAGCTGCAGTGGTGCACGTGGTCGCATGCGAGCTGTGGCCGTGATCGTGCACTGGGACCAGGTCGTGGTCGAAGCAAACACAGCAGCGCGAGGTCGAAGACAGCAGCTCGAGGTCGAAAACAGTAGAGCTGGTCGATTGCACTGGTTCTGGTCGATCCAGGGGTATAATTGTAATGATTTCGGTTGAAAAGTGGACTGATTTGTAAATCTGGTTTTAAAGAGGTTTAATTTGGAATTTGATTTCATGGCTGAGTATAATATTTCTATTAATACTCATTTAGCTCAAATCTGGAGAAAGTTTGATAAGGTTTGAGGGATTTCACCTATTTTAGAAAATAGGGTAAAATTAGGGTAAAATAGATCTGGATTTTGTCGATCTCGAATTCTGGTAATTAGGGTGAGATTTGGAAGTCTGATCAGAAGGGGAATCTATATCAAATAGTATTTGGGAGGTGTTCCCTAAAGAAATTCTGGATTTGGAGCTGATTCGTGAATTTTAGCCTTTTAAGGCTTCCAGGTAAACTGAAAAGGACTTATTCGCAGTAAAATTTGGACTAAACTGCGAAAAGTACTTAGATGAAACAATCTGGTTCCCAACTTTTTGAAGTAAGTTGAGGATATACCTAGGAACATATTCCAAAGATTACTTGAGTCTGGATAGGGTTAGATCATGATAACTCAGTTATCTGGAATCTGGGGTACTTAGGGTAAATCTGAATTTCCTATTTCGAAAACAGAAACAGACTTAGATACTGGGAGTTAGGGTTAGAATTCAATTTGGTTCCTGAAGACTTTTATCTTCATAATAACTGGTAGGTTAAATCTGGATGGTCAGATCTTGATCTGGATCTAGAGAATAGATTTGGAGATTTTTAGGGTTTGAGAGAGATTAGGGTTCAGCTGATCTGGCTACAACTACAGAGATACATGCATGCAGGATTTTATGCAAAAACTTTTCACCCCCAAAACCAGGGTGTTACAAGCCTACCCTCCTTAAAGAAATCTCGCCCCGAGATTTACCTAGAGAAGAGAAAAGATGGGGATAGGTCTGAAGCAATTCTTTCTCTTTTTCCATTGAACTTTGCACAGCTTGATCTTCTTTCTTTGAAGTTGACGCTCATCTCTGGCTACAATCCGGAGTGATTGCTCAAGGTAGGTGAGGTTCTTCTGCAACGAAATACCAAGAGTTTCTACCCGGTCCGCAGGTTCTTCCAGGCGTTTCCAAAGTTGAGAGACATGGAACACATCATGTACTCCTCCAAGTTCTGATGGTAGTTCTAGTTTATAGGACACTTCTCCTCTTTCTCTTGAGTATCTTGAATGGTCCGATACGTTCCTTCCTCCTGACTCATTCCAATGTAATGGGGTTCTGCACTTATGTCCATATAAAGCTTCAAATGGTGCCATTTGCAGACTAGCCTGATAACTGTTGTTATAGGTAAATTCTGCAAGTGGTAAGCATTTTTCCCATGAAATCCCATTATCCAAAATGCAAGCTCTTAGCAATTCTTCCAGGATCTGATTGACTCTCTCAGTTTGTTTCCCCGTCTGTGGATGATATGCAGTGCTGAACTGCATCTAGGTTCCCAAGGTTTCATGAAGTTGGTCCCAAAACTTTGAGGTAAACTGACTTCCACGATCTGAGAATATCTTCTTAGGGATACCATGCCATATCACTATCCTTTGCATGCATAATTCTGCCAACTTACTACCATTGTAGGTCTTCTTGACAGGCATGAAATGTGTAGTCTTGGTGAGTCTGTCTACAACGACCCATATTGAATCGTAACGTTCTTGTGTTCTGGGAAGTCCTGTAATAAAATCCATTCCGATTTCTTCCCGTTTCCATGCTGGCACAGGTAGGGGTTGTAACTCTCCAGCTATCTTCTGATGGTCGGCCTTGATCCTCTGGCACGTGTCACCTCTTATAATGTATGCCGCAATTTCTTTCTTCATATCGACCTACCGAAATCGTGTTTTGAAGTCCTGATACATCTTGGTGTTACCAGGGTGTATTGAGTATGGAGTTTTATGAGCTTCATGCAGAATCAGCTCCTTGAGGTCTGCGCTTTGAGGTACACAATCCTTCCTTGGTACCATACAATTCCTTGTTCGTCCTCAGAAAAATCCTGAGCCTTACCTAACCTGATTCTGCTCTTGATCTTGCAGATCTTTTTTTTTTTCTCTTTTGAGCACTCTCTATTTGTTCCTTGAGTCGGGATATTACTGTGAGAGTGGCTAACCTTCATGATAGTACCACTTCTATCTCTAGTCCTTGCAATTCCAGCTGTAAGTGTGGGTTATTCAGTACAATCGCTGGTAAAGTGTAGACCTTTCTACTCAAGGCATCTACTACCACATTGGCTTTTCTTGGGTGGTAGAGAATGCTGAGGTCATAGTCCTTGATTAGCTCTAGCCAACGATGTTGGCGCATGTTGAGTTTTGCCTGGGTGAAAATATACTTGCGATTCTTATGATCCGTGTAGATTTCACACTTATTCCCAAGCAAGTAATGTTGCCATATCTTCAAGGCATGTACTACCGCTGCTAACTCCAAGTTATGAATAGGGTAGTTTTCCTTATGCAGCTTTAGCTGTCGTGAGGCATAAGCTACCACTTGGCCTTTTTGTATCAACACACAGCCTATCACTAGTACAGAAAAGTTTTCTTCTATCGGTAAAAAAAACCCTTCTACTATCGGTTTTCGTACCGATAGAGATAGACACGATAGAACAAGACAGAACATTTTCTATCGGTAAATAACTGACAGAAAAAATTAACAATTCTATCGGCATATTAGGAGTGTACCGATAGAAAACCCGTCGTAGTCTGACGATTAACGGTGGGAAAAGTACCACTATTCTAACGGTTAATTACATGATTACCGACAGGAAAATATTACTATTCTATCGGCACCTTATGATTGTACCGATAGAAAACCCGTCGTCGTCTGACGTTTAGCGTTGGGAAAATACCCATATTCTAACGGTTAATGACAAGTTTACCGACAGAAAAAAGTGTAGCACTCTCTCGGTTGGAAATGACATTATCGATAGAAAAAATCTTAGTACTCTCTCGGTTGTGTATGAGTTCACCGGCAGGAAAAATCACACTCTTCTAACGGTTAATTATATGTTTACCGACAGAAAAAACCACAGTAGTCTCTCGGTTGTGGATGAGTTCACCGGCAGGAAAAGTCACTCTATTCTGACGGTGAATTTCAAGTTTACCGATAGAAAAATGGGTAGTAGTCTCTCGGTTGTGGATGAGTTTACCGATAGAAAAAGCCACAGTAGTCTCTCGGTTGTGGGTGAGTTCACCGGCAGGAAAAGTCACACTATTCTGACTGTTAATTTCAAGTTTACCGATAGAAAAAACTACAGTAGTCTCTCGGTTGTGGATGAGTTTACCGATAGAAAATTTGTAGTGGTCTGTCGGCTGTGAATGAATTTGCCGATAGAACATTCTTATATACAGTACATTATTTGCATTCACAATACAGTACATTCACATATACAGTACAGATGCAATACATTATAGATTGGATACACAATACAGTACAGATGCAAAGAAGGGTAAATTCACAGAACAGATTGACACATTAGACAGTTATTCACATTTATTCACATATATATGGACAAATACAAATTGCAATCCAATGTGGACATTTATTGACATATATATTTATTCACATGTATATAAACAGTCTATGCACAGAGTACACGAAAAAGAGAAAATTATCATGGCGGATGGTTGGGCGCAACTTCCTCCATGACATATTGAGCCCAGATTTGTCGAAGATCTCTAATCTTTGCATTTTCGTATGAGTCTTTCGACATGGCGATCTGCAAGCATGTGTGAATACTTAGTAACTAACTTTCTAATTTAGAACGTGACACCCAATTTTCAAATTTGAGTTAGCTATCGATGCTTACCTGGGGGAATTGGGCAAAGTTTGTCTGCACTAGGTCGTACATGTAGCGCAACACATAAAACCCGCATTCCCATGATTGCGGCTGCTGATGGCACTGAGATAATTGCATATGCGAAGACATGTTAGCTATTGTTTCCATAAACTAATTAAGCATAAACAAAAAGTCTCGTGAGTACCTCATATTCTTTCCAAGCTAGTAGGGAGCCCTGCGGTGCGGCATGCCTCCCTCCAGTGGACGCATATTTATCAAAAGCCCTGCATTTCAGTTAGTATTGCCCGTTAATGTATTATCATTAGCTAGTGAGGTGAAAATTTAAATCAAACATATAAGTTACTTACGCCTCCATATTCCCCTTGACCACATATTCCATCGATAATTTGTCACGCATCGAATCGAGGTAGTACACCTCGTTCCTCGGCGGACAGATCACGATGAGGATCCAGTGGCCCCTGCATTGTATGTAAAAGAGGACCGCTAGCTCAAAGTATATCTCAGGTGTAACATACAAGATCGAGTTAAATTAGTACGAAATGCACTAATCTTTGGTGGTACGGCACCAGAATGAACTCCCTGTCCTGCTGCGCCATCAGTGCCTTGGATATGTACTGCTCAGCGTGCGTGGCGTCGTGCTCTAGCATCGTGAGGCTTATTTTCTCTGGGTCGAGGAAACCCACCTTGTCACACGCAGCCTCCGATGCTAGCCTGTACATGCACCTGCATGCAAAGGACGACATTAGTATTGCACAGAAAGTTACTACATTTCAAATGAACTATAACAATGCAGAGTTAGCAAACAGAGTTAGAAAACAGCAATACATAGCATCAGCAAACTCACAGGACTCCAATCCGTATGATGGACATATCGAGCTCCCGCCAGTTGTAGAGGTCGAACAGATCGTCGTGTGCCACGGATATACTCCCGGGCTCACGGTGGAACAGCCCAGGCCTGTAGGGAAGTAAGAAGTTCAGATTGCGCCGAGCTCGGTGTAGGTACCACTCGTGGAGGTCTCTGGTTGATCGATCCAATTTGCGCAAAGCTGCCTCCGACATGAGTGGGAACCCGTTAGTGAACCTCTCCGGGTGTCCCTGTCGCCGTTTTCCCTTGCCTTTGCCCTTGCCTTTTGCCGGGGACTGAGCGCGTACCTTCGAAGGAAAGGGCGAGGTGATGGCAGCTTTCTTCCGAGGTGAAGGTGTGGATGCGCTGGGTGGGGTCGAGGCCGTCTTTGATGTGTCCAGGGTCGCACGAGATCGGGCCTCATGACCCGAGCTGGGGGCGCAGTCCCCTGGTAGCCCAGCGGCAGGCCACTTCAATTAATGAGCACGTATGTTAGATTATGCAAGTTGAGTGTACTGAGTAGGATGTAATCTAAAATGTGTAGGATTTACCGGTTGTATTATAAGACACTTCTTGGGCCACTGTACGCATGAGCCCACTGCCTCAGCAAGTGTCTGCAGTTCATCTGTTGGGACTGGCAACGGAGAATCGTTGTAGCCCGGCATGGCCATGTCCACCTGTACCTTTGCGAAACCCAACCGTAGAGGTACACAGTGCACCCGGACATCCGGCCCAGACGGATATACGAAGCCGTGACCAACCACTTCCTGCCCGGCGCCTACGTGATTCTGTAGGATGCAGCCCTCCGGCCCCTGCAAATTTGTAACAATTAAAATAGGTTAGCGAAACAACTCTAACAGAATGGCAGTGGCATCAACTTAAGTGCACAGATGAAGGCTTGCAGTACCTCAAGTAGATCCACTGGATCCGCGAGTACCTTCGAAGCGCAACTGCTTATCCGACCCCGCGGGGTACCGTCGTCCTAGGGATCCGCATCTACACTCTTGGCCAGCAATGCTTCTCTCAACCGTGCAAACTCTTCCCTCATTTGTGCGACCTCGGACTGCACCTCAGACTGTACCTGAGCCCGTATCTCAGCCTGCATCTCCGCCCGTATCTCCTCCCGTACCTCAGCCCGTATCTTATCGGAGAGGTCAGCTTCCTTTTCCTTCCAGGAGTGGGCCTTCTTCCTCGGTGGAGCCGGATCTACGAAACCGGCCTTCCACGACACAATGGCTCCCACGGCCCGTGTCCGCCCGGGATGCTCCTTATTTCCTAGAGCCTGGGTGAGGATGTCGTTCTCCCTCTGCGGGGTAAAAGAATCCCTCCGCTACCTCCTTCTCAAAAGAGATTTGTTACATTTAAAGGTACCTTGTGAGACAAATTGCCTTATATACACTTGTGCGCACACAGTTTACGAGGTTAGCCAACTTACCATTCGGCTCACAACGTCGGCGTCCCCAGGGGTTGCGAACTGCACAGACCCCGTGGACGACACAGACCCCCTCCCCCTCCACCATCGCTTGCACCTCTCATCCCGGATCTCGGAGAGCGGTAACTCAGGGGTGTCGATGACAGGATTTTGCTCGTCTTCCTTCTTCCACTACTCCTCCTTCCTCGCATAGCCCCGGGATCCGAGCCGATGCAGGTGGTCGTTCCTCTTCTGGATCGCCCTATTCTTCTCGCTAAGGGCCTTGAACTCCTCAGTCCCCTTCTGCTTGGTGAATTCCTCCCATACCTCCTCCGATATGAAGGGGTACTTCTCGCAAGGAGATTTCTCTGCAGCGAGGAAGTTACTGACGAGCCAGCTCTTAAAAGTTTTCCATGTTCCGTTCATGTCCTTCAAGTAGGCAGTCCTAGGTGTATCGTCAGGGATGTTGCACTTAGCCTGTTTCCGAAAAATGCATACAATTAATCACGAGTTAGTTAAACTTTAGTATAAGCCAAGAGAACGTGATTACGAAAGAGTTCAGCGATTTCAGTTCATTTAACCTTCACTTCCGCCCACAACCTATCCCTCTCGTCCACCGTCACGTCCTTCCAGCTCTGGACGGTGATCTTCACCCTTTCTTTCGCCAACAGCCCAACGTAGGCCGCGTATCTCCCAGCATTCTTTCCAATCGGCCTCCCAAATTGGTTGAACTCACAAGAAAGATCCGTGCGTTTGGCCAAACGCCCCAACGTCGTCGCGCCTCGCCCCACCCTCTTGCGCTGGGATGTAACAGCTGCATCTTCAGTAGTTACGATGGGGTTGGCCCTAGTCGAACCACTAGTACCATCCGATGAAGACGATGACATGTCTTCCCCTACAAAACCTTCAACAAACCATATATATGGCAATTAATTCGCCTTGGAGTTCCATAACTCAGCCCAGGACTGGAGACTAACTAGGGCGGCAAAAGGGAAAATAATACAAAAAGAAAGACATGCATAAATTACTTCCTGAAATCTTCAGAAATATTTTCTATCTGTAAACACATGAGCTGCCGATAGACCATAACCTCCACAGAAGACAATTTTTCTATCGGCAAACCCGTGAGATACCGATAGAACATAACAATGTTCTCTACATATGGAATTTTGTTGACAAGCCACCATTCACTGTCATCACATTACATTCTCGATGATTTGCTATACTAATATTCATGGGCCAGCATTATTATTTCACACGTAAATATGCACACAAGCATCTAAGTGCCACTGTGCATAATCTTTAGCCTAGCCTGTATGTGAGTCATCAGGACTTCACATCTATTAGGTTGGGAAAAGTCTTGTATAGGCATTTGAAACATATACATCAGAGACCCATCCACATTGCCATATATTCATACGAAGTGAGTAAAAATTCCCAACCAAACTAGTACATTGCATGGCTCATGTCCTTCCAGATCCAAATTAAGTTTTACTACTTGTGCAGAAATATTTTCTATCGGTAAACACATGAGCTGCCGATAGAATATGTGTAAGAACACCTCCAACATATAATCTGCATTACATAGCAGTTGGATACAATTGATCACACATACAGCAGTATAGATAAGTTAAAATCTCAAAACAGGTTCATTACAGCACTGGAACATATTATGTAAACCCTAATTTAAATCAACATTGCCTGCGGAATGTACATAAGCCAACACAATAGGGAACCCTAGTGTAATTGCAAAACTCAAAGAATTAGTACGTGCAAAACACTAGGATCAAATAAACAAGATGCTGGAAATAGAACGACGAATTAGGGTATTTACGGCGGCGATCAGTTCTGGTGATGGAGAGGTGGTGTAGAACGCAGCGGCGGCCGGCGAAGGACGAAAATAAGAACCGGTGGCAGTGGCGAACCAGTGTCCAGCCGGCGATCGTCGTGTGGGAGAGAGGAAGTGAGTGGTCACGGCGGAGGTTGTGGTTTTCTTCGCTCTCGAAGAGACGCAGTGCTCTAAGGTGGAACTGTTCGAGTGGAGGGAAACTAAAGGGCCGTGTACGAGTAATAAAGTAGTGGAGGAACTTTTCTATCGGTACAACAAAATGATACCGATAGAATTATGTCAGTTTCTATCGGTACAACAAAATAGTACCGATAGAAAAAGTAAATTTCCCGGAAAAATATTTGAAGTAGTAGATGCCTTTTTCTATCGGTATAAACAATAAAATCCTATGAGACCAATTTTCCCCAGAAAAATTTTTTAATTAAGTGCTTGAGATTATAGTATTGGGTGCCCTTTTTCTATCGGTAAAAACAACAAAATACCATCAGAGTAATGAAAAACTGCCTTTTTCTATCGGTATAAACAATAAAATCCCGTGAGACCAATTTTCCCCAGAAAATTTTTTTGATTAAGTGCTTGAGATTATAGTATGTGTGCCATTTTTCTATCGGTAAAAACAACAAAATACCGTCAGAGTAATGAAAAGGTACACACAATTTAACATCAAACAGACCGTGGTTGAAAGTTGCAGGATGATAAAGAAAGAGGGAAGATAGCCGGAAAATTGGGAAATTGACATAAAAAGAAATTGTTCATTCATTGTTGTTTTATCACTTACAAAAAAAAATAAAACCCAAAATGCTAGGTCAAGGGGTGGTCTTAGTCCTGGCTGCATGTAGAATAGAGTCAGTTAGACTTGCAGCCAGGACGCAGGACTCCTCTAGCGACAAGTTGTCCCTAGGATCAACTACTACCGCGTCGAGAAGGCCTGCGACCTCCCTCAGCTTCGCTATGGTATCCTTCATAGTCAAACCGCAGCCAGCGATGGTCATATCCGCGGCTTTCTTCTCCTCGCGAAGACGCCTCGTCCTCGCCCTAGCATTGTCACCATCCGTCTTCATGCGCTTAATGCGCTGGAAGAGATCATCAAGGTCAAGCCGTAGCTGAGTGTGCTTGTCTGTAAGGAGCTTGTGCTGCTCCTGGAGGGCCCTCAGGTTGGCCTTCACTTTGGCAGTGTCTTCCACGGCTAGCATTCCCTGTACAAATCAACAGCTCAAAAATGAACTGAACATGGATTAACAATACAGGGGGAAACCTAGGAGACTTAGAGTTCTTACCGGGGAGGGCGTGGCTGACGATCCCATGGAGGTTGCCATTGTGAAAGAGAAGATGAGGAGTCGAACCGTTCGAGAATTAGAAAAACAACAAATACCGCGACGCATGGCGAGGTACTTATAGAGTTTCCAAGGCGACGCATGGCGACACGGTTGAGAATTCAAAGCGGCAGAGTATTCTTCTATCGGTAAAAACAGGAAAAAACCGTCAGACAACAAATACTGTGAGACTAACGAATTTATTCTAACGGTAAAATATAACAATACCGATAGAAAATGTTTTGAAGTGCCTGAGAGAAGTGCCTGAGACATGAAAGTAGCGGATGTCCTTTTCTATCGGTATAAATAACAAAATACCGTCAGAAAAAAAGGGATTTTTGCAGAACTTAATTTGAAGAAGCAAGAGGCTGTGATGAGATTTTTGCAAGTGCTATTTGAAGGGAAGAATTAAGTATTTACAGGATAAAGTACTGTACATGTTAGAACTCATGCTGTGGAGTAAAATTGAGATGTATTAATGCTGTGAACTAGCTTATCATTAAGTTCTAAAGAAAAATGTACTGCCTGATGTATTAATGATAAGTTCCTCACCTTGCTGCAGAACTTGTGGGCTGTTTGCTTGGCATTTATCCCTGAAATAGAAATTAATCATCAATGGTTCTCAACCCATAATCCTTCTTCGTGGTCATCTCGCAGATACGTTGTTTCATCGATATCTTCAGTACGGATAGATTGAATGTCCTCTAAAAATGGAGGTATTTCATCGAATTGGTTATACTCATCTTCGTCGACAACATCTTCGACCCCAACAATACGTCTCTTGCTGTGGAGGACAACATGCAAGTTTGGATTGGCCGGGTCAACGATGTAGAATACCTGTGTGGCTTGCTTTGCAAGTATGAATGGATCGTCTTGGTGTCCGACTCTACCAAGATCGACGAGAGTAAACCCGTAACTGTCAACTTGAACACCCCGAGGGATTTCTACCCATTGGCATCGAAATAGGGGAATCTTAAGTAATCCGTAATCGAGCTCCCATATTTCGTCAATAACACCGTAATATGAGTTCAGCGCCCTTACTGACCTGGCATCCTCAGAAATAGCAAACAGTGTCACTCCGCTACATTGCGTGCTACTCTTGGCGTCTTGAGCTCTTGTGTAAAATGAATACCCATTGATGTCGTACCCCTGCCAAGTCCCTACAGTGAATCTTGGGCCTCTAGCCAACCATGTCACAGTTTCACTTACGGAGCCCTCGGCAGCTCGCGTGACTCTTTCTTGGATCCACTCAGCAAATTTCCTGTTATGTTCTCTGCTGACCCAAACGTCTGACTTCGAAGGATTCTGTGACCGTAACATTACCTTGTGCTCGTGTATGTATGGCTCGACCTCCGTCATGTGTTGTAAGACCCAAAAATGTGATTTTGCGTACACATCACGAGCGGGGACGATAGCTTTGAATCCAATCGTTCCGATTCCGTGAAGCCTACCCTCGTGTCGGGACCTAGGAACGCCAATTGGGTCAACCCCGGCCATATAATATGTGCAAAATCAATCACCTCCTCGGCGGCATAACCTTCCATGATACTCCCCTTGGGTCGACGACGAGTCCTTACGTATCCCTTCAATACACCCATAAATCTCTCAAATGGATACATGTAGCGCAGGCACACGGGTCCACAAAACTTAATTTCTCTGATAAGATGAACAATCAGATGGACCATAACATCAAAAAAGGATGGAGGGAAATACATCTCGAGCTGACAAAGAGTTGTAACCACGTCGCGTTGCAAAGCGTCCAGTCCATCGGGATCAATTACCTACGAGGACACAGTTGCGCCAAATATTCATATCAGAAAAATCTTCTAATTAAGCTCCACAAATGGAGGTAATGAAATTATAGTACGAGTGCATGTACTTACCTTGCAAGATATTGCGTTGAAGAAATAACATAGGTTTGTGATTGTCTCTCTGACTTTAACTGGGAGAATGCCTCTGATAGCAATGGGAAGCATCTGTGACATCAAGACATGACAGTCGTGGGACTTCATGCCAACCAGTTTTAGGTCCTTCATAGACACAAGTTTTTTCAAGTTCGCGGAGTACCCACATGGAACTTTAACACCGTGCAGGCACCGACAGAGTTCTGTTTTTTCGCTCTTGGACAACGTATAGCATGCCGGGGGGAGGTATGTACGCTTTCCATTCTCTAAAGGTGCAAGCTCAGTCCTTATCCCCATTTCCACCATGTCATGACGAGCTTTCACACCATCCTTTGTCTTTCCTGGAATGTTCAACAACAAACCAATCAAACTGTCACAGACATTTTTCTCTACATGCATGACGTCAATGCAATGTCGAACTTGTAAGTGCTCCCAGTACGGTAGATCCCACAGAATCGATCTCTTCTTCCAAACATTTTTTTCTCGAGGTTTAGAATGCTTACTGAACTCAACTTTGATGTCGTTCATGCGCGAGTAAATCTCCTTACCGGTCAGAAACACTGGAGCTGATCCCTTCTCAGGCTTCCCGTTAAATGATTTCCTCTTCTTACGGTACGTGTGATGCACAGGAAGAAACCTGCGGTGACCCATGTACACTGTTTTCCTGCAGTTTCGCAGCCACATGCTCTCAGTTTCATCTAGGCAAATAGGGCAAGCCTTGGCTCCTTTCGTACTATACCCCGACAAATTGCCGTAGGCCGGAAAATCATTTATGGTGCAAAATATCAGGGCCCGCAAGATGAAATTCTCTTTCTTGTATGCATCCCACACCTGCACACCCTCGCTCCACAATTTCTGTAAGTCCTCGATTAAAGGCGCTAGAAACACGTCAATATCATTTCCGGGTTGTCTGGGTCCTGAGATTTGTAACGCCATCATGATGTACTTGCGCTTCATGCATAACCAAGGAGGAAGATTGTAGATGCATAAAAGAACCGGCCAAGTGCTGTGCCGGCTGCTCATATTACCTGTGGGTTCATACCATCTGTACTCAGCCCGAACCTTACATTCCTAAGTTCGCCATCGAACTCAGCAAATGTTCTGTTGATGTTTCTCCATTGAATAGAATCAGCTGGGTGTCTCAGTTTTCCGTCTTGTTTCCGGGCTTCAGCATGCCAAACGCAAGTGCTTCGCGACTTTCGGATTTGCAAACAGCCGCTTCAATCTAGGTATCACAGGCAAGTACCACACAGTTTTTGCCGGGGGCCCTTTCCTTACCTCGTGACGTTCACTGTCAATCCGGTCCCTACGCGTATACCTCGATGCGCCGCATCTTCGACAAACATGCAAACTGGAGTACTCGTTACGGTACAACACACAATCATTTGGGCATGCGTGTATTCTTTCGATTTCCATTCCCAACGGACACAACAGTTTTTTGGCTTGGTAAGTAGATCTTGGCAACTCATTTCCCTCCGGAAGCATGTCCGCTAGAAGATCTCATAGTGCCGTGAAACTCTTATCACTCCAACCGTTTCCTGCCTTCAAGTTATATAATCTCAGCACAGAAGAAAGTTTTGTAAATGTTGCACATCCAGGGAACAGAGGCTTCTCAGAGTCAGCAATCAGTTTCTCAAATTCACAGAAGTCATTTTCGTTGTAATCTTCCTCTACATCACGTAACATCTCATCTAGATTGTCATCATCATCATCTACGTGCACATCGGAATGAACATTTCCAAAATTGGGATGATCATTGATATTATTGCAATCCACATCCGAGTCGTGCTGATTGGTAGTAGTGGTGCTTGTTTCCTCAAGATCTTCGCCATGCCATATCCAACGGGTGTATCGCGCATTAAAACCACGACGAATCAAATGACTCTTAATTTGATCAGAGTTGCTAAACCTCTTCAAGTTCATACAATCTGTACAAGGACAGAGCATATTTTTCTCTCCCTTCCTCTCCTTTTGTTGCTCAGCAAATTTAATAAACTCATTCACACCATCCAAATATTCAAGAGTAGTACGTTTTATTCCATACATCCAATATTTCCTGTCCATCTACAATTAACAAAATTTAACGAGTAAGCCATGCATGAAACCTGCCCGATTAAGTTATGTATATGTACATGTACAGCCTCTTACAACAGATACATGTGTTGAACCCTAGCCTGACGAAATTAACACTAATTAACCTAGCTAACTACACAATACAAGCTAGTTAGCTCCTAAAACATGACGCATTTCCAGCTACCAAGCTCCCAAGCTTAGAGCTACAAACTTGGAACTACACAATACAGCTAGCTTGCAAGTAGAGAGGAAGGGAGATCTAGAGGGAGAGAGAGATAAGTGTCGACGATTAAGCGTACCTTAAAGAGAGGGGCGCAATCAACTTCCCTCCAGCCTGCGCTGATCACCCTAGCAGTGTAGCTGGAACTTTCGTCACAAACAGAGGGACACAGAGTGCAACATAACAAATTAAAGAGCAGCTCAGCAATGGTCGAGTGGGGTTTTGCTTATAATGGACATTTTTCTAACGGTAAATACATGAAATAACCGTCAGACTAACTTAGGTAATTTGCCGCTCACATATTCTATCGGTAAAAACACACACATACCGTTAGAGAATGTGCATTACCAAGCAAGTACAGGACTTCTTCTTTCGGTAAATATGTGTATTGACCGTTAGATCATGCATGACACAGCACGCACATGAGTTTTTCTATCGGTAGATATGTGTACGAACTGTTAGATGATGCATGACACACGAGCAAGAGTTTTTCTATCGGTAAATATTTGTATTTACCGTTAGAATATGCATGACTGAGCAAATATATGTGTTTTCCTATCGGTAAATATGTGTACTTACCGTTAGAGGAGGTACTGGTACCATACTGGGACAAACATGAACATGCCATTTCTCACATTCAAGGAATCATATCAATGTAACATCAAACAGATCTTACATCAAACAGATCTTACATCAAACGGATCTTAACTAGAAGATATTTCAAGAAATGCTAATTTTTGGATTAACTAGGAGACACAAAAATACTTTTCTTAGGTACTTGGGACTTCATCTTGCCAAAGAAATTACACATGTCAGTTCACAAATTCAGGTACAAACATACACATGCCAGTTCACCAATACAAATTCAGGTACAAACATACACATGCCAGTTCACAAATTCAAGTGCATGTCTGAAACAGCCGTACAAATACACACCTACCTACCAATACAATTAAATACACAAATACTCCCTGCACATTCAAGTTCATGTCCCAATTAGCAATACATGATACACAAATATATAACAATATACAAATACAACAATTCACACATTCGATGTATATTAGAAAAGCCACGTCTGAAATTAACAACAGATCACGACGAGGACCCAGTGGCCCATACATGCATTTTACATAAAAGGGAACCTTTGCAGGTTGCCACAATGCAACTACCGACTACAAGTTAGACCTGATACATCACAAATCCATTCATCCAAAACAGCAAATGTCTGAACCACATTGGACTTAACCATAGGAGTTCAGTTCGAAGACGCCCGAGGAGCTGGAACTGCCATCGACATACATTTGTACGTATTGGTGATTTCCTCGGACTCAAACTCGATCAACTCAACTCAACTCAACTCAACTCCATTAACAAAAAGAACCTACCTTCCAAGATGTTGTTCTGTGTAGTGATGGTGTAGAATGGCTGTGCAAATAACAACAATTCTTCTTCTCCAAGCAGGTAAGCATCTGGCCACAAGCTGGTGCTTGCAAAAAAATGTAAGATGCTTTCTATAGGCCCTGATTTGAGAAACACGCCGGGCTTAAGCATCTTCTCGGCCGAACCAACCAAGTTCTCGCCCTTCACGTCCTTCCAGCTCTCGACGGTGATCTTCACCATTTCTTTCGCCAACAAGCCAACGTAGGCAGCGTACTGCGATGAAGAACCGTGAAATACGTTGCCCCTCACGAGCATCATCCAAGGACCTGAACAGATCATAATCATATTGAAAAGAAGACACATCAAAATGAAGGATACAAAAAAAGCAGAATTATTGCCATAATCGGATTAGAATAATCTAACAATATTGCAGAAATTTTACGTACCTTCCTTGGGATGCCGACGTCTAGAGGGCGTCGATGGAGGTGCGGAGGTGCAGCGGTCCCCTATAGAGGTGCGCCGGCCGTCCATGGAGCTTACGGGTTAGGACTACGAGCCCCAGATGAACTGTGAGAATGAAAGAGACATACCCGTGTATTTATACAAATATATATTTTCTATCGGTACGAAAACATAATACCGTTAGTAATAAAAACATCTGTAGAAGGCGAATGGTTCTATCGGCACAATAAATATTACCGATAGGAATTTTTGTACATACTCTATCGGTGTGTACGTACATTGTCGATAGAATATTACTAGTTGTAGAAGGCCAACAGTTCTAAGATATTTTTTGCAATATTCTACCGGTATAAACATTCATTACCGATAGAATAAAACTATTTGAAGACGAACAGTTCTAAGCAATTTTCTATATATTCTAACGGTAAAAGAATCCATTACCGATAGAATAAAAGTATTTGTAGAAGGCCAACTATTCTATCGGCGCACTACATATTGCCGATAGGAATTTTTAATATACTCTGTCGATATATTCATACCGTGCCGATAGAATAAGTCTAGTTGTTGAAGTCGACCAGTCCTATCGGCGCACAACATTCTTTCCGTCAGTACTTATGCATCTCTTCTGACAGCAAATATGTTCATCACCGTTAGAGTAAATCATACTATTTATTGTGAGACCCCCCATTTGAGAATCACCTTGGTAACCGCCCAGGTAGGTTACACACAGCAGGATGACACATGAGCTCCAAACCAGACAAGCATAGTAATAACATTAAACAAGTATCAGGCCAACATGGCCAATATTACATAACCAAAGCACCAAAAATGGCGCTGAGTAGAGTTGCTAAGAAAATAACAAGTTTGTCAGAACCAGAATCGGTATCCAAGTACCGAACACACAGCATAAAGCACAAGGCAACAACGAAAAGCTTGACTTCCATCCGCAGCGGGGTTGGAGTGGCTCCTCCCACATCTGACTTGACTTGGTGCGCAATCCTTCTAGAACGTGGGCTCATCCGGGGCACTTCCATCTTCTGCCGGGAACTCATAACTGAAGGAATCGGGATCCTCGAATCCCTCTTCTACAGTTGGAGGTAAATGCAAGGGTGAGCACTTGGTGCTCAGCAACACTCATTCCGGGGATTATAGTAATTGTACTTATATGAGGGTGAAACATATGATTCAGGGGTTTTAGTTTCATATGGATAGAGATATATAGATTTCCAAGTCATTTGTTCAGTGAACAGTACTTTGTCATGAAAATAGTACTTTAAACATTAAACAGGTTTTCAATAAAACATTAGATGTAGTGGTCTCCCATGAGTCACTACTTTGTTAACCGCATTATGAAAACATTCCAAAACATTACTTGTGCTATAACCCATGGATAACATCCACTACGAAAAGACTCCTGAACCTGGGAGTACAGAGTATCTGATACTTCTTTTACACTTTGCAAAGGTGTACCTCTTTTTAAATCCACTGGTTCACTCGGCTTTCAAGTCGGATCAGCTCCATGTGACTTATACACATGTGACAAGGCCGAGATCACACAACGCTTTTACAATTCAGTATTAACAGTATCCCTGCCCGGTAAATAGACAATTAAGTCTCAAGTACCGTTGTGGGTCTTCCCCACTGCCTTACTTCCTAGCCTCTCTGGTCTATGTTCCCGCAGGACACATAGCCTTGGTCTATGTCCACGCGAGACATACGACCATTTAAGATTACAGCCGCTCACGGCTTAATCAGTCTAGGGCGCCTTCCTTCATTTACGCCTTTTTCCTCTCATTATTTTTCTGAACTCACATCACTCATGGCCGAACCTTGGCCTTCCAGTTTCCACGCGAGAAACCAGATCGTCAAACCATGCAGGGAACTGCTAATACCAAAGAGCTACTGAGTTGTGCCTGTCCCATACCAGGCAAGTGGTTGGTACGTTTACAATTCGTATAGAGACACAGCACAAGGTTCTTGTCCTTATGAACCAATAGTGAGGAACATTCACATTCCCTGGTACGCACCGCACCCTCTCCATACAATCCAATCCTCACTACTGATTCCTTTTATCAGTTTTCTTGTCAAAACGGTTTTCATTATAACTTCTCATGTGTTTGACCATTTCAAGTTTAATGTGGATATTCAGTATATGAGTCCTAGGGTGACAAAAGCATATATAAGAAGGTTCAATAACAAAAGGGGTTTCATGATTCATTAGGGAATATCTACTCATGTCATTGAAACATAACTTATATTTCAACTAAGCATGCATAGTAAGAAACGATAAATATACTTCATATGAAAATATTGGGTGAGACATGATCAAAGGAATGAGGCTTGCCTTGCAATGTGGGGTCTAAAAACTCAGACGGATCTTCAAAGACTTCTTCCGCTCCTTCAGCTTCTGACTCTGCGGCAATCAGACAACACACAAACACATACCATAAGCATACAGAAAATAGTTTCTATAGAAAGTATTGAGTAAATAAGTCATGCATGCAGGGGAAAGGTTAGGGCAAGGTCAGAAGGGCTCGGTCGAAGAAACGGCTAAAAGGATTGAACGTCGAAGGGTCGACATTCAGTTCATGGCTTTGGCATAACTGGAAACTAGTCTTGGGATGGTTTTCTGGAGAAGTGATAGAAGGGAAAGATGTAGAACACAACTCCAGGAATCTAGGGGACAAGGTGGCATTTCAATGCTCAACCAGAAGGGTCAAACAAGGCGAATGCCAGTGGCTGACATGCACTGAACACAGTGCTGGACATGGCCAGAAACTAGGGCATGGCTTAACTTTTGATCCAGGGCTCCAATGATGCACCACTTTGTCTGGGAGGTAGGCATTACTAACAGGAACAATATACTCAACAGGCACAAGGGCTGAAAGTGGCCGGAGGGTGGCCAAATCCGGCGATGAACTACGGTGGCCTGGACATGAACTGAGTTACTGGACAGTGATCTTGGCATAGGCATAACTCACAATCTAGGCAGATCCAGGTGTCGAGCTAGTGGACAATATTGCTCAGGGGGTGAGGCGAAGCTAAGGGACAAGGTTTCAGGGCTGGATCGGCCGGGAAAAATTCCGGCGACCGGCGCTGGAGAAGACGACACTGGAGCGGGTTTTTGATACAGGGCGAAGAGCTCAATTCCAAGCTTGGGATGATCTCTAGGGCACAACAAGCTACTGGGGGGTTAATTTCATTGGATATCGGCCGGAGAAGCTTGGCGCCGAAGTCCGGCGAACGGCCGAGGTTCAAATTTGGGATTTCTTCGATTTGAGCTTAATTGGGGATTCTTCTACAGGCTTGCTCTACTAGCTTACTGATCAACTTCTTCTACAGGATTGAGGGTTAATTTGGGCTGAATCGAACGGCATTGGGGGAACAGGGCAAATCGGGAATCCGGCGATCACCGGCGATGGGGATCGATCTAGTGCAATTGGTTGCTATGACACAGAGAGGGGAACGAGGGGAACTCACTGGTGAACCTGGATTGAAGAGAGGGGCTGTGGAAAGGGCTGGCACCGTGAGCTCTCACTGGCTCGCCGGAGAAGAAAGCGAAAACGGCGAGAAACTGGAAATTTGGCTAAGTCCTGAGGTTGTGCTTCTTCACAGCACTGAGGGGGTTTAAATAGGCACGGGGACGGAGCTTGCGAGGGAAACGCGACAACGGTTGCTTGCGCCGGGGAGAAACTTGTCGGGCGCAGGCGCAACGACGGCGACGGCGACGTGATCGCGCTTCAGGCGGTGCTGCAGCTTTGCCAGTTGCCTTGGGACTTCGCCGGACGGCGCAGATGCGGAGGACAGCAAGCTCCGGCAATGACACGTAACGCATGCAACTGCCACGGCAACGGAGCGCGCGCGAAAACGAGCTCGGGAGCGCGGCCGTTTATCCGCTGGGCAAGGCGATGCACTGCTGGCACGTGGCACGGGGTGGCTCAGCTCACGGGCACAGGTGACAGAAACGGTGGCCGGCGGCGAGCAAGCACGGCGAGAACGCGCGGCAACGGTGGCTCGGCACTGGTCGTGGCAACGACCAGGGCTGGTCGAAAGGGCCTGAAAATAATATTTGGGCGTTCTGCAATTTCTGAAACTTGTTCCAGGGGCTGTTCTGTGAGGAAATTTGAATAGGACTTGGGCCTGTTTGCAAATTTGGAGATCTGAGGGTCCGATCTGAAATCTGATTTCGCAGCTAAGTTGCAAAAGATTATAGAACTTATCTGGCCAAAGTTTGGTAAGATCGGGCAAGATCTGAAGGGTTTCGACAAAATTGGGGAAAACAGTTTAGGGTAAATAGGGTAATTAGGGTTTTAAAATGGCAAGGCTTGAAACTCAGCTTTAGGGTGAGATTTTGGAGATGGTCCCGAAGGGAAAAATGTTCTGAACAGCATTTAGAAGGGAATGGCTGAAGCAGATTAGGTTTGGGGTCCGGATGTGGATTTTGGCTATTTTAGGGTTTGGCAAAAACAGGGGTGTTACAAATCTACCCACCTTAGAAACAATCTCGTCCTCGAGATTAGGGCAGGTCAGAGAATAGGAAGGGAAATTCTCGTCGGAGATCTTCTTCTTTTTCCCAAGTTGACTCCTCCTCTGAGTGATTGTTCCACTGGACTCTGCAGAATCGGAGGGTTCTTGACTTCAGCACTTTCTCTCTGGTTTCCAGAATTCTAATAGGGTATTCTTGACAAGATAAGTCTGGTTGAATCTCATTCTCTGTAGATATCTGTTCTGTTGGTTTTCTCAAGCATTTCTTCAGCTGAGATACATGAAACACGTCATGAATTCCGCTCAGTTCTGGTGGCAATTCCAACTTGTATGCCATTTCACCTCGCTTTTCCAGAATTCGATATGGTCCCACATATCTAGGTTTTAACTTTCCCTTCATCTGGAATCTTCGAACTCCTTTGTATGGCATAACCTTGAGATACACATAATCGCCCTCTTCAAAAGATAGCTCTCTTCTACGGTTATCTGCATAGCTTTTCTGTCTAGATTGAGCTGTTTTCAGTTTTTCTTGTATGATCCTGACGTGGGCTGTGGCTTCTTCTACCAATTGGGGTCCTAGATGTTGCTTTTGACCAATTTCTGTCCAATACAGAGGCGTGCGGCATCTTCTTCCATATAGGGCTTCATATGGTGCCATTTGCAGGCTTGCTTGGAAACTGTTGTTGTAGGTGAATTCTGCATAAGGTAGAAATAACTCCCAAGAGTCTCCATAGTCCAAAACACAAGCCCTCAACATATCTTCCAAAATTTGGTTTACTTTCAGTCTGACCTCCAGTTTGAGGGTGGTAAGCGGTACTGAACTTTAACTTTGTGCCCAGGGCTTTCTGCAACTCTTGCCAAAATCTTGAAACGAACTGGGCTCCTCTATCGGAAACGATAGCCTTCGGCACTCCGTGAGGACAACTATTCTGTTGAGATACAGCTCTGCTAAGTCCTTAGCTGTATATAGGGTCTTCACTGGGAGAAAATGTGCTACTTTGTTAATCTATCTACTATGACCCATATAGAATCGAATCCTTTTCTCGTCCTTGGTAGTCCCACAATAAAATCCATTCCGATTTCATCCCACTTCCACTCTGGGATTTGTAGAGGTTGTAGCGGTCCCGCAGGCTTTTGATGTTCTGCTTTCACTCTTTGGCATGTGTCACAAGTTGCGACAAACTTGGCAATCTCTCTCTTCATTCCTTTCCACCAAAAATTTTTCTTCAAGTCCTTGTACATTTTGGTGCTGCCTGGGTGTATGGAAATATGGGGTTTGATGAGCCTCTTGCATGATCAGGCCTTTGATCTCATTGTCATTTGGAATGCAGATACGGTCATCGTACCATAGAATTCCCTGTTCATCTTCTCGAAGGTTGAGTTGTGTCTTTGCTCTTCATGTCCTCCTTCATCTCTTGAAGGTCTGGGTCCATTGCTTGAGCTTGTCTGATCTTATCCTTCAATTCACATTCCATCTTAGTGTAGCGATGGTTCCTTGGTCCACTAATTCCAATTGCAACCTTTCGAAGTCCTTGATCAGTTGTGGTCGGCACTTCTAGCTGATGTTATCTGGTTATCAACGAGACTTCCTGCTCAAAGCATCAGCCCACTACATTGGCTTTTCCCTGGGTGATAGTGGATCTTCTAGATCATAATCTTTGATCAGTTCTAGCCATCTTCTCTGCCTCATATTCAACTCCTGTTGCGTGAAGATATACTTCAGGCTTCTTATTGATCCGTATAAATTTCAGCACTTACTGCCTAGTAGGTAGTGTCTCCATATCTTAGTGCATGTACGACCGCAGCTAGCTCCAGATCATGTGTTGGATAATTCTCCTCATGAGGTCGTAGCTGTCTAGAAGCATAAGCTATCACTTTCCTTTCTTGCATCAATACACATCCTAATCCTTGTTTGGAGGCGTCACAGAAGACTTGAAAATCCTTCTTGACGTCCGGCAGTATCAGGATTGGTGCAGTTGTCAGCCTTTTCTTCAGTTCCTCAAAGCTTCTTTCGCACTCCTCGGTCCAATTAAAAGGGGCATTCTTCTTCAGTAGCTGGGTCAGCGGTTTGGTGATCTTCGAGAATCCTTCTACGAATCTTCGATAATATCCCGCTAATCCCAAGAAACTTCTAACTTCTGATTGCGGTTTCAGGTTGTTTCCAATCGGTAACAGGCTTGTATCTTCAACGGGTCCATAAATATTCCTTCTCCTGAGATGATGTGTCCTAAGAAAGAGATCTTCTTCAACCAAAAAGCACATTTGCTAAACTTGGCATATAGCTGGTGGTCTGCCAGTTTCTGTAGCACTATCCTCAGGTGATGTGCGTGTTCCTCCTCCGTCTTAGAGTAGACAAGGATATCATCCACAAATACAATGATGTACTTATCCAGAATTCCATGAGGATCTTATTCATTAGATTCATGAATACCGCGGGTGCATTAGTTAATCCAAAGGGCATCACTGTGAACTCATGCAACCCATATCTGGTTACGAAAGCAGTTTTAGGAATGTCCTGCTCTCGGATCCTAACTGGTGGTATCCCGATCTCAGGTCTATTCTTGAAGAACACTTTAGCTTCTCTGAGCTGGTCAAAAAAGGTCATCTATCCTTGGTAAGGGGTATTTGTTCTTAATGGTCATGTCGTTTAGCTTGCGGTAGTCTATGCAAAGTCGCATGCTACCATCTTTCTTCTTAACAAAGAGCTACTGGGCTCCCCATGGTGATGAGCTTGATCTGATGAATCCTTTTTCTTCCAATTCAGCTATCTGCTTCTTCAATTCCTCTTGCTCATGGCCTGTCATCCGAAACAACTTTCTAGCATACGGTGCAGATCCGGGTTTAGTTCAATAGGGAACTCTATATCCCTATTTGGTGGCAATCCGGGAAGTTCTTCTGGAAAGACTTCTGGGTACTCATTGACAATTGGTACCTCTTCAAGCTTCACTTCTTCGATGCAGTTCAATCTCTGCAGGTGGTTCGCAGATTGGAGTTCTGTCTGCATGGAATGTAATTTGCTTTCCACTGGCATTTGTCAGGGTGATTGTTTTCTTCTCACATCCATCAATCCCTTATGCTTGGCCAGCCATCCATTCCAGAGAATGACATCCAATCCTTGAAGGTTTAGAACTAGCATGTCTGCCAGGAATTCTAGATTGCCGATACAGAAGGCAACATTTCTACAGATAGAATTAACCAATCATCCTAGCACCAGGTGACTGAATGATGATAGGATGCTCTAAAGCAACCACAGGCAAGTTATTACTCAACAAGCAATCTTTTGACATGAATGAATGAGTTGCACCGGGATCAAATAAAACAACTGAAATCTGAGAGGAGATCAAGAGTCTACCGATCACGACGTCAGTTGCCTCTCCTGCTTCTGTAGCAGTCACGAAGTTGAGTCTTCCTCCGGTGGGTTGGTGTTCCTCTCCTCTGTTGGTTTGGAATCTTCCTCCTCTGGCTTGTGGTGCTCCTCTGGCAATAGTTCGTGCAGGTGCAGGGGAGTTGGCTGCCTGAGCTTTGGCAACCTGGGAGGTAAATGCCGAAATGGACAAGTCTCTCTGTGGTGTCCTCTTCTGCCACAGTGGAAACATTCGCATTCTTCAGCGTACATCTCTATAGAGGTGGCTCCCTTTGCATCCGGGACATGTTAGAGTTGTTGGTGATGAAGTCCTCTGGGGCCTTGGTGTGCGGGTGGTCTGAAAGCGGCTCTGGCATATGGCGCTGGTTTCCTTCCTCGACTAGATTTCCTTGAAATGGATATGCTATACTTTCCTCTTGCGTCTTCTTCTACATGCCTCTTTTCTCCTCCATTTTAAGCACTCGATTCACAAGGACTTGGAAGTCCTGAACTCGTGCGTTGACAGGTGATACTGGTATGAGTTTTGTAGGCCTTCACAGAATCTGTCGATCTTCCGCTCTTCTGTCATATATCTTCAGGTGCATACCTGGCCAATTTGATGAACTCATGCAATACTGCTTCACCGTCCTTCCTCCTTGCCTTAGATTCAAGAATTCTCTGCGTTTGGCTTGAATAGCTCCTTTGGGGACATGGTATTTACGGAACTGTTCCTTGAATTCATTCCAGGTATTGAATTCTGATTAGGGTGTACCGTCTTGTAATTCTCCCACCATGCTGCAGCCGATCCTGTGAGCTGATGGGGTCCATATAGCAGCTTCTCTTCATCATTACACCTGACAGTATCCAATTTCCTCTCAATTTCTCTTAACCAATCGTCTGCCACAATGGGTCTTCAGTGCAGGAGAAAGTTGGAGGACGCGTCTTTGAAAGTCTGTCAGTCTTGCTCCAATGTTCGAACCTTCCTCGCGGCGTGTTGCGGAGTTTTGCATCAACTGTTCCAGAATTTGACTCTGTACCTCTGCAGATCTCTGTCTGTTTTGCTCCATCCATATTAATATTTCCGTCAGATTTCCTCCTTGCGGTACTGAGGCGATGAATTTGGCTGATCTGAGTCATCTCTAGTCCTTCTTGTTGATGTGTTCTTGGGACTTCTTCTGCCTTGGATTCTACCTCTGGTGTTCACCATTCTGTTCTGACAAGATAATTGAGAAAGACTACTAATTCAAGAGAGCACAGATTGAACACAAGCTGAAAGAAAAGATCAATCCAAGAGATTGGATTGGAACATGCAATTGCATTTTCAAAGTTTTCAAAGATACAAGGTTTTCACCTTTACAGCTTTGGAGTTACCAACAAACAATACAAACAAAGCAGCTACTACAACAAGAGCTAAAGACTAACGGTTACAAGGGCTAGAGCAGAAGGGTCAAGCTGAAGAGAAAACTACGATCTCCTGTCGGTCTTGGAAGAACTGCAAGGTTCCACTTCTTCAGGGTCTTCCTCTTCTTGATCTTCGTCGGCATCCATAGGGTCCCATTGCATATCATTGTCCTCTTCTTCCTCAGATGAATCGTTGGTGTTGCATGTAGCAATCTCTTTTCCTTTGCCTCAGGAACTTCCTTCCCTTTCGCGAGAGTAGGATACTCTGGTGCAGGGGTGTTGATCACAATGCCACGCGAAGCAGGCGTGAAATAACCCAGGTAATCCCTAGGTCTTCCCACACTCTTGCGGGCTGTGAGTCTTATCTTCAAGCGGTTCCTCTTGTTCACCGATCCTTCGTCTTCGACTTCTCGAGCTCTGCTAGGTTCAGCCAACTCCTGAATCTGTTTCCTTCTCTTGGAGTTCTGAGCGAACCTTCGCAAGCGCTCCTTCAGATAGTGACGGTCATCCCGAGCATTTTCATGCTCACGCACAACCGAGTGTAGCTTGACTCCAAGACTTGGACTACATCTCTGGTTTTGGTCAGGATGGCGTCTCTCTGGTTGTGGAGGGATGAACAGTTCGACGATCCGATCCGGGAACTTGGTAGGGTACAAAACAGAAAGGAGAACCTATAAGAAAGTCATCGTACAGCTGGCGGATGGTACCTATAGCACGACGAGCAGCGTCTTGGATAGCATCTTCTTCTTCTTCTCTACGAGCTTCCTTTCTTGTTGATCCTCTCCCGATCTCTGGATCTCGTACACAATCACCGAGGCACGGAAACCAAAAGGTCTACCATCGACTTCTTCTCGACGGACGTAGTATACGGGTCGCTGATTGTCTCTTGCTCCCAGAAATTGAACATCATCCAAAGCATCAATGCCCATGATCCCAACTCGTCTCCGTGAATCAGCTTCTTACCAGGGGCCATCTGCGATGATGAGACACGGAACACTTAAAAGTAGGAAAATGGTTTTGAAAGTTTTCAAATAATACTCATTATGCTTTTCTTAAACAAATTAGGTTTTTCACAATTAGATTTTTACCAAATAATCTAGCGATTCTCTACTTTAGGGACGCCCATTCTAGTAAGGGTCACGACCTACAGTCAAGCTTCATGCTCTGATACCATTCGCTGTGAGACCCCCATTTGAGGATCACCTTGGTAACCGCCCAGGTAGGTTACACACAGCAGGATGACACATGAGCTCCAAACCAGACAAGCATAGTAATAACATTAAACAAGTATCAGGCCACATGGCCAATATTACATACCCAAAGCACCGAAAATGGCGCTAAGTAGAGTTGCTAAGAAAATAACAAGTTTATCAGAACCAGATCGGTATCCAAGTACCGAACACAGCATAAAGCACAAGCAACAACGAAAAGCTTGATTTCCATCCGCAGCGGGGTTGAGTGGCTCCTCCCACATCTGACTTGACTTGGTGCGCAATCCTTCTAGAACGTGGGCTCGTCCGGGGCACTTCCATCTTCTGCCGGGAACTCATAACTGAAGGAATCGGGATCCTCGAATCCCTCTTCTACAGTTGGAGTAAATGCAAGGGTGAGCACTTGGTGCTCAGCAACACTCATTCCGGGGATTATAGTAATTGTACTTATATGAGGGTGAAACATATGATTCAGGGTTTTAGTTTCATATGGATAGAGATATATAGATTTCCAAGTATTTGTTCAGTAAACAGTACTTTGTCATGAAAATAGTACTTTAAACATTAAACAGGTTTTCAATAAAACATTAGATGTAGTGGTCTCCCATGAGTCACTACTTTGTTAACCGCATTATGAAAACATTCCAAAACATTACTTGTGCTATAACCCATGGATAACATCCACTACGAAAAGACTCCTGAACCTGGGAGTACAGAGTATCTGATACTTCTTTTACACTTTGCAAAGGTGTACCTCTTTTTAAATCCACTGGTTCACTCGGCTTTCAAGTCGGATCAGCTCATGTGACTTATACACATGTGACAAGGCCGAGATCACACAACGCTTTACAGTTCAGTATTAACAGTATCCCTGCCCGGTAAATAGACAATTAAGTCTCAAGTACCGTTGTGGGTCTTCCCCACTGCCTTACTTCCTAGCCTCTCTGGTCTATGTTCCCTCAGGACACATAGCCTTGGTCTATGTCCACGCGAGACATACGACCATTTAAGATTACAGCCGCTCACGGCTTAATCAGGTCTAGGGCGCCTTCCTTCATTTACGCCTTTTTCTCTCATCATTTTTCTGACTCACATCACTCATGGCCGAACCTTGGCCTTCCAGTTTCCACGCGAGAAACCAGATCGTCAAACCATGCAGGGAACTGCTAATACCAAAAAGCTACTGAGTTGTGCCTGTCCCATACCAGGCAAGTGGTTGGTACGTTTACAATTCGTATAGAGACACAGCACAAGGTTCTTGTCCTTATGAACCAATAGTGAGGAACATTCACATCCCTGGTGCGCACCGCACCCTCTCCATACAATCCAATCCTCACTACTGATCCCTTTTATCAGTTTTCTTGTCAAAACGGTTTTCATTATAACTTCTCATGTTTGACCATTTCAAGTTTAATGTGGATATTCAGTATATGAGTCCTAGGGTGACAAAAGCATATATAAGAAGGTTCAATAACAAAAAGGGTTTCATGATTCATTAGGAATATCTACTCATGTCATTCAAACATAACTTGTATTTCAACTAAGCATGCATAGTAAGAAACAGTGAATATACTTCATATGAAAATATTGGGTGAGACATGATCAAAGGAATGAGGCTTGCCTTGCAATGTGGGTCTAAAAACTCAGACGGATCTTCAAAGACTTCTTCCGCTCCTTCGCTTCTGACTCTGCGGCAATCAACAACACACAAACACATACCACATAAGCATACTGAAAATAGTTTCTATAGAAAGTAAGTAAATAAGTCATGCATGCAGGGGAAAAGGTTAGGGCAAGGTCACAAGGGCTCTGGTCGAAGAAACGGCTAAAAAGGATTGAACGTCGAAGGGTCGACATTCAGTTCATGGCTTTGGCATAACTGGAAACTAGTCTTAGGATGGTTTTCTGGAGAAGTGATAGAGAAAGTTGTAGAACACAACTCCAGGAATCTAAAGGACAAGGTGGCATTTCAATTGCTCAACCAGAAGGGGTCAAACAAGGCTAATGCCAGTGGCTGACATGCACTGACATAGTGCTGGACATGGCCAGAAACTAGGGCATGGCTTAACTTTTGATCCAGGGCTCCAATGATGCACCACTTTGTCTGGGAGGTAGGCATTACTAACAGGAACAATATACTCAACAGGCACAAGGGCTGAAAGTGGCCGGAGGGTGGCCAAATCCGGCGATGAACACGGTGGCCTGGACATGAACTGAGTTACTGGACAGTGATCTTGGCATAGGCATAACTCACAATCTAGGCAGATCCAGGTGTCGAGCTAGTGGAGAAATTGCTCAGGGGGTACGAATCTAAGGGACAAGGTTTCAGGGCTGGATCGGCCGGGAAAAATTCCGGCGACCGGCGCTGGAGAAGACGACACTGGAGCTTGGGTTTTTGATACAGGGCGAAAGAGCTCAATTCCAAGCTTGGGAATGATCTCTAGGGCACAACAAGCTACTGGGGGGTTAATTTCATTGGATATCGGCCGGAGAAGCTTGGCGCCGAAGTCCGGCGAACGGCCGAGGTTCAAATTTGGGATTTCTTCGATTTGAGCTTAATTGGGGATTCTGGTTCTACAGGCTTGCTCTACTAGCTTACTGATCAACTTCTTCTACAGGATTGAGGGTTAATTTGGGCTGAATCGAACGGCATTGGGGGAACAGGGCAAATCGGGAATCCGGCGATCACCGGCGATGGGGATCGATCTAGTGCAATTGGTTGCTATGACACAGAGAGGGGAACGAGGGGAACTCACTGGTGAACTGGATTGAAGAAGGGGCTGTGGAAAGGGCTAGCACCGTGAGCTCACTCACTGGCTCGCCGGAGAAGAAAGCGAAAACGGCGAGAAACTGGAAATTTGGCTAAGTCCTGAGGTTGTGCTTCTTCACAGCTGAGGGGTTTAAATAGGCACGGGGACGGAGCTTGCGAGGGAAACGCGACAACGGTTGCTTGCGCCGGGGAGAAACTTGTCGGGCGCAGGCGCAACGACGGCGACGGCGACGTGATCGCGCTTCAGGCGGTGCTGCAGCTTTGCCAGTTGCCTTGGGACTTCGCCGGACGGCGCAGATGCGGAGGGGCAACAGCAAGGCTCCGGCAACGACACGTACACGCATGCAACTGCCACGGCAACGGAGCGCGCGCGAAAACAAAGCTCGGGAGCGCGGCCGTTTATCCGCTGGGCAAGGCGATGCACTGCTGGCACGTGCGCACGGGGTGGCACAGCAACTCACGGGCACAGGTGACAGAAACGGTGGCCGGCGGCGAGCAAGCACGGCGAGAACAAGCGCGGCAACGGTGGCTCGAGCACTGGTCGTGGCAACGACCAGGGCTGGTCGAAAGGGCCTGAAAATAATATTTGGGCTGTTCTGCAATTTCTGAAACTTTTCCAGGGGCTGTTCTGTGAGAAACTTGAATAGAACTTGGGCCTGTTTGCAAATTTGGAGATCTGAGGGTCCGATCTGAAATCTGATTTCGCAGCTAAGTTGCAAAAGATTAATAGAACTTATCTGGCCAAAGTTTGGTAAGATCGGGCAAGATCTGAGGGTTTCGACAAAATTGGGGAAAACAGTTTAGGGTAAAATAGGGTAATCGAGAGCGTGCACCAGCACTTTGGCCTTGAAGCCATAGCGACGCCCCCCATAATAGTCCCAAATAGTCTCGCAGATCGGCCGCTCATCAATCCCTAGGAATTGAGCAATATGCCACAGCAATGTGGCCCATCCACCGAGACGCTCGATGTAGCTGAAACGCTCCTTGGCCATCCTGCCGAGAATTTTGGAAGCAAAATAAGATTTTGAAGTCAACATTTTTATAGGAGCAAGAACATCTTTTGCAAAATAAATTTTTTTTCAGAAATAATTTTTTTAAATAATTTACGAGGTCCTGGCGCTACCAAGCCCTAAGGGTACCGTCCTACAGTCAAGGTTTGTGCTGCTCTGATACCACTATTTTATGTCGTGTCTGCCACGACTGTGACATCACCTGTGAGGAGCCCAGCTCGGTGCAGCTGGTCCCTTAAACCACTTGACTTCCCAGGATGAGTCAATCATAGGGATACATTGAAGCAGCAAAATAATACAGTAGTCATAATTGTATGGCCATCAGGCCTTAGTACAAAACGATGTACAGTGCCTTACAAGGCACAAGGGTCTAACAAAATAACACATCTAGTCGGCGGAAGCTAGGCCCAAAAGCAATCCACAGGAAACAGAGGTTGACAGCAGACAGCACCACATCATGGCTCCGGAGGAAACTGCTCATCATCTCCTGGGTCCGCAGCATCTTCAGGGCATTCTCCAAGGTCGTAGAACGCTCCATATATTGAGGAGTTGTTGCAAGGGTGAGTACTTATGTACTCAGCAAGTCATAGGGGAGGTAGAGATATAGTTACAGTATAAATGACATGAGCCTATGCTATTGGGGAAAGAGTGAAGGGTTTTTTCCAAAATACATTTCTTTCTCAATTCTTACTCAACTTCTGATCATACCCATGGCAGTAAATAAATCATATTGATGGTGATACATATATCCCATATCCAAGGCGATATATCCTCATATCACATTATTTTTATTCAAGCCTTTCTATCTTATAGTCATAACAGTATTTCATAACTTAGGGCATAAACCACATGCCTCTTAATTATCATATGATCTCTATATTATGGTATTACCGCGACACGTCAACACATGACAGCCCACGGCAACGCCCCTTATCATGACAACACATGCCACTTGGGTAATCTTGAGCTAACAAATTTTAGTTTATAAAACAATACTTGTGTCACACCCCATGGATTTAATCCACCGCGGCATACTCCTAAAACTCGGGAGCACGAAGTATTCGAATACATTTTTAAACTCTGCAGAGATGTACCTCTTTTTAAATCCACTTTTTCACTCGACTTCCAAGTCGGGCCAACTCCATGCGACTTATACGCATGTGACAAGGCCGAGATCACACAACGTTTTTGCAGTCTAGTATTAACAGTATCCCTGCCCGGTAAATAGACAATACCGTCCCAAGTACCGTTGTGGGTCCTCCCCACTGCCTTACTTCCTAGCCTGGGTCTATGTTCCCGCAGGACACATAACCTCTTTTGATTACAGTCGCGCACGACTTAATCTGGCGTAGGGCGTCTTCCTTCTTTACACCTTATCCTCTCATAATTTTTTCTGATCTCACATCACTCATGGACGAACTGCGTCCCACCAGTTTCCACGCGAGAAACCGGATCGACAAGCCATGCAGGGAACTGATAATACTAAGAAAGCTACTAGGTTGCGCCTGTCCCATACCAGGTAAGTGGTTGGTACGTTTTTCATGCCACTAGACGCATAACACAAGGTTCTAGTCCTTACATGCCAGTGACCAGATCATACCACAAACCATGCACCTTCAGTACCTACACCTTCAGTGCAGCCAAGCACCTCCAGTGCTACCACCATTCCATACCAAAATACTGGTCACGGCTAGGGGTTCTATTTCATGAATATAAATGTACATGTCTAAACTTTTATTAGTTCGTGGCTTACTATCTTATCAAGTTCACATTCCTCAAGTATTCAATCTATCACTGCCATAATATCATTGATCTCAACACATGCAATATTAATGAGATATCTACTCATGGAATAGCATAGCAATTCATAAAATATGGGTTTCAATATGATCAAAGTATGACTTGCCTTCCGCGTCGTAAGTATCAGCAGTTGATGATGGTTCAGCGACAAGATCTTCAACACCGGACTCTTGCTCTAAACAAGATCAAACAAGCAAACAGGCATTACAATTCATTCTATTCTTACTAATTCACTACATGCAAAGATGCAAGGAGAAAATACTCTGGGAAAACAAGGTTTGGAAGCGATTAGAGTTAAACTGTGGGGATCAGGGTTAAAATTAGCTGTTAAGGTTTACAAGGTTCTAAAATATCAGGGTAATATCAAGGTGGTGACTGGTTCGCCCAAAAACAGCGAATGTCTTTAGGTTGGCATTCGGTTCAAGGCATCGACATAAGGTCGATGGGTGATAGAGGGCTCAACTCAAGTTGTGACAGTAGAGAAAAGTGTAGATCACAACATCAGGAGTCTAAGGGACAAAGTTATTTCCAAGTTTCATGGCTGGAAGTGGGTGAAAAGGCTCAATGCCACTGGCTGACACAGCCTGGCATAGGGTTGACATGGCCAGAAACTAGGGTTAGCCTTATCTTTTGACTCAGGGCTCCAAATGATGCACCACTTTGTCTGGTGGTTAGGCATTTGTAACAGGAACAAATGTCTCAACAGGACCTAGGGCAGGAGATGGCCGGAAAGTGATGAAAACCGGCGAAGAACACGGTGGCCGAGCTGTTCTCAACAGTTTCTGGACCAAACTTTGGCATGGCGATACCTCTTCATCTGGGCCGATCCAGGTGTCGAGCTAGAAGGCAAAAATACTCATGGGGTCGAGGCACATCTACTAGACAAGGTGGTTGGGGTTGAAACGGCCGGGAACAAAATCCGGCGACCGGAGCTAGGGAAGAAGACACAAAATTTGGGCATTTCTGTTCTAGGGCAAACGAACTCGAGCCCTTGCTTGAGGGGGGTCTCTGGGGCATACAAAAGCTATGTGTGAAGTCGAATTCACCAAACATTCAACAGATAAGCTAAATCAGCAAGCACAGTGAACATGCACGGTTGAATTTGGGGGTTTTTCACATTTTAGCAAAATTGATGATTCTAGTTGCTTAGATGTGTTCCACACAGTCCACTGATCAATATTGATCACAGGCTCGAGAGCTAAATCGGTTTAATTGGGGTTTAATTGCTCGCCGGAGTTGTCGGTGAAAAACAGCAATTCCCGGCGATGAGGTGCGATAGAACTCAATTGGCTGCTACTACACAGGTAAGTGGTTGAGAGTAACTCACTGGTAGCTTCAATTTGGAGTTCGGTGCAGTGGATTGGCCTGGCACCGTGAGCCTCTTCTCGAGCTCGCCGAAGAAGACGAAGACGACGGCGTGGTTAGGGATTTTGGGTGGTTCTGGGTGTGAGTGTGTTTGAGCTGAGCTGGGGTGGCTTTTATAGGCACAGCAAGGGGCTTGCAACGGTTGGAAATGCACGGGGAAGTGAAGCGGGCTGGAGGTGACAACACGGCTGCATCCCGGCGAAGTGACGCACTCCAGCGGCCGTGCCGGCTTTAGCCTGCTGCTCTGGTGGAGGTGAAGGCGAAGTGATGCTTCCCCAAGGCATGCTTGCGACGTGGCGCAACTGTGCTGCCGTTGTCGGGCGCGCGCGCGGGAGAACGAAGGTGCTGCGGGCGGGCGAGGTGATTCCACGGTGGCGAACACGATGCGCACACGCGGCAGGGAAACAGTGGCGGAGGTGGCGACGCTGGAGATCGCCGGCGACGAAACCGCAGCGGCGGCAATGGCGACGACCAACTCCGGCGCTCGTGGTCGTTTGAACGGCCTGGTCGTGCACAGTAGCCTGGTCGAACCAGGGACTGATTTGCGATGATTTTTGGTTTGGCTTTGGACTAAACTGCAAATCTGGTCTTTGAGAGGTTTGATTTGAGATTTGATTTCATGGCTGAGTATAACATTTCTATTAATACCCATTTAGCTCAAATTTGGAGAAAGTTTGATAAGATTTGAGGGATTTCACCTATTTTCGAAAATAGGGTAAAATTAGGGTAAACTAAATCTGCATTTTGTCGATCTCGAATTCTGGTGATTGGACAGAAATTTTGAAGTCTGATCAAACAGGAGATCTGTATCAAATAGCATTTGGGAGGTGTTCCCTGAAGATATTCTGGAGTTGGAATTGATTCGTGGATTTTAGCCTTTTCAGGCTTCCAGGTAAACAGAAAAGGACTTATTCACAGTAAACTTTGGACTAAACTGCGAAAAGTGTTTAGATGAATTAATCTGGCTCCCAACTTTTTGAAGTGAGTTGAGGATGAACCTAGGAACATATTCCAGGGGTTACTTGAGTCTGGATAAGGTTAAATCAAGATAACTTAATCATCTGGAAACTGGGGTACTTAGGGTAAATCTGAATTTTTTCTATTTTCGAAAACAGAGAAAGGCTTTGGTACTGGGAGTTAGGGTCAGAATTTGATCTGGCTCCTGAAGACTTTTATCTTTAGGGTAACTGGTAGGTTAAATCTGGATGGTCAGATCTTGATCTGGATCTAGAGAATAGATTTGGAGATTTTTAGGGTTTGGGAGAGATTAGAGTTCAGCTGATCTGGTTACTACTACAGAGATACATGCATGCAGGGTTTTTATGCAAAACTTTTCACCCCCAAAACTAGGGTGTTACAACGCCTGGTCCCGGGAGCCAAAAGGCGGCGCCCAGGGCAGGCACCGGAGGCCACGTCCCCGGGCGAATGGCGGCGCCCTGGATCGGCACCGGAAGCCTGGTTCTGGGAGCCAAAGGGCGGCGCCCGGGGCAGGCACTGGAGGCCACGTCCCCGGGGAAATGGCGGTGCCCGGGACCGGCACCGAAAGCCTATTCCCGGGAGCCAAAAGGCGGCGCCTAGGGCAGGCACCGAAGGCCGCGTCCCCGGGCGAATGTGACGCAACTTACCTGGACATAGTCTCGCGGAGATTTCCCCCAACAGCAGCCCCCCATGCCCCCGGGGACGATGCTCGAGTCCCCGGTGGGTATGGTTCATGTCACCGGGAAAATCTCCGGACCAAGCCACTGGAGCCGTGACGCTTCGATTCCCGTGCCGCGCGCTAATGACAGCGCCGTTGGGCCGTAAATGCGCTCGCGGTTCGAACCGGCATCTCGGTTTGTGCACTGGTCCCTTCGTTTCCCGCCCACGATTTGAACTTCAACGGCCCAGATGTACCGCGAAGTGCCACGTGGCGCCCATCTGGACCACGCTTCGCCCCTATAAATAGGGCCTTGGGGGGCCCGGGAAGCTCATTCCAAACTTCTCACTCCAGCGCCCTTAGCTCTCCCGGTAGCCCTCTCCCGGTAGTTCTCTCCCGGTAGCTAGCTCCCGGTAACCAAGCGTCTGGAGCCTTTAGGTGTCCTATTCCCTGAAACTTTAGTAACCGAAAAAACCAAACCTGGTGGCACCGAAGGGTCGAGCGAAGACCACGGAGGTGCCCCCGGAGGAAATCGCTCCGGATTTCCTCTGGGCGTCAGAGTTCACGGCCGTGGACATGGAGTCCCTGGTCGAACGCGGAGTCGTTGAGGACGGGGACATCCGGGTCCCCGTGAAGAAGGACGGAGCCCCCCGCCCCAGGCCCGTGGTGATTGTGGACTTCGAGGCCTTCCTCGAGGCGGGGCTCCGGCTCCCGGTGCATCCATTGCTCTGAGAGTTTTTGAAGGAGTATAGGGTGGCGCTGAACCACCTGACACCGAACACCATCGTCCGGATGGGCCTCTTCATTTGGCTCTTCGAGATGGCGACCGGGCGGGAGCCAACCCTACGAGCCTTCCAGTACTTTTACCAACCAGCGGTGAGGAGCTCCCACCTGGTCAAGGGGGGACCCAAGTCCCCCTTTGGCTCGGTGATGGTGCAGATGCTGCCGTCCCGGGTAGCCGATTACCTGGCGGCGGCTTCCCGGGACCACTGGGGCGACTGGATCCGGAGGTGGTTCTACCTCCGGGTCCGAGACGACGAGGTGGTGTACGCCCTGGAGGCCCCCGCCTACAGCAGATCATCCACGCCGAAGCCTCCGGTGTGGACGGACGAGGAGCTGGAGCTCCTCGGCAAGGTCATTATCTCCCGGGGCACCAACTCTATGCGGGACGCCGCCGAGGAGATGATGCTCTTGAGGATCTCCCCCTTCTCGCGCGGGAGAAGGGGGATCAGGATGGGCCTGGAGCAGCGGCCCCCGGTCAAGGCGGTGACCCGATGTGAGTCTGTTACCTGGTTCATTGCATTTACAAATTTTATAAAATTTGACTAACTCTTTGCCTTTTCGCAGTCCGGCCGTACCCGGCGGCGCTGGAGAAGGCGGAGAACCTCCTGGGGAGGTACTTCGCCGACGAGCACGAGCGCATCGTGCGCGTCATGGGGGAGGGCCCTCCCCGGAACTTGGTAGCCGAGGCCTTCGGGCTAAAGCTACCTGAGAGGAAGCCCCTCCCCACCCCCGGATCGCACAAACGGGGGAAGGACGCTGCCGGGGGCTCTGAGCCTAAGAAGGCCAAGGTCCAAAAATCCCCCGGCCCTTCGACAACGCCGGCTTCGACACCGGCGAAGGCCCGGGACGAGACCCCCGGGGCCGGACGCGCCTGGGCACCGGTCCGGAGAGTAGCAACACCCCCTCCCCCAGAGAGCCCTGTTGTGGCTCGGGGGAAGGAGCCGGCCGTGGGTGGGGCGGCGTCCTATTCAGCGGACTACGCCCCTCGCCGCTTTCGGTAGCGACCCTTTCTACCCCCCCGGCACCTTCGAAGCCAGAGAAGCTAGAGGTGAGATTCGCGGAGACCTCGCCTCCGCGGGTCGAGTGGCCGGTGGACGAGGGGGGGAGCCCCTCAGTCTACGAGGTCCCTCTGGAAGTGGGGGCCCCGGGGGCCCTCCTGCCCGGGAAGGGGAAGGGCCAAATGGTTCCTCCCCGGGCAGGGACCCCTTCCAAGAGCTCCTCGGCCACTTCCACGGAGGCCACCTCCTCGGCGACGAAGACGCCGACCACACTGCCGGACGCCCAGGTCCGGGGACCCCTCACCAGCCACGACGGGGCCGACGTCGGGCGGGAGACCCCCCTGCTTCCCGTGGGGAGGTCGCCCGCTACACGGAGGGCCTGCAGACCCGGAAGGTGCAGGCCTTCGTTGCGGAGGGGACGCTCCACGAGCGTTTTGGGGTGCTTAATCTCTCCAAGCCCAGGTACTTACCCAAGTCGATGACGCTTTCTTTCGGGCCCCTACATTTGAATTTTTTCCTAACTCTAGAGTTTGTAGGCGGCGGCCCTTACCTGGAGCCTTGAGCAGCGGATCGGTCGGTTGCTAAAGGATGCGGAGGAGAGGGCCGCGACCTACCTGGGGCAGCATGACGAAGCCCTCCAGGAGCTGGCCCGAGTCCAGGCCCAGGTCCACGTCTCCGAGGCCGTCAACGGCCTCCTTCGGGAGGAGGCCAAGGTGAAGGAGGAGGCCTTTCGGGAGCTCGAGGGCTCAAGCGTCCGGGCGGTGACGGACGTGGGCCGCTCCGTCCGCTCGGCCCTCGAGAGCCTTGGCGTGAGCCTAGGCTCCGGGAGCAGCTCGGAGGTGCCCCCGGCTACCCTCGCGGAGGCTGTGCATTTTCTCAACGCATTGGTCTCCGTCATCCTGGAGGCCGCCGATGCCCGGGCACGGGGCCGGGCGATCCCCGTCGTGCGGCCGCGGCGGGGCTTGTTGAGCACCGGGGGGTTGGCGCCCGGGCGATCGGGGGCCGCATCCCCCGGAGCTTCCCCGAGTTTTTCGAGCCCTCGCGCCGGGAGGTAGAGCAACTTGCTGGGGGCTTCTACGACTGGATTGTCTGGGTGAGGTTCCTGGCACTGGCGCCTCCCGCACAGGACGCCCCGGCCCCGGCCCCTGCGGAAGCCCCCCGGGGGGAGGACACCATTGAGAAAGTATGAGCCTCCCCCCGGGTCTTAGATAGGACCCTTCTTTTGCTTTCTTAGGATTTTGTTCCCGGTAGCTTCTTAGAAGAAGCCCCGGACACTTGTAAAAAGACATTTTGAAATGCAATGGAATTAGAAAGTTTTCTAAGTCTCGAGTTAAATGCAATGTTACCATGGTTCCCGGGAGGTTACTCCTGGGCGAAGGTCCGGAAGAGGTTCCCCGGGGGCGAGGCCTTCGAGCCCTGGCAGGTGCCCCCCGGGGCAAGCCCAAGCCGCTTTGATCTTGCTAAGCCTCATCTCCGGGAAGCGCAGTAGGGACGCCGTCCAGGAGCCCATCCGGTTAAGGTGGCATCCGGAGTGGCACTTGGACAATTTTGACAATCATCGCGCCGAATTGTCCCCTCCGCGTCCGGGGTCTCGGATGATCCCCCCTCTTCGGATACTTCCGCCGGCGAGCTACGAGTATTGGCCCGAGGATGTGCTCCGGGAAGCTCAGCGCCGCGTACGCGCATTGTACCGAGACCTGGCCCGGGAGCTAGCGGAGGGCCTCTGGGACTATTAGGCGTAGGAGCCTTAGGATGTAGAGAATTCCCGGGTTAGAGCCCGGGTTGTACCGTTTCCGGTGCCCACCGGAGGGGGAAGATGTCCTTCGGGTTGAATGATCAATAAAGCTGTGTTGTTGCTTTGAGTCTTCTTTTCATATTTTTCTTGGATGGTCTGGACGACTCCTTTTATATAAGAATGAGCTAAGTTTGCTCATGGATGGTGTGGTCGTCACCCGGGGGTTCCTTATCCCCCCCGCCCACAGCGGGCCGGAGGGTAGCTCTGCACGCTGTGGGGGTAACAAAGCCCCCGGGGTGAAGATGACCTGTATCATAAGAATTTTTCCGAGTTAGAAAATTCTAAAACGAGGTTTTCGGGGAGAAACTTTCTGGGAGACAATCGTCTGGTCGCCGTGAGAACTGGGAGCCGGGAATAAGGTCTGCGGGGAAGAAGCATACGAGAAAACCCGACAAGATTTCCGTAGGAGATTTCTGGGAGACAATCGTCCGGTCGCCGTTAGAACGGGGAGCCGGGAATAAGGCCTCTTGAGAGGAAAAATCCAAGAAATCCGATATTTTTCTGGGAGACAATCATCCAGTCGCCGTGAGAATGGGGAGCCGGGAATAAGATCTCCGGGAAAGAAATATCCATGAAAGCCTGAGACGTCCCGCTGGGGAGACAGTCTACTCCCGGAGGAGGATGTGCCCGATGACAGGTTTGAGTGTTTGGGTAGGGGACTAGTCTCCCAAAGTGACTCGTTACCATGGTCGCTGGGGACCTGGTTGCCGCTTACACCCTCAGTCCACGAGGGCTGATCGTAAGCCGCCCTACAGGAGGGACTTGCTGGGTCTGAGCTCACTTCCTCACGGGGAGGGCATCGTCACGGGGAGGGCATCCTCGCGGGGAGGGCATCGCCGTTAGGGGCGGTAATGAGAAGAACCTGCAATGACAGTTGAAGAGAAAAATCCAGTTGTATTGACCATGAAATGAAATACAACACCTCCCCCCGCGAAGTCGCGAAAGGGGAGGGAAAGGTAACTACAGTGTCCCCCTCCCCCTCTGGCGTAATCGCTCCGGGGGAGGGGACAGGCCTGTGGAGGCTAGACGTAGAACTTGCGAAGTAAACACAAGTTCCGCGTGTGCTTCAGCTCCTGCTCTTGAAGGTTGGAGAGCTTGTAAGCCCTCAAGCCTAGGACCGCGGAGATCCTGTTGGGGCCCTCCCACTTGGGGGAGAGCTTACCCTGGGCTTGGGGGTCTGTGACGCGCTTGAGGACAAGGTCCCCGAGGCGGAAGGATCTTTCGTGCACGCGCTGGTTGTCTGCGCGCGCCATCTCGCGCTCGTAGATGGCGTGGCGGAGGAGCGCTCGGTCTCGTTCCTCCTCCATGTGGTTGACCTCCAGTCGTTGGTTGGCCTCATTGGCCTGGTACGCTGCGGTTGTAGCTCCGTCTAGGAGCTCGGCTCGCAGCGACCGGAAGCCAATCTCCGGGGGGAGGACTGCCTCGGCCCCGTAGACTAGGGAGAAGGGAGTACGTCCCGTCGCCCGGCTCGGGGTCGTGCGCATGGAGCAGAGGATGCTAGGGAGCTCCTCTGCCCATGCACCCCGCTTAGAAGCGGCCTGCTCGAGTCGCCGGCGTAATCCCTGTAGGATCACGCCGTTTACCCTCTCGACAGCCCCATTGCTCTGGGGATGGGCCACTGAGGCGAAGTGGATGACGAGCCCCAGGCCTTCGCAGAATTCCCGGAAATAAGCCGAGTCGAATTGGGTCCCGTTATCCACAGTGATTTCCCGGGGGACACCAAAACGACATACGACGTTTTTCCAGAAAAACCGCTGGACTGCCCGGGACGTGATTCTGGCCAAGGGTTCCGCCTCTACACACTTTGTAAAGTAGTTGACCGCGACCACCGCATACTTGTATCCTCCGGGCGCTAGGGCGAAAGGCCCTAAGAGGTCCATCCCCCAGCGCATGAAGGGCCAAGTGATGGGGATAGTCTGCAGCGCTACAGGGGGGAGGTTCGAACCCTTAGCCATCTTCCGGCAGGCCTCGCACGCGGAGACAAGGTCTCGCGCGTCGCGCATGATCATGGGCCAATAGAAGCCCTGCCGGAGAGCCTTGGCCGCGATGGCACGCGGGGCTAGGTGAGAACCACAGCTCCCCGCGTGGATGTCTTTGAGAAGTTGGACTCCCTTCGGCCGGGGGAGGCAGCGCAGGAGGGCGGAAGCCCCCTGCTTGTAGAGCCTCCCCTCCAGCAGGAGATATGCCCGGGCTTTGTCCCGGAGGCACTTAGCCTCGGTCTCATTGGGAGGGTCCCCCTCCCCCTTGATGAAGGACATGAGGGGGTCCATCCATGACGGAGTCCGGGTGATCTCAGTGACCTCCGGGACGCGAGGCTCATCTCCCGTGTTCGGCGAGGCCACCGAGGGCTTCGTGATGATTTCCAGGAAGGCCCCCTTGGGGAGCGATTGTCGGCCTAGTCATTGTCCCTTCGCGGGATATGCCGGGCCTCGAGGCCGTCGAAGTGCCTCTCCATCTTTCGCACCTCCTGCAAATAAAAACTCAAGTTTGCGTCATGGCACAGGTAAGACTTGTCCATTTGGCAAACTACGAGCTGAGAATCTCCCTTCACTAGGAGGCGCCGGATCCCCAGGGAGCACGCAAGGTGCATCCCGAGGAGCAAAGCCTCGTACACGGCGACGTTGGTGGTTGCTGGGAACTCGAGCCGCGCGACGTACTCGACTTCCTTCCCCTCAGGGCTCCGGAGGACTACTCCCGCACCGGCCCCGGTGAGACAGCGACCCGTCGAACTTGTGTCCAATGGTCACTGCGTCGGGGCGGCGTGGGGAGATCTTCGTCCCCGGACCCGGAGGCAGGAGTCCACTCCGCGACGAAGTCGGCGAGGACCTGTGACTTGATGGCGGAGCGGCCTGTGAGGGACAAAGAGAAGGGGGCGAGCTCGGCCCCCTACTTCGCAATCCAGCCGGTGGCTTCTTTGTTCCGCAGCACCTCCCCCAGGGGGAGGGACGACGGGATGGTGATGGGGTGTGCCAGGAAGTAGTGGCGAAGCTTCCGGGACGCCATCAGGAGGGCGTAGCAGATCTTCTCCATCTCCGTGTACCGGGTTTTGGCCCCTTGGAGGGCCTCACTCACATAGTACACGGGATGCTGCTGCCCCCCTTGCTCCTTCACCAAGACCGCGCTGACTGCGATGGGGGTCGCGGCAAGGTAGAGGAGCAAGGGCTCTTCTGGAGACGGACTCACGAGTGTTGGAGGGCTCGTGAGGTACTTCTTGAGGTCGTCGAATGCCTCCTGGGCCTCGGGGGTCCAGCGGACCCCAGAAGGATATTGAAGAATTGGAGGCCTCGCTCCCCCGACCGCGAGACGAAGCGGCTTAGAGCGGCTAAGAGGCCGGAGAGCTGCTGGACATCCTTGACGGAGCACGGCAGGGGCATGTCCAGGAACGCCCAGATCTTTTCGGGATTTGCCTCTATGCCCCGCTGGGACACGAGAAACCCAGGAGCTTCCCCCCGCGCACGCCGAAGGCGCACTTCTCCGGGTTGAGCTTCAGCCCGTACGCGTGGAGGTTGCGGAAGGTTTCCGCCAGGTCGTCGATGTGGGAGGCTGCGCGGGGACTTTTGACGACCGCGTCGTCTATGTAGACTTTCACGTTGCGGCCGACTTGATCTTTGAAGACCAGCGTCTTGAGGCGCTAGAAGGTTGCTCCCGCGTTCTTGAGCCCGAAGGGCATGTGGACATAGAAGAAGGTTCCGAGGGGAGTTATGAAACTCGTCTTTTCCTCGTCCCCTTCCGCCATCCGGACTTGATGGTAGCCCGAGTAGGCGTCTAGGAAGCTCATCAACTCGCACCCCACGGTGGAGTCGACCAGTTGGTCAATCCGCGGGAGTGGGAAGTTGTCCTTGGGGCAGGCGCGGTTAAGGTCGGTGAAGTCCACGCACATCCGCCACTTGCCATTTGATTTCTTGACGGGGACGGAGTTTGCGAGCCACTCGTGGTGCTGGACCTCCCGAATGAACCCCGCCTCTCGGAGTCGGGCGATCTCCCCCTTGATTGCCTCTTGGCGCTCGAGGGAGAGCTTCCTTAGCTTCTGTTTGATCGGGGGGTGACCGGGGGCCACCGCGAGCTTGTGCTCAATGACCCCCCGGCGACGCCCCGCATGTCCGAAGGCTTCCACGCAAAAACATCAGAGTTTTCGCGCAGAAAAGCTGCAAGTTGCGCTGCATGTTCCTCGGGGAGCTCCGCTCCGATCCGGACGGTTTTGTCCCCGTCGCCTGGAGACAGCAGGACCTTCCGGAGGCCTCCTTCTGGACACGGCTTGAGGAGGGGCCTCCCGGGAGGTGGCACAGTGACGTCTAATTTCGGGGGAGAGGCCTCCCCCCCGGGCGCCTTAATGATGTTGACGCTTCCGATTGTGGCGGCGGCGCGTTCGTACAGAGCACGGGCCACGTCTTGGTCTCCCCGGACGTTGATCATGCCATGTGGCCCGGGGATCTTCATGTAGAGGTAGTTTTGATGGGTGGCAGCCCCCAAGCGGTTGATCGTGGTCCTCCCCATGATCGCGTTGTAGGAGGAGGGGAGGTCCACTATGTCGAAGAGGACCATCTCGGTTCGGTAGTTCTCCGGGGTGCCGAAGGTCATAGGGAGATCCACCTTCCCCACGGGATGGATCGCCTTCCCCGGGATGAACCCTTGCAGGGCCCCTACCGCTGGCTGTAGGAGCTTCTCATCCACCTGCATCTCCTTGAAGGCCTTCAAGAATAGGACTTCGGCGGAGCTCCCGCTGTCCGCGAGGATGCGGGCCAGGTGGCAGTTGTAGATGGTAGCGGAGACGATGAGCGCGTCGTCGTGGGGGAAGCGAACCCCGCGCGTGTCTTCCACCGTAAAGGTGAGGGAGACGTCCGACCACTTGGGTGGTGGAGACGTGTGCAACACCCCCACAACCTTGACTTCGCGCGCGTACTCCTTACGCTGGCACTTAGAGTCCCGCCCGGAGGCGGGCCCTCCCACAATGACGTTGATGCGGCGCTGAGAAGTTTGGAAGGGGATAGCTTCTGAAGGCTCCCCCTCCTGCGTCTGCCCCTGCTGAGCCCCCGCGGGAGCAGGAAGGGCCGGAACAGCTGTCCGAGGGGGCAAGGAGGCCGGAGTCCCCTCCCCCTGCCCATGCTTGTTGAGGAACGCTGCGAAGTGCTGCAGCAGCTGGTGGCACTCTCGGGTAGCGTGGGTACTGGACCCGTGGAAGCTGCACCACGGTCCTTCCCTGCCTCTCCCCGTGGGGCCTTCCCAGCTGCGCGAAGACTGTCGTCCCCCATGGCCTTTCGGCTTGGGGATGGGGCGGTTGCCCGTAGGGGGGTCGCGCAAGCGGCCTCCGCCCACGAGGACAAAGGTGTCGCGAGGCCGTGGCTCGTTACGACCCCCTGTCTGGGGCGCTTGAGGGGGTCCCTGGCCCCCCGGTCGGCGGGGGCGGGAGCCCCCTGGGTCTTCTTCCAGAGGTCGTCTTCCTCCGCCCGAGCGTACTTTTCGAGTACGTTGAAGAGCTCGTCGGCGGAGGAGGGGCAGCTCCGGGAGAGCCTCCGGTGGAGCTCCCCCGGGAGGATCCCGCTTTTGCACGCTTCGATGACCGTAGAGTCGGGGACGTGAGCCACTTTGCTCTTCACTTGAGCGAAGCGCTTCAAGAAGCTTCCGATGGTTTCCCCAGTCCTCTGCCGGACGGTGTACAGCTGCGAGGAGTCCAGGGGACGCACATAGTTCCCCTGGAAGTTCGCGCAGAACTCACGCTTGAGCTGCGCGGAAGACTTGATGGAGCCGGCCTTCAGGTTATAGAACCAGGTGCGGGCGATGCCGGTGAGGTAGAGGGGGAAGACGTTGCATTGTACCGTCTCGTCCCCCCCGGCCGTGGAGATGGCTGTGGAGTATACCTATACAAATTCGTAAGGATCGGCCTCACCGTTATGGTGCTCGATGTGCGGCGGGCAGTAGGGCCGCGTGTAACACCCCAGTTTTTGATTATCTTTTCTGCTTGCGAATCAGCATAACTTCTTTGGAAACCCTGATGTTTTAACCCTATCTTGATCTTGGGTATGCCACTACCTTAACCTAAAGAGTTGGCTGCTAAACTTCTTTCCCCAGATCATTTTCAGATTTCAGTCCAAAAGCGTTTCAATTTAGTCCTTTTCAGAAGTTTCAGAAAACCCAAAAAGGCTAAAAGTCCCAGATCACCTCAAAATCCAAATCTGATCAAGTGATAACCTTTCTTTCATTTTTCTGAACATTTTTCCCTTCTGGAAGAATTCCAGAATCTCGACCAAAACCCTAGTTTTAGCCTCGACAAAAGTTCAAACCCTATTTACCCTAATTACCCTGTTTTCGAATTTTGTCAAAACCACCAGATGTTATCGGATTTCATCATTTTTCCTGCTAGATGAGTCCAAGACATTTAGTAGCACTCATCTGCAAAATCAGAATTCAAATCAGCCCTTCAGATCTTCAGAATTGCAATTAGGCCCAAATTCCCGAGCCAAAACCTTCGCGTTTCAGTCCAAAGCCTTGCAAATAAGCCCCTGGCCTTTTCTTCGACCGCGACCAGTGCTCGTTCGACCAGCGCCCTGCCGCTTTGCCGCACTGTTGAACTCGTCGCCGGCGAAGCCCCTCGCGCTGCCACCTCACGGCCACGTAGCCACTAGCCGTGCGCAGCTGTACCGCCACCGTGGAGCGCTCAAGCCCCACCGCGCCATCTTCTTCCCCGCGCGTGCCTGCTGCTGCTGCTGCTGCCAGGAGCTTTATGCCACTTGGCTGCCATCCCGAAGATCTTCGCCACCACCTCCTGACGGAATCCTGATATCCCGCGATTCGCCGTCTCTGGCAGAACCCCGCCGCGTCCCGAAATGCATCGATGACCGTCCCGGCGTCAGAAGAAGATATCCCCGGCGATTGCTGCTGCTCCCGAGAGCCTCACCCGCTGCTATATAAGCCCCCTCCCTTGCCCAGCATTGCCTCACACCATTCCACAACTTCAAACCGTAGCTTCCTTCACCAGAGAGTGGTTGAGTTTCTCCAGCGCCGCCGCGAAGCTCTTCTTCTCCGGCGAGTTGTTTTTGAAGCTCACGGCGCCAGCCTCGCCCGAAGCTTCCCCCTCCAAACCAACGCCACCAGTAAGCTCCCTACACCTCTCTCTACGTTTCATAGCCGTTAATTGGTCCCCGGCGCACCTCAACGCCGGCAATCACCGGAAAACTTAAAAACCCCTGTTCCCAATGCCTAGCGATTTAGCCCGAATTGGCCTTCGTGCCAGTGATAGGAATTGACCAGTGCACCCATTTGAGCAAGCCTGTAAGCTTAGATTTCAAATTTGAGCAACAGTCATGGCTTTTCCGGAGTTTGCGCGCCACCAGTGAGCTGGTCCTCGTCGCCAAGCTTCTCCGGCCACCCTCCGGCCGATTCAACCCCGCAAATAGATCCCTCACCTCACCCTCTCACTCCCTGAGCAAGGAATCGAGCTCAAACCCTTTAGAACAGAAACGCCCAATTTGGAGGTTGTCTTCTCCAGCGCCGGTCGCCGGAATTTATCCCCGGCCGATCTAGCCTCGCTCACCTTGTCATTTAGATAGATCTCAATCCCCTGAGTAATTTTGTCTACTAGCCCGACCCCTAAATCGACCTGAATCAAAAGTTATAGCTATGCCAAGGTTGCTGTCCAGTGGCGCAGTTCATGTCCAGGCCACCGTGTTTGCTCACCGGATTTGGCCACCCTCCGGCCACTTTCAGCCCTTGAGCCTGTTGAGAGTTTTGTAGCTGATATCAATGCCTAAACCCTAGACAAAGTTGTGCATCAATTGGAGCTTTGAGTCAAAAGTTATGCAATGCCCTAGTTTCTGGCCATGTCAAACACTATGTTAGTGCATGTCCACCTGTGGCATTGGATGATTTAGACTTGTTTCTTTTGAGCAATTGAAATGCCACTTTGTCCACCAAGCCTTTTGAGCCATGTTCTACAACTTTCCCTACTATCACATCTCCAGAAAACAGACCTAGAACCGATTTAGGGCAATGTTAAGCCATGAGCCGAATGTCAGCCCTTCGACATTCAAGCCCTCTGAACCCATCTCTTCGACCAATGTCAAGTGACCTTGTCTAAACCAATTCCCCTGCATGCATGATGTATTTACGCATTATTTTCTAGTGCTTGTGTGCTTATATAGTGTGTATGTGTTGTTTGTACCCGTCGTGAAACCAGACGTTGAAGGAGCAGAGGAGATCCCTGAAGATTCATTTGAGCAGCTAGACCCGTCACTGCAAGGCAAGTCTCAAACCCTTGATCATGTCTCACCTACTATTTTGAAATGAAGTATGTTTTAACTGTTTTCAAGTATATGTATGCCTTAGATTCAAATAAGAATTATGTTTCAATAAAATAACTAGATATGACCTAAATGATCGTAAAGCCCCTTTTGACATTGAATATCCCTGCACCCTTGTTACCCTAGATTATCATGCTTAGGCTATGCTATGCTTAAAGATTATATGACAAATGTTGAATGGTCACATATGAGAAAAGCATGTTCAAAACCCCTTTTTGTGAAAGAAAGTGTGATTGGAATCGATAGTGAGGATGGTTTGATTGGATGGTGCTGTGTGCGCACTGGGAATGTGAAAGACTCGTCACTAAAGATTCATAAGGACTAGAACCTTGTGTTGTGCTTCTATGCGGCATGAAAAACGTACCAACCACCTGCCTGTTTATGGGACGGGCGCAACTTAGTAGCTTTCTTTAGTGTTAGCTTTTCCCTGCAATGGTTGTCGGTCCAGTTTCTTGCGAGAACTGGTGGGCCGCAGAAGGCCATGAGTGATGTGAGTTCAGAAAAATCATGAGAGGAAAAGGTGGAAAGAAGGAAGACGCCCTAAGCCAGATTAAGTCGTGCGCGACTGTAATCAAGAGAGGCTATGTGTCTTGCGAGAACATAGGCCCAGGCTAGGAAGTAAGGCAGTGGGGAGGACCCACAACGGTACTTGAGACTTAACTGTCTATTTACCGGGCAGGGAAATGGTTAATACTAGGACTGTAAATTGTTGTGTCATCTCGGCCTTGTCACATGCGTAAAAGTCGCATGAAGCTGATCCGACTTGAAAGCCGAATGATTGGTGGATTAAGGTGGTACACCTTTGCAAAGTTTAAAAAGTATCGGATACTCTGAGCTCCCAGGTCATGGAGTCTGCGCGCTGTGAATTCTATTCACGTCGATGCAGCACAAGTAGCTTTTGGAAGTTTTTCACAAAATCTGAGTAAAGTGGTGACTCATGAAAGACCGCCACACACAACATTTCTGAAAATCTAGCTTAGGATTTCAAAAGCCCCGCTTTCGAGAATAAAGACCTTTCTTTAAGGCTACATGTGAAAATCTATTATATATTTATACACAGAGCCAAAGAGCTGTTCTTTGAGAAATTCCCCATCATCTATATATTTATGCATTGTTACTTGGGACTTGTTGAGCACCATGTGGACAATGTGCTCACCCTTGCTTTCACAAACAAATTTAGAGGAAGGATTCGCCGACCCTGAATCTTATGGTCTTGAACCCAATGTGGAACAAGAAGAAGAAACTGAGGACCCATCTGGTTAAAGGGTTATGCACCAAGGTGGAGTTCGATGTGGAGAAGGCCCATGCAATGCCGCCGCTGCAGAGAAAGAAGACTGAAGGAGTCCTTTTGTTTATCGTTGCTGTTTTATTTTGCGCCGACCCTCGTGTCGAAAACTCCTTAATTTGTATTAACAATTAAATACGTCATTTCGGCGCTAAGTTATTGTGATGTTGGTCCTTGTGATCAGCACTTGTTTTTAATTACTCGCATTTTTATATAATGCATCTTGTTGTTGTGAGCTGTAATGTGCCTTTTCTGAGTGCAATCCACCTGGGCGATTGCCACTGGAATCCTCAAATGAGGGTCCCACACCGCAGCCACCGAATGCTGCGAAGTCTGCTGCATAGGGGCTGATTAGCCCCCTGCACTTCCCGGGGAGAGTCCCGGTCGCTGTCTTCTTTGACGGGGGACACGCCCTCGTTGTTGGAGTCTGGAAGCGGCCTAAGAGGTCCGCCGGAGTGGCGGTGGCGACGCTTTTCTTCTGGACCGGGACTGAGTTCCCGGATGTCCAGGCTCTCCTCTGGAGAGACTGGCTCTTCGGCGGGTCTCTTCCCCCTACCGGTGCGAGAGCGAGGCTCTCCGCGCCCCCGGCCGAGGGGAAGTTCTTCCCCGCGCTTGGGTGAATGCATTCGCTCGACCTCCCCCCGGGAGAAACGGACCTGTTCCGCCGGGGGAGGGAGCTCATGCACCGTAGCTACCGGCCCGGAGGCTACCGGGGCTGGGTGGGGGGAGCCCCCTGCGACGACCCCCGGGACCGAAAAGGGGCAAGCCCCTGTATCATCCGGAAACGGGGAGGGGGCGCCCGCGGCGACGTTTGGAACCGAAGTGGAGGGAGCCCCCGTGGAAACTACCGGAACCGGAAAGGGGGAAGCCCCTGTAATATCCGAAACCGGCGTCAGGGGAGCCCCCGCGGCAACGTCCGGAACCGGGGAGCCAATGCGGGGGGAGGTCCGCTGAGGCACGGGAGCTGCTCTGTCAACCGCCCCCGGTGTGGTAAACGCGACGCGCGGGGCGGGACTGGCTCCCAGCGTAGGGAAAACCCCCAGCATGTAATGGGCCCCTGGCCCCGGGAATGGGCCCGGAACGGGGTATCCCCCCGGCGCCACGAAGGGTCCGCGCATGAAGAAGCCCCCCGGCACCGGGAAGGGCCCGGGTGCCGGGAAGGGTCCGGACATATAACCCGCAGGGGGAGGGAACCCCCCAGCGGGGGGAGACTGGTCCCGGCCGAGGTCCCTGCGGTCACCGGGAGCGACCTGGAGGCAAAGCACCTAAGTTAATAAAGGAGGTGGGAGGCGGTACCTGGGTCTGGCCGCCTCCGGGCGAAAGCACCGGGACAGTCGTGTCCCGGACAGGCGACACCGGGTCATCGGGAAGGGCGCGGCCCTTGTTCTCGGGGGAGCCATGGCGTCTTGTCACGAGTCCCCACGGACGGCGCCAACTATCATGGTATTGTGAATACCCCGGCAGGTTTTGTGGACGATCCTAGCGAAGAAAACGTGACGCGGGCTGACCGGGAGACCGGTCCTCCCCCGCCGGACAAACACAATAATTGACACGAGGATTTATACAGGTTTGGCTCCCGGTGGGTGTGAGACCCCCTATTTGAGGATCACTTGGTAACCGCCCAGGTAGGTTACACACAGCAGGATGACACATGAGCTCCAAATCAGACAAGCATAGTAATAACATTAAACAAGTATCAGGCCAACATGGCCAATATTACATAACCAAAGCACCAAAAATGGCGTTGAGTAGAGTTGCTAAGAAAATAACAAGTTTGTCAGAACCAGAGTCGGTATCCAAGTACCGAACACACAGCATAAAGCACAAGGCAACAACGAAAAGCTTGACTTCCATCCGCAGCGGGGTTGGGGTGACTCCTCCCACATCTGACTTGACTTGGTGCGCAATCCTTCTAGAACGTGGGCTCGTCCGGGGCACTTCCATCTTCTTCCGGGAACTCATAACTGAAGGAATCGGGATCCTCGAATCCCTCTTCTACAGTTGGATGTAAATGCAAGGGTGAGCACTTGGTGCTCAGCAACACTCATTCCGGGGATTATAGTAATTGTACTTATATGAGGGTGAAACATATGATTCAAGGGTTTTAGTTTCGTATGGATAGAGATATATAGATTTCCAAGTTATTTGTTCAGTAAACAGTACTTTGTCATGAAAATAACACTTTAAACATTAAACAGGTTTTCAATAAAACATTAGATGTAGTGGTCTCCCATGAGTCACTACTTTGTTAACCGCATTATAAAAACATTCCAAAACATTACTTGTGCTATAACCCATGGATAACATCCACTACGAAAAGACTCCTGAACCTGGGAGTACAGAGTATCTGATACTTCTTTTACACTTTGCAAAGGTGTACCTCTTTTTAAATCCACTGGTTCACTCGGCTTTCAAGTCGGATCAGCTCCATGTGACTTATACACATGTGACAAGGCCGAGATCACACAACGCTTTTACAGTTCAGTATTAACAGTATCCCTGCCCGGTAAATAGACAATTAAGTCTCAAGTACCGTTGTGGGTCTTCCCCACTGCCTTACTTCCTAGCCTCTCTGGTCTATGTTCCCTCAGGACACATAGCCTTGGTCTATGTCCACGCGAGACATACGACCATTTAAGATTACAGCCGCTCACGGCTTAATCAGGTCTAGGGCGCCTTCCTTCATTAACGCCTTTTTCTCTCATCATTTTTCTGACTCACATCACTCATGGCCGAACCTTGGCCTTCCAGTTTCCACACGAGAAACCAGATCGTCAAACCATGCAGGGAACTGCTAATACCAAAAAGCTACTGAGTTGTGCCTGTCCCATACCAGGCCAGTGGTTGGTACGTTTACAATTCGTATAGAGACACAGCACAAGGTTCTTGTCCTTATGAACCAATAGTGAGGAACATTCACATACCCTGGTGCGCACCGCACCCTCTCCATACAATCCAATCTTCACTACTGATCCCTTTTATCAGTTTTCTTGTCAAAACGGTTTTCATTATAACTTTTCATGCATTTGACCATTTTCAAGTTTAATGTGGATATTCAGTATATGAGTCCTAGGGTGACAAAAGCATACATAAGAAGGTTCAATAACAAAAAGGGTTTCATGATTCATTAGGGAATATCTACTCATGTCATTCAAACATAACTTGTATTTCAACTAAACATGCATAGTAAGAAACAGTGAATATACTTCATATGAAAATATTGGGTGAGACATGATCAAAGGAATGAGGCTTGCCTTGCAACGTGGGGTCTAAAAATTCAGACGGATCTTCAAAGGCTTCTTCCGCTCCTTCCGCTTCTGACTCTGCGGCAATCAGACAACACACAAACACATACCACATAAGCATACTGAAAATAGTTTCTACAGAAAGTATTAAGTAAATAAGTCATGCATGCAGGGGAAAAAGTTAGGGTAAGGTCACAAGGGCTCTGGTCGAAGAAACGGCTAAAAAGGATTGAACGTCGAAGGGTCGACATTCAGTTCATGGCTTTGACATAGCTGGAAACTAGTCTTAGGATGGTTTTCTGGAGAAGTGACAGAAGAGAAAGTTGTAGAACACAACTCCAGGAATCTAAAGGACAAGGTGGCACTTCAATTGCTCAACCAGAAGGGGTCAAACAAGGCTAATGCCAGTGGCTGACATGCACTGACATAGTGCTGGACATGGCCAGAAACTAGGGCATGGCTTAACTTTTGATCCAGGGCTCCAAATGATGCACCACTTTGTCTGGGAGGTAGGCATTACTAACAGGAACAATATACTCAATAGGCACAAGGGCTGAAAGTGGCCGGAGGGTGGCCAAATCCGGCGATGAACCACGGTGGCCTGGACATGAACTGAGCTACTGGACAGAAATCTTGGCATAGGCATAACTCACAATCTAGGCAGATCCAGGTGTCGAGCTAGTGAACAATATTGCTCAGGGTACTGGAATCCATCTAAAGGACAAGGTTTCAGGTGCTGGATCGGCCGGGAACAAATTCCGGCGACCGGCGCTGGAGAAGACGACACTGGACAAAGGGGGTTTTCGATTCAGGGCGAAAGAGCTCAATTCCAAGCTTGGGAATGATCTCTAGGGCACAACAAAGCTACTGGAGGGGTTAATTTGGCCGGAGGATCGCCGGCGTGGCCTGGCGACGAGAGCCAGTTTACTGGTGGCGCGCGATTTGGGGAGAGCTATGATCTTAGCTCGATTTTGAAAACCAGATTGGTAGGCTTGCTACAAAGAGTATGCTGATCAATTTCTTCTACTGGTACTAAGGCTAATTTGGCTTAAATCAGGTAGCATTGCAGGAACAGGGGTTTTGAGCTTTTCCGGTGATCACCGGCGTTAGGGTTCGCCGGGGTGCAATTGGGTGCTATGACACGAACAGGTGGAAGAGGGGAACTCACTAGTGGCTTTGGTTTGAAGAATGGTGCAGTGGATTAGGCTGGCACCGTGAGCTCCAGAGGTTGCTCGCCGGAGAAGAAAGCAAACTCGACGGCGGTGAGAAATTAACTGGGAATTTGGCTAAGTCCTGAGCTTGTGCTTCTTCGCAGCGTTGAGGGGGGGTTTAAATAGGCACGGGGACGGAGCTTGCGAGGGAAACGCGACAGCGGTTGCTTGCGCCGGGGAGAAAATTGTCGGGCGCAGGCGCAACGACGGCGACGGCGACGTGATTTGCTTCAGGCGGTGTTGCAGCTTTGCCAGTTGCCTTGGGACTTCGCCTGGAACGGCGCAGATGCGGAGGCAACAGCAAGGCTCCGGCAATGACACGTACACGCATGCAACTGCCACGGCAACGAGAGCGCGCGCGAAAACAAAGCTCGGGAGCGCGGCCTTTTAACCGCTGGGCAAGGCGATGCCACGGTGGCTAGCACGTGCGCGGGAGGTGGTTTAGCTGTTCACAAAACAGGCGACAAGAGATGGTGGCCGGCGGCGAGCAAACGCGGCGAGAACGCGGTGCGGCAACGGTGGCTCAGGCACTGGTCGAAAGCAACGACCAGGGCTGGTCGAAAGGGCCTAAAAAGAAGTTTGGGCCGATTTGCAATTTCTGAAACTCGTTCCAGGGGCTGTTCTGTGAGGATAATTTGAATAGGATTTGGGCCTGTTTGCAAATTTGGAGATCTGAGGGTCCGATCTGAAATCTGATTTCGCAGCTAAGTTGCAAAAGATTATTAGAACTTATCTGACCAAAGTTTGGTAAGATCAGGCATGATCTGAAGGGTTTCGACAAAATTGGGGAAAACGGTTTAGGGTAATTAGGGTAATTAGGGTTTTAAAATGGCAAGGCTTGAAACTCAGCTTTAGGGTGAGATTTTGGAGATGGTCCCGAAGGGAAAAATGTTCTGAACAGCATTTAGAAGGGAATGGCTGAAGCAGATTAGGTTTTGGGGTCCGGATGTGGATTTTGGCTATTTTAGGGTTTAGCAAAAACAGGGATGTTACAGTGGGGGCCCTAGTCCTGTCGGCGTGCTCCCGACTGGAGTCGGCTGGGGAGGCTCTCTTGGGGGAGAGGGTTCCGGAGCACACATGTGAGTTTTGGCTATTCCAATAATAATGAATCACTTGTCTTTACAACAGGGGGTACAAGGGCTATTTATAGCCCGAAAAAGAAGCAAAAAAACTAAACTACCCCGGACGCTACCGTCGGATTGAGGGGTAGCAACGTCCTTCTCCCGGTCAAGTGCCTTGGATGTTTGACAGGTGGTCGCTGATTCCCGAGGCACTCCTCGCGTGACCAGCACGTGATCAAGAACCAAGGACATTACCTTTAGAAGGGCGACGATGCCCGGGACATGCACCACAGGCGACGTCCCCGGGCAAAAGGCGGCGCCCGGGACGGGCACCAGGGACCGGGTCCCAGGGCAGATGGCGGCGTCCGGGACCGGCACAGGAGGCCAGGTCCCGGGAGCCAAAAGGCGGCGCCCGGGACCGGCACAGGAGGCCAGGTCCCGGGGTCCAAAAGGCGACACCCGGGGCAGGCACCGGAGGCCACGTCCTCGGGCCAATGGCGGCGCCCGGGACCGGCACTGGAGGCCAGGTCCCGGGAGCCAAAAGGCGGTGCCCGAGGCAGGCACCGGAGGCCACGTCCCCGGGGAAATGGCGGCGCCCGGGACCGGCATCGGAGGCCAGGTCCCGGGAGCCAAAAGGCGGCGCCCGGGACAGGCACCGGATGCCATGTCCCAGGAGCCAAAAGGCGGCGCCCGGGGCAGGCACCGGAGGCCACGTCCCTGGGCGAATGTGACGCAACTTACCTGGACTTAGTCTCACGGAGATTTCCCCCAACATCTTCTGGGAACAAGCCTCCCTGAGAGGTCAGCTTCCCTTCAAACCAATGAAGTCCTGTCCCTCACTGCTGGGACAGGGATGGCGACAGTGGTCCCCGCGACCACCAACAATCTTGTGGTTACGGGCGAAACCCCTGCGCCTGAGGCTTGTGAAGCCCCAGGACTAATAACTCCTCCCTTACTGATGGAGGGAGCGACTGTGGTAAGAATCCTCACAGACTTGTATGTTGTTGTTCCTCTGCACATACTCATAGGATTGTGTGCATACAGGGAGAAGAGGATACTATCCTATTTAAGAAAAGGAAGACAAGGACAGAAGGGGATTCTTTCCCAGGAGCACCCAATGGGCTTCTTTCTCCCAGGAGCTCATCATCGAAACCCAAACCATGGGTGGGGTTTCGAATAAAGTAAAATTTCTCCTATCGCCATCTAGAGATGACTGACAGAAGGCATTTTACCTTACAATCTGTTTTTTTGTTTTTAGGTGCAGGGATGCTGCACCCAGTACTCTGGTGACCTCGACAAGCCTTGGCATGACACCTACAGTAGAGGTCATGGAAGATCCAAGTCCTACTCCCATGGTCGAAGAAGTCCTTTAGGCCATTGTGGAGGGAATGGCAGTGGAGATCCAATCCCAAGGGGTGGAAACTGCGGTCCCGGCCTCAGAGGGGGATCAGCAGGAAAGATCATCTACTGCCCCTGCTGTGGACACAACAAGTCTTGAGGCTCGACCTCATGCTGATGTTGAGAGCAGCTCATTCAGCGATTACGTAGAGGTGCGCAAAAAACTCTTTTTATTATTTTCGAGCTCGCAGAAATTTAGGAATATCCAAGTTTTAAGAGCAATTCCTTGTCGTGTTTCTGGACTTGACCCGGGTGGCGACTAGGTCGATAGCTATAGCAAAGCATGTCGAGGTCGCGCAATGGGAGATCAGCCGGCTGCAACAGTAAGTGTGGTGCTCTTTACTCGTGTTAACTTCCATCCGTATTTAAGCGTAGCTGATCGTCTTTCTTGTTATAGAGAAAATGCCTTTTTGAACAGGAGCGTGGCTGATCGGGAGAATCAAGAAGAAGCTATAGCTCCGAGATGTTCTTCTCTAGAGAGGGAACTTCATGAAGCGCAGTTAAAGCTCTCTTGTAAGTCTACTTCCGACCAGATTACATTATTTCGTTGCATGAACTGCTATAAGAATCATTTGTCGTGTTCATGCAGCACAAGACGATCAAATAAACCTTCTTTCAAGGGAAAAGAATGATCTTCAGGCGACCATTGAGCTCCAAAGCTCGAAGATTGATATTGTCTGCACGAAGGACGAGAGTTTGAGAGCAACAATTGCATCTAGTAGCAATGTTCAATCTTCCGTCTTCGAAAAGCTGAAGACGGTGGCAACTCTGCTCAAAGCTGATGTGGTCGAACCTCAAAAGATCAATCCTAGCTTTGGTGAGTTAGCCACATTGGTTGCGACTCAGGCTGAATTAATCACTTCTCGAATATCAAACTGAAGATACGAGGCGACAGGAAGAGGCAATGAGGACAAAAGTGCAATCTATAGCCTCCGTCATCCTCTGTAGACTCCGTTTTCACCACGGCCCCGATCTTGATTTGAAACCCGTGGTCGGAGATGCAGAAGTCGAGAGTGAAGATCAGCTTGAGGACATAATAGAGGAGGTCCGGCCCTTGATCAAAAACCTCTTGAAAGAACTTGGCTTATATTAAGTGTTGATGTAACAATTTTTGTACCTGTAAACATGTAATTATACAATGCAAATGCATGCCTTAAATTTTGAAAAATGAAAGTACTTTTCTTTATTTCATGTTATGACCATCTTCCCTTAGCCCCCTCCTGAGATCATAAGTACTGAAGACCTAGTATTGTAATCTCAGGAAAAATATGGGCGTTATGAATATCTAAGAAATGCTTTAACTTCGTTATGATCATCCGATGATACTGAATGAGGGTCTTATTGCAGGGCTCCGGGCAGCAAAATTCCTCGGAGTCCATCGATTAGTGGTGAGGGGAGACTCACAGCTGGTCGTAAACCAAGTAAACAAGGAGTACAATACCTCCGATGAGACAATGGCTCATTACCTGGGGAAGTGAGAAGATTGGAAAAATACTTCAGTCATTTCGAAGTCCAATACATCCCGCGAAAGGACAATATTCTCGCAGACCAATTCTCTAAAATTGGATCCTCACGTACATCCGCTCTGGCAGGACTATTCGTCGAACACTTAGAACATCCTTCGATCATGACTACAGTCGAAGATGACCCGATAACAGTCTGCGTTACCAACCTTGGACAGGAAGAAGATTGGACCCAACTATTGAGGGTCTATCTCGAACATGGGACCTTGCCCAAGGATGAAACTGAAAGTGATCGGTTAATTCAAAAAGAGCGCCTATATAAACCTATAGAAGTGGTTCTGTATAGGACGGGTACTCAAGGAGTATTCATGCGTTGTATTTCTCAAGAGAAAGGTAAGTCCCTCTTGAAGGAAATCCATGACGGTGTGTGTGGTGCGCACGCGTCATTTCGTACACTAGTCGGGAAAGCTTTCTGACCGGGTTTTTACTGGCCTTCGGCACTCGATGATGCCAAAATACTTGGTCAAGACATGCCCGCAGTGTCAATTTCATGCAAGACAGGTTCATCAACCCGCATATGCCTTGCAAACTATCCCTTTAACATGGCCCTTTGCGGTCTGGGGGATAGATATTGTGGGACTAATGCCACAGGCGGTTAATGGGTACAAGTTCTTGTTAGTAGCTATTGACACATTTACAAAGTGGATCAAGGCTGAACCAGTCTGTAATGTCACCGCTGCTGCGGCACAGAAGTTCTTCATAAGAACGTCGTTACTCGATTTGGTGTTCCAAGTCGTCTCATTACTGATAATGGTTCCCAATTCGCTAGCAGTCTCTTTCTGGACTATTGCGAAAATATTGGAACTAAGGTGTGCTTTGCTTCTGTAGCTCATCCATAGAGCAATGATGCCGTCGAACGTGCCAACGGGCAGATATTACAAGGCATCAAAAAATGTATTTTTCATCGCCTCAAGACGAGCTCGGGGGCTTGGGTAGACGAACTCTATTCCGTTCTGTGGGCACTACGTACTACTTGCAATCGAGCCACCGGTGAGACACCTTTCCAATTGGTGTATGGCGCCGAGGCTACCTATGGAAATTCATATTGGTTCTGTCCGAACAGATAAATTAGATCAGATTGATCAAGTCGGACAACGTACTCAGGATTTAACCCTCCTCGAATTTAACCGCAATAAGTTCTGTCCTCAGTGGGAAGGCCCTTACACTGTTGTTTCAGTACCGCGACCAGGATCGACTTGGTTAGCAATGGAGGATGGCAGAATTTTGTCCAATACTTGGAACATCGATCAACCACGCAAATTTTACGTGTAAGTTCTCCAATCATTTTTCCTGTTCAATTAGCATGGTTTAACAAAAAGTCATGAGTACTTTTATTCGGCTCATGTTACATTTGTTTCTTTATTTTCCATACCTATACCGAGCCTTGCTCAGGGGCTGATCACCGATAATCATCTTGCTACAATACCCTGACTGGATTCGCTGGCTGATCTCATGATCGCATCCAGATAAGACATCCCTCAATCAACCGTTTCTCAACGCACACGGGACTTACTGGCACGTTCCTCATGATTCGAGTGGTTGCCAGTTCGTAATAAGGCCGGGTGTCATATTAAGGTCAGTATCGGTACGATCGGATGATCGTATCTAGGATAAAACATTTCTTAGAACACCCATATTTCTTCCTGAGATTATAATACAAAGTCTTTAGTACTTATGATCTCAGGAGGGGGCTAAGGGAATATGGTCATAACATGAAATGAAGAAAAGTACTTTCTTTTTCAAAATTTATGGCATGCATCTACATTGTATAATCACATGTTTGCAGGTACAAAAATCGTTACATCAACAATCAAGATAAGCCAAGTTCTTTCAAGAGATTTGCGATCAAGGGCCTGACTTCCTCCATTATGGCTTCAAGCTGATCTTCACTCTCGATTTCTACATCTCCGACCATTGGTTTCGAATCAAGATCAGGGCCGTGGTGAAAATGGAGTCTGCAGAGGATGACGGAGGCTACAGATTGCACGTTTGTCCTCATCTCCTCTTCCTGTCACCTTTTATCTTCAAGAAGATATTCGAGAAGTGATTCAACCTGAGCCGCAACCAATGTGGCTAACTCACCAAAGCTAGGATTGATCTTTGAGATTTGACCACATCGGCTTTGAGTAGAGTTGCCACCGTCTTCAACTTTTCGAAGACGGTCAATTGAGCATTGCTATCGGATGCAATCGTTGCTTTCAAATTCTCGTTCTCCGTGCAGACAATATCAATCTTTGAGCTTTGGAGCTCGATGGTCGCCTGAAGGTCATTCTTTTTTTTTAAAAGAAGGCTTATTTGATCCCCTTGTGCTGCATGAACATGACAGTCAATTTTTATAGCAGTTCATGTAACGAAATAATGTTTTCTGGTTGGAAGTGGACTCACAAGAAAGCTTTGACTGGGCTTCGTGAAGTTCCCTCTCTAGAGAAGAACATCTCGCGGCTGCAGCTTCTTCTTGATTCTCCCGATCAGCCATGCTCTTGTTCAGAAAGGCATTTTCTCTGTAACAAGAAAGACAATCAGCTACGTTTAAATATGGATTCAAGTTAGCACGAATAAGAAGCACCACACTTATTGTTGCAGTCGGCTGATCTCCCGTTGTGCGACCTCGATGTGTTTTGCCACAGCTGTTGATCTGGTAGGCAACCGGGTTAAATCCTGGAACAATAGTAAAACATTTCTCTTGGGACTTGAATATTCCTAAGGATTGCGAATTCAGGATTGAGAAAAGGATCTCTATTTACCTCTACGAAATCGCTAAACAAACCACTCAAAGTTTCAGTCAAGCATGAGCCTCAAGGCTCATATTCTCCTTGACAACAGGGACGGCAGATGGTTCTCCTTGCCAGTCCTCCCCTGCTGTCAAGACAGCAGCATCTTTCCCCTGAGATCGGATGTCTGCTATTATTCCCTCCACAATGGTCTGAGAGGATTCTTCGGCCATAGGAGTGGGGCCTGTCCCACCCGGGACCTCTAAGGTAGTTGATGCGCCAACAGTTGTCAAGGTCGCTGGGGTACTTAGGGCAGGATCCCTGTGTCTGAACATTATAGTTTAGAATATCTCTTGGTGATAGGATGAAATTCACCAGAAGTAGTATTATTACTTGACACGAAACCCCATCCAGGATATGGGTTTCGATGATGAGCTATGGGGAGAACAAAGCCCACTGGGTGCCCCTGTCGAGGTGTCATCAATATGTGTCCTTGTTTTCCTCTTCTTGAACAGGACAGTGTCTTCTTCTCCCCGCATATTCGCAAATATGATTAGCATATAGGGGAAGTAAAAAATTACAAGATTGCGAAGTTTTTACCGCAATAGTCTCCTCAATTGTTGGGGGAGGGGTTATCAACCCGGGGGCTTTGCAGGCCTTAGGGTTGGGAGTCTCCTCCGTGACCGCCAGGACTTCTGCAGCCATGGGACTTAATGTAGCCATCCTCGTCCCTGCAGTCAGGGACAAGACTTCGTCGATCTGGGGGGAGGGTGACCTCTCTGGGATGCTTGTCTCTAGAAGGTTAGTCGCCTTCCTATTGCAACGAATTAGAGGAACGTTGTCATCCTCGTCCTCACTCCCCTCACCCTGTACGACTAAGAAGTAATTTTTATTCGCACTCGAGGGTATATGGGGGACAGAAAATCTTACCGTGGTCTTCTTCGCTGTTGTGGTTTTCTTCTTTGAAGAAGCCCCTCCTAGGACCTTCCTAGGTTTCGCTAAAGCAGTCTCTTTCGACACCTGACGTGAAGAGGTTTTCTTTACCCTCTTCACCGCTGATCCCCCAGAGGATCCAGTGTCATCACCAGGACTATTCGTCCCCACAGAATGCCCCTTCAGTAGCTGCTTCATTCCAAGAATTCAATTTGGTAAGAAAGCGGCGATACACAAATCCAAACAGATGTTTCCAAGAGAAGTAATACCTTTTGGCGTTCCTGTTTCAGATCATCGCTTGCATTTATTAAGCTCTGAGGGTGAAGCGACACTTTAACTCCTTCTGTTGCAGCATTGTAAGGCCGTAGATGGTAGTTTGTCCGTCTTTCAATTTCGGGCAACGAGAGAACTACGTCACAAAAACAAACAACTTACTTGATATGTCTTTATTCGTCAGTAGAGTTGTATACTTTGTAAACCAGAGGACATACCTGTATTGTAATCTAGGGTGCTGTCTGCCATGGACTCCACCTCCCAAGCCGGATGCTCCCTCTCACGCAGGGGGCTCATCCTGTTCTTCACAAACTAGCGGATGGTGTCGCGCGTTGTTAGTCCCTGTTGGACCAGGGGAAGAATGGCTTTGGCCTGCTTCTCTAAGTCTGCACTTAGGGAAGGAATGGAGTCCATTTCATTGTCTTTCTCTGGTCGGGAGTTCGCAAACCAGAGTCCGCTCTCTGACGGAGGGATGCAGTAGAAGCATTTGTGGTGCCACCCGTGCACCGAGTCCCACAGAGGAGGGAATGGGTACTGTTTCTTCTCCCTTATGCGGAAGTAGATGCACCCAACAGTGTTGGCACTCTCCGACCCCATTGAGAAGTAAAAGCGTCGGAAAAGCTCCACGCTTGGCAGCACTCCAACAAATGCTTCACATAAGTGTTGAAAGATCGCCAGGATCAAAACGGCATTTGGGTGGAGATTCACCAACTCCAACCCATAATGGTTGAGGATTCCCGCAGGAACTTGTTTTTCGGGAATCGGAACCCGCAGCGCAAATAGTCCTCAAAGATCACCAGTTCACCCTCGTGAACGGCTGGGGTTTCTTCGTTCTTCCCCGCTGGCCGCCAGTTGAACAGCAGCCGTGAGGGGAAAATCTCTTCCTTCTCTAGTGCCACCAAGCTCTCCTCCGTGTGGTGGACAGATCGGCTCCAGGATGCCATTACTGAAGAAAATTGTGGAAAAAGGCGATGGCTTGGGAGACGATGAAGACGAGTTGCAGAAAAGAGGGTTTTTGTGCAGCGAAAATGTCCAACGCAATGAAGGGTTTTGGTTGTGAGGCTTCTCCAGTAAGCTACCTTTTCCTTTTATATGCCCAAGATAACCCTTCGCCAGATATTTTATTAATTTCCCATAATTGGTGCCTTTTCTCTTGGAACACGTTATCCATACCCAGTGATGAATCCGAAATGAAATGTATCTTTATCATTTTATTTCACATTCGGGGGCTATGATACAGATAAAAATATGAGATTCTTAAAGTTTATCAAGGAAGTAATCCCTTATGAATTTGGAATAAACTTATATCTTGTATACTGATCACAATGCAATTCTGTGATCGCTGTGATATAGGTGATCACAACATCTGTGGTCGCCACATGGTCAAGATACTGTTTTGTGATCGTTACTCTAGTTCTGATCGCAGTATACGACCTCAATGTTATTCTGAGACCGAAGAACTGACCTGAGCCGGTTTCGGACAGAAACCTACCTGTGTATTTTTGGTCGCAGAGGTGTTCTTGTGTAACCACTTCTTTACATAGAGAGTATAAAAAACCTTAATTTGGGATTATAAGTTTTAGATAATCTCGTTAAGGGATCAAGTATGTAAGGAAATGAAATTTTTTATTTCTAGCAATCTTTACATACAAAAGGGACATAGGAGACCAAAGCGTCGACCTGGTCTGATAGCCGGTTACAAAGTTCTCCCAGGGACATGTTAACATCAGTGGGATCAACACTGACTGCCCCCAGAGAACTGGCTATAGCCCTAAGCCTATCTACATCATTTGTCAGCAAAGGTGTACAGTTGTTCCTTATTGTATCGGATAGTTCTCGCTGCTGCCGAGCGTAATCCCTCTCCAACTGGAACCTATGCGCTTCTTCGCGAGAGCTTTTGTAGCACTCTGCCAAATGCAAAATGGCAGAGGACATTTCCTCAGTACGCTTCTCTAGCGCCTCTTTTTCTTCTTCAAGAGTTCGCCTGAAGGCTACACTCTCAGCAAAAAGAGCCTGGACTTCAACAGGCTGATCGCTAGGGGCTCCAGGGGTCTTCACCTCCTGTGTACTCATGGTTAGTTCATAAAACATATAACCAACAGGGAGGGTGAAGATAGCTGTTACCTGAGAAGCATAGGAAAAAGCCAAGCTTTGGGGAGGATTTGGACGCGGAAGTATGAGACTTTCCCCAGAAAATTGATCACCCAACAAAAGCTGAGGATCATCTGATCGCAGAGATGTGAGACTTCCTACAGAAGTGGGATGATTTGAAGGATTGTTGTGGATCTCCAAAGGTGGAGACGAAGAGGCAACTGGATGAGTCGCAAGGGGCACTGGATGAGTCGCAAGGGGCAATGTCGCAACATAGGCACCAGCACCCTTTAGAATCTTCAATGCAGCTCCACTGGAGGATCCTTCATCATCTCTAGATCTCTTCTTCGGAGAGATCATTTCCTCAATCACCTGTGAAGTCCAAAACAAATTGCTTAGGAAAATCTTTGACTCAGAAAATCATAAGATGTTTTAGAAGAAGTCAATCTTTTGGATATCTTGTGTCTTTTCTATTTCTTCCTCATCACTGTCAATCTCAATAACTGTCTTGGGATCTTGGTTCGCCATCAAGATGATGAGTAAAAGAGGAGATGCAAGACAGGGAGTCAGAAGTATATTTTCTAAAGGACTTAGCTAAGAATTTGTAAGTCTTCAGAACTAAGAGGCTGTGCTATTTATAGGGCCCAGAGGCGACGATTCATTCCCACGAATGTCTCGAGTTCTTAAAACACACTCGCAATCGCTGCCTTGATTATATAAGTCAATAAATTCATCATTATCTGTCAAGAAAAACTCAGGGTTTTTCTCGAGGCATGAACCATCACACGACAGAATGATGCAAACTGAGAAATTTGAAGCGTCAGGTTCACAATTCGATGCAAGATTAAAATTTGAAGTAAACATGTCTCTTCATTTTCTTCAAATTTGGGGGCTAGCTGACGAGGATTATCACCCGAGCTGGTTTGATTAACACACATTAGGTTCAGGTCAGGTTCGAATCTGATATGTGTCTATGAGTCTTAAATGGCCGCTATGAGCTCAGGCGACCAGTCTTCTATATACTAGGAGAGCGCGGACACAAAGGTAGTTTGTGATCGTAGCCCTTGCGTGATCACAAGCCCGCAGACAATGTGCGGTCAGGAGGCTGCAGACGATGCGTGGCTAGGAGGCTGCAGACGATGTACGGTCAGGAGGTCGATGACTACATACGACCAAGACAAATTCGAGGGTGTTTAAGTCTTTCAGAAACACCTCCCCAGAGTCAAGATAACTTCTCCCACGTATGAAGATAACTGCCAGGAGGTTAATATGTGCAGTTACCCACTAACTACACGTGTTAAACCTACGTAGGAAAGAGGAGCGGTTACGCAAACTGCACAGTAATAACCGTCCAGAGCCGTTTCATATTGGCGCCCTTTTGTTCAGTATAAAAAGGTGGTCAATGCACGATCTAAAGGACGGTTAAGCATACAAGCATTACCAAGAGTCTGAGTAACTCGAAGACTTAGACATAGTTAGATAAATATTAATATAGGAGAGATCTTCGCCTGTGATCATCTCTTCCTCCCTCTTGTAAATACTTTTTCTCTCATATAGTGAAATCATAACAGGACGTAGGGCTATTACTCCCACCATCGAGGGCCCGAACCTGTATAAATTCTCTCGTGCCCATACAGACATTACTCATCCTACCTTCCCGGAGGAGCGCCCTGAAAGGTCTCACAACTCACAAATTTGTGTAAGATTGACTGAGGACCCCGAGTCCAAACCGTCGATAGGAAGCTATTCAAGATTTTACTCTTTTGATATTTTTTTAGTTTTCTAATACAAAAAGAAACGATTTAATTAAGCAAACAGAGAGTAGTGCTTCATGCTTTCTGGAAATTAAAGTGCACAAATCTTAAAACAATGGGATTTTTTCCTCAACTTTCCTAAATGATTACACAGAGAGTAGTGCTTCATGCTTCCTGGAAATTAAAGTGCACAAATTTTAAAACAATGTAATTAGTAGTAGAGTAGCGGGTAGTTACAAATTAGACTCTCAATTTACTTTAAATTTTAACAATTCACTTTTCGAAAAGCATTAAAGTACATCCAGTTGCTATTCTTGGAAAGAAGTCAAGAACTGAATCCTGTGACTCGGTAAGATTCAACTCCATTACACTTAAGCTTGTACAAATCCCGAAGAAGTATATGTCATGGTTGTTCCTACTGATGGAGCTAGTCCTATAACCTCAATACCATGTTATATCCAAGACATGCATCCTGCAAAACAGATAAGAGCTTCAACAATTGATAAGAACTGAACCGAAAGCCATAAATTACTTGCTCTTTCACTCTCATTTGGCATCTAACATCAGGTTTGTTCTTTTATGTTCTCTCAGATGGACAAGTGGGGCACTTCATCCAGATGGTGCAGCTTCTCATGATAGGGCAACAGCAATTAAGAGGTATAGTTTAAGTTAGTTCTAAGTTAATCTCACATTATATTGGCATGTAAGGCACTGTTGTCCTAAATGAAATCTTGAAGCTTTATTAGTGCAATAATGATCTGGTTTGTCTTAGTGGTAGCTAAATAAATGCATTTTACATAATTGAGTCCTTGTTGGATCTTTCATGTCCAATTCTGCTTAACAGTCCCATGTAGGCTGGCTTTAGGCTATATGTTTTCAAATTGACACAGAATGGCATGGATGAGGATGACACATGCTTTGTTAGAGTTGTACCATATTGAGTGCACCAGCATTGGAAGATTGTTATCTGAATCATATGATTTCTAACAAATAATTTAAATTCGATGTGTCCATGTACAACGCAAGCATATATGATGACAAACTTTCTATGTATGCATTAACATGTTTATTCTTTTTTCTTTTGGTTCTGATCAATGCTTAGTGTTGAATACTCATGAATGAAAGTGAATTAAACCATCTAGTATGGCCTAGAGCCATATATGATTCTCTCTCTTTGTCAACAATAATCATATTAGCATTGTCCACTAGTATCATTTATCTAATGGGTTTATCACCCAACAAAGCAAATTTCTACAGCTTAAATTACTTGATATTCTCACAATCACAACATTGAGAAAGCATCTATTCTACTTCTAATGCAAAAGCCAAACTCCCATACTTACAGACTTACATAGGTGAATTACCTGCATCTTTTTACTTAGACTTTATGCACAAAATCCGGAATTTTGAATGTTCTTTTTCTTTTATCATCGGCAAAAGTTATTGTAGTAGTGATTATTGCAACTCAATACTTCTGAAAATAGTTTCAGCTCTGTCATTATAACAAAGATATCAACTTATGTTTGTACACATCGGTATGCTATATTTACATTTTACAAATGCTAATCATTTAGTCTTTGATAATGCCAACTTTCACAGGATACTTATTAGGCCCCATCCTGCTGTATGGCGCTTGGTACATGGCTGGCAATATAGTAGTTCACTGAAGGTTAACATCTGCTCAAGTGTTCCTTTGTTAGGGAAAAAGTATGTGCTCATAAGTAGTCACAGTTTTTTTCACTGATTATAGGATATAACTGTGAATTGTAGTATTGACAGCTTTCTAGATGTGAAACTCTAATTTCAAATGATGACTATAAAGTTTAGATGTGTGGTTGAGGTACCAATAGACAAAGATTTTTGATGTGTTCTTTGATCTGAGGATCTTACGGGTAAAAAAAATTATAGTTTAGTGGCCCATATCTTCTACAAAGTGATAATGTGCAATACCTAGCACTGCACAGGCTACTTTTACTGTAAGCTTTAGATATTATCCAAATCAACTTGGAAGGTAGAGTAGTACCACAATGACCAGCACGATGAGGCTCCACTGACATATTTAGCTAATTTTTCAGAAACATGCAGTAGAGCTGCATATTTTCATTGTATAAGGAATATTTAACTAATTTTGATTTTACTTGTGAATATTGCATCATTCAGTCATGCATATTCTACGGTAGTCACTGGAATGTCTAATCTGTGCAAATGGTGATCAATTAAATTAATTCCGTGTAGTTCAATTTAGAGCCAAATCAAGCTAATCTCTATTTCAAAAATGAAATCAAGGAAATTTCATTGGTCCACCTACATAACATGATTTCATCAAAACTTACATAGACGGCTAAAATAATAGTCAATTCTCCTCATAACCTGCTCACTCGCCCCGATGGATACAAACACCAGTTGGTTCAACAATGCAACTTTAATTTCTAAAAGGGCTTGATGTCTTTATCATACATCCAATGTTTTTGTGAAATTTCCAATTCCTGTATATAAAACAGGTATACTTGATTTCTTTCAAGGATGAAGATACAGTGCTAGTAATTAAAAGATGAACATTCTACTTTTTGGATCAACTAGTTGTTCAAAGTGAAAGCTTAGAATTTCAATAGCATTATAAGTGAGAATATTTTCATTTGTTTCCTAGTCCAATAGAACAATGTCTTATTAAATAGATATGTGCTCAAACCAAAACCATAGCACATGCAACCTATAATCTAATTCATCAGTAGTTGTTTTAAGTACAAAATCCAGTTAGGAACCAATTGTATTTTCCATTGCAACCACTTGTAAGTTTGTTCACCTAAACTCAATTGTATGCAGAGTGCAAAAACAAATCAAAATGTGGATTAGGTATTCTTCACCATTGCGAGGGACATTAAGCAACAATTGACTGAAGTTGTGGCTTCCATGAGTGAGGTGACTATTTTGGTATATCATAAATTGCTTGTTAGCTTCATTCATGGATCCTAACATTTTAATATTTATGCAGCCCTAGGTTGTAAAAATCTCAAGGCAAGATCTCGACCAGGCAAGTGCTGCCGTGTCAAGGTGGTCGTCATGCTGCAATACATGAATATTGACATGAAACAATTGCATGGCTCATTTTACCCAGCTCAAGATATAGCTGTTGCTAGTTCGGTGGTGTCGCCTTTTTCTGTGTGCTGCCAAGATGTATATCACCTGGTTGGTGTCATGTCTAGCTTAAGAAGATTGATATTTTGACCATTGTCATATTCAGATTACTGATTGACCAGACTGTTTGTGTTTTACAATGGTTGTGTTCTACTGAGTTCATTAGTGCTGAAATTGCTGATTTATGTTTTCTGGTTCCTGATTTGCCTGTGTAAATATTGTAATAGTTGCAAGCATGAATTTGCTTGTCATATAATCAAAATATTTGAAACAATGAATAGTTTTTGATTGTTTGTAGTCATGCTAATTTCCCAGTGCAAGTTAAAAAACATCTCTAATAACGGTTCTCATACCGCTAATGATTGGTACGATAGAAATGTCTAACGGTTCAATAATAAGAAATGTTAGAATATAGTAAGTTATTCTAACGGTTCTTTTCCTAAGAACCGTTAGAAAAGAGTACCTATTCTAATGTTTCACTAATAAGAACCGTTAGAAAAGATCACTATGATCACGCCATGAGGACTTGGGACCTTGAGGCATTGATAGGCATAATGCGTCGCCGCCTTGAACTTAGTGAAAGAAGGTGTTGAGGGAAATCTCCGTGAGACTAAGTCCAGGTAAGTTGCATCACATGCACCCGGGGACGTGGCCTCCGGCCCCTCCCCGGGCGCCGCCATTTGGCTCCCGGGACCTGGCCTCCGGCGCCGTCCCGGGCGCCGCCATTTGCCTGGGGACCTAGCCTCCGGGGCCTCCCCGGGCGCCGCCATTTGGCTCCCGGGACCTGGCCTCCGGCGCCGTCCCGTGCGCCGCCATTTCCCCGGGGACCTGGCCTCCGGGGCCTCCCTGGCGCCGCCTTTTGGCTCCCGAGACCTGTCCTCCGACGCCGTCCCGGGCGCTGCCATTTGCCCGGGGACCTGGCCTCCGGGGCCTCCCTGGCGCCGCCTTTTGGCTCCCGAGACCTGTCCTCCGACGCCGTCCCGGGCGCTGCCATTTGCCCGGGGACCTGGCCTCCGGGGCCTCCCCGGGCGCCGCCTTTTGCCCGGGGACGTGGCCTCCGGCGCCTCCCCGGGCGCCGCTATTTGCCCAGGGACTTGGCCTCCGGCGCATGTCCCGGGCCTTATCGCCCTTCCAAAGGTAAAGTCTCGAGTTGTTTATCACGTGCAGGTCACGCGAGGAGCACCTCTGGAATGAGCGACCTCCTGTCAAGCATCCAAGACGTTTGACCGGGAGAAGGACGTTGCTACCCCTCGATCCGACGGTGGCTTCCGGGGTAGATAGGTCTTTTTGCTTCTTTTTGGGGCTATAAATAGCCCTTGTACCCCTCAGTTGTAAGCAAGTGATTCATATTGATTGGAATAGCCAAAACTCACAGGTATGCTCCGGAAGCCTCTCCCCCGGAGAGAGCCTCCCCAGCCGACTCCAGTCGGGAGCACGCCGACAGGACTAGGGCCCCCACCGGGACCCGAACCTGTATAAATCGTCGTGTCAATTCTTGTGTTTGTCCGGCGGTGGAGGACCGGTCACCTGGTCACCCCGCGCCGCGTAATCTTCGCTAGCATCGTTCATAAAACCTGCTGGGGTATTCGCAATACCACGACAATTGGCGCCGACCGTGGTGACTCGTGACAAGACGCCATGGCTCCCCCAAGAACAAGGGCTCTCACCCTTCCCGGTGACCCTGGTCTCGGAGACCCGGCGCCGCCCGTCCGGGACACTGTCGTCCCGGCACTTCCACCCGGAGGCGACCTGGCCCAGGTACCGCCTCCCCCCACTTCTCTTAACTTAGGTGCTTCTACCTCCAGGTCGCTCCCTGTGACCGTGGGGACCTCGGCCAGGACCAGTCTCCCCCCGACGGCTCCCCCGGCTCCCCGGGACGCCCTGCTTGAGGCTCTAGTGGAGGGCCAGCTCCACGCCCAGCGCTCTATGGATGAGCTGCTCAGCGTGTTGGCGCGGCCTCCGGCCCCCACATTTGCGTCGCACCCATACCCAGGGACTATGCCCCCGTTTATGTGCATCCCATGCTCCGGGAGTTTCTGAAGGAGTATGGGGTGGCGCTCAACCACCTCACCCCGAACGCGCTCGTTCGGATGGGCCTCTTCATATGGCTCTACGAGACGGCGACCGGGCGGGAGCCCACCCTTCGCACCTCCCACCTGGTGAAGGGGGACCCCAAGTCCCCCTTCGGTTCGGTGATGGTACAAATGCTGCCGTCCTGGGTGGCCGACTACCCGGTGGCGGCCTCCCGGGACCACTGGGGCGACTGGGTCCACGACGAGGCGGTGGTGTACGCCCCGGAGCCCCCCACCTACAGCCGATCGTCCGCGCCGAAGCCTCCGGTGTGGACGGATGAGGAGTTCGAGCTCCTCGGCAGGGTGGTCCTCTCCAGGAAGACCCGCTCAATGCGGGACGCTGCCGAGGAGATGGCTCTCCTCCGGATCTCCCCCTTCTCGCACGGGAAGAGGGGAGTCGGCATGGGCTCGGAACAGCGACCGCCGGTGAAGCCGGTGACGCGACGTAAGCTCCGGGAACCTGCTGCATTATACTTATGAATTTTTGAAAATTTGACTAACTCTTTACCTCTTGCAGTCCAGCCGTACCCGGCGGCGCGGGAGAAGGCGGAGAACCTCCTGGGGAGGTACTTCGCCGACAAGCACGAGCGCGTCGTGCGCCTCGTGGGGGAGGGCCCTCCCCGGAACTTGGTAGCGGCGGCCTACGGGCTAAAGCTGCCGGAGAGGAAGCCTCTCCCCACACCCGGGTCGTACAAACGGGGGAAGGAAGCGGCCGGGGGCTCGGAGCCCAAGAAGGCCAGGGTCCAAAAGGCCCCCGGCCCGTCGACGACGCCGGCGGCGACACCGGCGAAGCCTCGGGACGAGACCCCCTGGACCGAGTGTGCCCGGGCACCGGCCCGGAAGGGAGCAACACCTCCTCCCCCGAAGAGCCCCGTCGAGGCCCGGGGGAAGGAGGCGGCCGCGGGCGGGGCGGCGTCCGACTCGGCGAACTACGCCCCATCGCCACCCTCGGTGGAGCCCCTCCTTCCCCTTCCGGCTTCTTTGGAGCCAGAGAGGCTGGACGTGAGATTCGCGGAGGCCTCGCCTCCATGGGTTTGGCCGGTGGACGAGGGGGGGAGCCCCTCGGTCTACGAGGTTCCTCCGGAGGAGGAGGCCCCGAGGACCTTTCGGCCCGGGGCGGGGAAAGGTCTGATGATCCCCCCCCGGGCAGGGACCCCCGCCCAAAGCTCCTCGGCTGCGTCTTCGGAGGAGACCTCGGCCACGAAGACACCGGTGACACCGGCCGCGTTACCGGACTCACAGGTCCGCGAACCCCCCACCGGCAGCGACGCCGGCGCCGGGCGAGAGGCCCCTCTGCTTCCCGCGGGGGAAGTCGCCCGTTACGCGGAGGGCCTGCACACCCGGAAGGTGTAGGCCTTCGTTGCGGAGGGAACGCTCCATGAGCGTTTCCAGGGGCTTCAGTCCCTCGGGGCCCAGGTAACCCGAGTCGATGACGTCTTCATTTATTTCCTGCACTTTGAGATTTTTCTAACTCTATATTTTGTAGGTGGCAGCTGTTACCTGGGGCCTTGAGCAGCGGGTCGCCCGGCTGCTTAAGGAAGCGGAGGGCCGGGCCGCGGCCTCCGTAGGGCAGCGTGAGGAGGCCCTCCGGGAACGCGATGAAGCTCTCGCGGAACTGTCCCGGGTCCGGGCCCAGGTTCACATTTTCGAGGCCGTCAACGGCTGCCTCCGGGAGGAGGCCAAAGCGAGGGAGGAGGCGCTCTGGGAGCTCGAGGGCACGAGCGTCCGGGCTGTGGCGGACGCGGGCCGCTCCGTCCGTTCGGCCCTCGAGAGCCCTTGGCGTAAGCTTAGGCACCGGGAGCAGCTCGGGGGTGCCGCCGGCGACCATCGCGGAGGCTGCGCGTTTTCTCAACGCACAGGTCTCCGCCATCCAGGAGGTGGCCGACGCTCGGGCGCGGGGCAGGGCGATCCCCGTCATCGCGGCCGCTGCGGGGCTCGTCGAGTTCCGGGGGGTCGGCGCCCAGGCGATCGGGGGCCGCATCCCCCGAAGCTTCCTGGACTCCTTCGAGCCCTTGCGCCTGGAGGACGAGCAGCTTGCCGGAGGATTCTACGACCGGATCATCCGGGCGAGGTTCCCGGCTCCGGCGCCTCCGGCGGGGGACGTCCCAGCCCCGGCCTTGGAAGAAGCCCCCCGGGGGGAGGACGCCAACGAACATGTATGAGCCTCCCCCCGGGTCTTAGTTAGGGCCCTTTTTTGTTTTCTTAGGATTTTGATCCCGGTAGCTTCTTAGAAGAAGCCCCGGACACTTGTACAAAAATATTTTGAATGCAATGAAGTTAGAATTTTTTTCTAAGTCTTTGAATTGAATGTTTTGTTACCAGGGTTCCCGGGAGGTTGCTCCCGGGCGAAGGTCCGGGAGGGGCTCCCTGGGGGACGCCCAAGCGGCTTTAATCTTGCTAAGCCTTGTCTCCGAGAATCGCGGCGGGGACAGCGTCCAGGAGCTGATCCGGTTGACGTGGCGTCTGGAGTGGCACTTGGACAACTTTGACAATCATCGCGCCGAATTGTCCCCTCCGTAACCGGGGTTCCGGATGATACCTCCCCTCCGGATACTTCCACCGGCGGGATACGAGTTCTAGCTTGAAGATGTGCTCCGGGACGCTCGGCGCCACGTACGGGCATTGTACCGAGACTTGACCCGGGAGCTAGCGGAGAGCCTCCGAGAGTATTAGGCGTAGGAGCCTTACGGTGTAGAGAATCCCCCGGGTTAGAACCCGGGTTGTATCGTTTCCGAAGCCCACCGGAGGGGGAAGATGTCCTCCGGGTTTGACAATCAATAAAGCTGTGTTGTTGCTTCTTCTTTCATTGTCTTTTTGTTTCTTCTTCTTGGATGGTTCGGACGACTCCTTTTCACAAGAATGAGCTAAGTTTGCTCGTGGGCGGTACGGTCGACACCCGGTGGTTCCTTATCCCCCCCCTGCCCACAGCGGGCCGGAGGATAGCTCGGCGCGCTGTGGGGGTAACAAGGCCCCCGGGATGGAAGTCACCTGTAGCATAGGAATTTTTCTAAGTTAGAAAATTTTAAAACGAGCTTTCTTGGGAAAAGACCTTCCGGGAGACAAATGTCCGGCCGCCGTGAGAACGGGGAGCCGGGAATAAGGCCCCTTGTGGGAGAAACATCCAAGAAAAACCCGATGAGATTTCCGGAGTCGAGCTTCCTAGGAGACAATCGTCCAGTCGCCATGACAACGGGGAACCGGGAATAGGGGCTCCGGGAAGAAAATGTCCGAGAAATCCGTGACTTCTCTGAGAGACAATCGTCCGGTCACCGTGAGAACGGGGAGCCGGGAATAGGGTCTCCGGGAGGCATTCATCCGGTCGTCGTGAGAACGGGGAGCCGGGAATAACGTCGACTCCCGGAGGAGGCAGATAGATCCAATCAGGCCGCAGGGGGCCGATCATCCGGTCACCGTGAAAACGGGGAGCCGGGAATAACGGTGACTCCCTGAGGAGGAAGATAGATCCAATCAGGCCGCAGGGGGCCGATCATCCGGTCGCCGTGAAAACGGGGAGCCGGGAATAACGTCGACTCCCTGAGGAGGAAGATAGATCCAATCAGGCCGCAGGGGGCCGATCATCCGGTCACCGTGAAAACGGGGAGCCGGGAATAACGTCGACTCCTTGAGGAGGAAGTGCTCGGAGACGGGTCTTGAGTGTTTGGGCAGGGGACTAGTCTCCCAAAGTGACTCGTTACCACGGCCACTATGACCGGGTTTCCGCTTACACCCTCAGTCCACGAGGGCTGATCGTAAGCCGCCCTACAGGAGGGACTTGCTGGGCTTGGCCCACTTCCTCGCGGAGAGGGCATCCTCACGGGGAGGGCTTCCTCGCGGGGAGGGCATCCTCACTGGGAGGGCGTCCTCACGGGGAGGGCATCACCGCTAGGGGCGGTAATGAGAAAGACCTGCAGTGAGACAGTTTGAAAAGCAATACCTATGTATTGCTAATAAAATGAAGTACAGGGCCTCCCCCTGCGAAGCCACGAAAGGGGAGGAAAATACAGTGTCCCTCCTCCCCCTCCGGCGTGAATGCTCCAGGGGAGGGGACAGGCCCGTAAGGCTAGACATAGAACTTGCGAAGTAAACGCAAGTTCCACGTGTGCTTCAGCTCTTGCTCTTGAAGGTTGGAGAGCTTGTAGGCCCCCGAGCCCAGGACCACAGAGATCCTGTAGGGGCCCTCCCACTTGGGGGAGAGCTTACCTTGGGCCTGGGGGTCCGTCACGCGCTTGAGGACAAGGTCCCCAAGGCGGAAAGCCCTCTCGCGCACGCCATCTCTTGCTCGTAGATGGCGTGGCGGAGGAGCGCTCGGTCGCGTTCCTCCTCCACGAGGTCGATTTCCAGGCGCTGGTTGGCCTCGTTGGCCTGGTATGCTGCGGGCGTGGCTCCCTCCAGGAGCTCGACCCGCAGCGACCGGAGGTTGATCTCCGGGGGGAGGACTGCCTCCACCCCGTAGACCAGGGAGAAGGGAGTACGCCCCGTCGCCCGGGACGGGGTCGTTCACATGGAGCAGAGGATGCTGGGGAGCTCCTCTGCCCATGCACCCCGCTTATAGGCGGTTTGCTCGAGTCTCCGGCGCAACCCCTGCAGGATCACGCCGTTGACCCTCCCGACAGCCCCATTGCTCCGGGGATGGGCCACTGAGGCGAAGTGGATGACGAGCCCCAGGCCTTCGCAGAATTCCCGGAAATAAGCCGAGTCGAATTGGGTCCCGTTGTCCGCGGTGATTTCCTGAGGGACACCAAAACGACATACAACATTTTTCCAGAAAAACCACTGAACGGCCCGGGACGTGATGCTGGCCAAAGGCTCCGCCTCAACCCACTTTGCAAAATAGTCGACCACGACTAACGCATACTTGTATCCTCCGGGCACTGGGGGGAAGGGCCCTAAGAGGTCCATCCCCCAGCGCACGAAGGGCCAAGTGATGGGGATTGTCTGCAGCGCTGTAGGGGGGAGGTTCGAGCCCTTGGCGATCTTCTGGCATGCCTCGCACGTGGAGACAAGGTCTCGCACGTCATGCATGACCGTGGGCCAGTAGAAACCCTGCCGAAGGGCCTTGGCCGCGATGGCACACGGGGCTAGGTGAGAACTGCAGCTCCCCGCGTGAATGTCTTCGAGAAGTTGAAGTCCTTCCGGCCGGGGGAGGCAGCGAAGGAGGGCGGAAGCCCCCCGCTTGTAGAGCCTCCCCTCTAGCAGGAGATATGCCCGAGCCTTGGCCCGGAGGCGTTTAGCCTCTGTCTCACTAGGAGGGTCCCCCTCCCCCTTGATGAAGGAGATGAGGGGGTCCATCCAGGACGGAGTCCGGGTGATCTCGGCGACCACCGGGACATGAGGCTCGTCGCCCGTGTCCGGGGAGGCCTCCGAGGGTTTCGTGATGATTTCCAAGAAGGCGCCCTTGGAGAGCGATTCCCGGGCGCTTGCCGCCCGGGCCAAGGCGTCGGCCCGGTCATTGTCCCTCCGCGGGATATGCCGGGCCTCTGGGCCGTCGAAATGCCTCTCCATCTTTCGCACTTCCTACAAATAAAGACTTAAATTTGCGTCATGGCACAGGTAAGACTTGTCCATTTGGCAAACTACGAGCTGAGAATCTCCCTTGACTTGGAGGCACCGGATCCCCAGGGAGCACGCAAGGCGCATCCCGAGGAGCAAAGCCTCGTATTCGGCGACGTTGTTGGTTGCGGGGAACTCGAGCCACGCGGCGTACTCGAGTTCCTTCCCCTCGGGGCTCCGAAGGACTACTCCTGCACCAACCCCGGTGAGACACAGCGACCCATCGAACATGAGAGTCCAATGATCACTGCGTCGGGGCGGCACAGGGAGGTCTTCATCCTCGGACCCGGAGGCGGGAGTCCACTCTGCGACAAAGTCGGCGAGGACCTGTGACTTGATGGCGGAGCGGCCGGTAAGGGACAGGGAGAAGGGGGCGAGCTCGGCCCCCCACTTCCCGATCTGGCCGGTGGCTTCTTTGTTCCGCAGTACCTCCCCCAGGGGGAGGGACGACGGGACGGTGATGGGGTGCCCCAGGAAGTAATGCCGAAGCTTCCGGGACGCCATGAGGAGGGCGTAGCAGATTTTCTCCACCTCCGTGTACCGAGTTTTGGCCCCTTGGAGGGCCTCACTCACGTAGTACACGGGACGCTGCTGCCCCCCTTGCTCCTTCACCAAGACCGCGCTGACGGCGACGGGGGTCGCGGCGAGGTAAAGGAGCAAGGACTCTTCTGGAGACGGACTCACGAGCATTGGAGGGCTCGTGAGGTACTTCTTGAGGTCATTGAAGGCTTCCTGGGCCTCGGGGGTCCAGCGGAACCCCTCGAGGCCCTGGAGGATCTTGAAGAACTGGAGGCCCCGCTCCCCCAACCGGGAGACGAAGCGGCTTAGCGCGGCTAGGCGGCCGGAGAGCCACTAGACATCCTTGACGGAGCACGGCGGGGGCATGTCTAGGAATGCTCGGATCTTCTCGGGGTTTGCCTCTATGCCCCGCTGGGACACGAGGAAACCTAGGAGCTTCCCCCCGCGCACCCCGAAGGCGCACTTCTCCGGGTTTAGTTTGAGCCCGAATGCGCGGAGGTTGCGGAAGGTTTCAGCCAGGTCGTCGATGTGAGAGGCTGCGCGGGGACTCTTGACGACCGCGTCGTCTACGTAGACTTCAACGTTGCGGCCGACTTGCTCTTTGAAAACCAACGTCTAGAGGCGCTGGAAGGTTTCCCCCGCGTTCTTCAGCCCGAAGGGCATATGGACGTAGCAGAAGGTTCCGAGGGGAGTAATAAAACTCGTCTTTTCCTCGTCCCCTTCCGCCATCCGGACTTGATGGTAGCCCGAGTAGGCGTCTAGGAAGCTCATGAGCTCGTACCCCGCAGTGGAGTCGACGAGCTGATCAATCCGCGGGAGCGGGAAGTTGTCTTTGGGGCAGGCGCGGTTAAGGTCGGTGAAGTCCACGCACATCCGCCACCTGCCGGTTGATTTCTTGACGAGGACGGGGTTCGCGAGCCACTCGGGGTGCAGGACCTCCCGAATGAACCCCGCCTCTCAGAGCCGGGTGATCTCCGCCTTGATTGCCTCTTGGCGCTCGAGGGAGAGTTTCCGCAGCTTCGGTTTGACCGGGGGGTGACCGGGGGCCACCGCGAGCTTGTGCTCAATGACCTCCCGGGCGACGCCCCGCATGTCCGAAGGCTTCCACGCAAAAACATAGGAGTTTTCGCGCAGAAAAGCCGCAAGTTGCGCTGCGTGCTCCTTGGGGAGCTCCGCCCCGACCCGGATAGTTTTGTCTTCGTTGCCCGGGGACAGCAGGACCTTCCGGAGGCCCCCTTCTGGACGCGGCTTGAGGAGGGGCCTCCCGGGCGGTGGCGCAGTGGCGTCTAGTTCCTAGGGAGAAGCCTCCCCCCCGGGCGTCTTTATGAGGTTGATGCTTCCGATTGTGGCCGCAGCGCGCTCGTATAGAGCACGGGCCATGTCTTGGTCTCCCCGGACGTTGATCACACCATGCGGCCCGGGGATCTTCATGCAGAGATAGTTTTGATGAGTGGCAGCCCCCAGCCGGTTGATTGTAGTCCTCCCCATAATCGCGTTGTAGGAAGAGGGGAGGTCTACTAGGTCGAAGCGGACCAGCTCGGTCCGGTAGTTCTCCGGTGTGCCGAAGGTCATTGGGAGATCTACCTTGCCCACGGGGTGGATCGCCTTCCCCGGGACAAACCCTTGCAGGGGCCCTACCGCGGGCTGCAGGAGCTTTTCATCCACCTGCATCTCTTTGAAGGCCTTCAGGAAAAGGACGTCGGCGGAGCTCCCGCCGTCCACGAGGATGCGAGCCAGGTGGCAGTTGTAGATAGTTGCGGAGACAATGAGCGCGTCGTCGTGGGGGAAGCGAACCCCTCGCGCGTCTTCCGTTGTAAAGGTGAGGGGGACGTCTGACCACTTAGGTGGCGGGGACGCGTGTAGCACCCCCACAACCTTAACTTCACGCGCGTACTCCTTACGCTGGCGCTTGGAGTCCCGCCCGGAGGCAGACCCTCCTCCCACGATGATGTTGATGTGCCGCTGCGAAGTTTGAAAGGGGAGAGCTTCTGAAGCCTCCCCCTCCTGCGTCTGCTGACCCCCCGTGGGAGCGGGAAGGGCCGGAACAGCTGGCCGAGGGGGCAAGGAGGCCGGAGTACCCCCCCTGCCCGCGCTGGTCCAGGAAGTCCACAAAGTGCTGCAGCAGCTGGCTACAGTCTCGGGTAGCGTGGGTACTGGACCTGTGGAAGCTGCACCACGGTCCTTCCTGCCTTCTCCCCGCGGGGCCTTCCTGGCCGCGCGAAGACTGTCCTCCCCCATGGCCCTTTGGTTTGGCGAAGGGGCGGCTGGCCCTCGGGGGGTCGCGCGAGCCGCCTCCGCCCTCGAGGACAAAGGTGTCCCGAGGCCGTGGCTCGCTACGCCCCCCCTGTCTGGGGCGTTTGGGGGGATCCCTGGCCCCCCGGTCAACGGGGGCGGGACTCCCCTGGGTCTTCTTCAAGATGTCGTCTTCCTCCGCCCGAGCGTACTTTTTGAGTACGTTGAAGAGCTCGTCGGTGGAAGAGGGGCAGCTCCAAGAGAGCCTTCGGTGGAGCTCCCCCGGAAGGATGCCGCTTTTGCAGGCTTCGATGACCGTAGAGTCGGGAACGTGGGCACTTTGCTCTTCACCTGAGCAAAGCGCTTGAAAAGCTTCTGATGGTTTCCCCAGTCCTCTGCCGGACAGTGTACAGCTGCGAGGAGTCCAGGGGACGCACGTAGTTCCCTTGGAAGTTGGCACAGAACTCCCGCTTGAGCTGCGAGAAAGACTTGATGGTGCCGGTCTTCAGGTCGTAGAACCAGGAGCGGGCGATGCCGGTGAGGTAGAGGGGGAAGACGTTGCACTGTACCGTCTCGTCCCCCCCGGCCGCGGAGATGGCTGTGGAGTAGACCTGCACGAATTCGTAAGGGTCTGCCTCGCCATTGAAGTGCTCGATGTGCGGAGGGCGGTAGGGCCGCGGCTACCGGATGCTGCGAAGTCTTCGGCACAGGGGCTGGTTAGCCCCCTGCACCTCCCGGGGAGAGTCCCGGTCGCTGTCTTCCTTCACGGGACCTTCGTTGTCTGAGTCTGGAAGCGGTCCGAGAGGTCCGCCAGAATGGCGGTGGCGACGCTTTTCCTCCGGATTGGGACTGAGTTCCCGGACGTCCGGGCTCTCTGCCGAAGAGGTTGGATCTTCAGCGGGTCTCTTGCCCCGGCCGGTGCGAGAGCGAGGCTTCCCGCGCCCGCGGCCGGGGGGAAGTTCTTCCCCGCGCTCTGGTGAATGCATTCGCTCGACCTCCCCTCGGGCGAAACGGACCTGTCCCGCCGAGGGAGGGAGCTCATGCACTGTAGCTGCCGGCCCAGAGGCTTCCGGAGCCGGTTGGGGGGAACCCCCTGCGACGACCCCGGGACCGGAAAGGGGGAAGCCCCTGTATTATCTGGAACCGGGGAGGGGGCGCCCACGGCGACGCTTGGAACCGAAGTGGAGGGGGCCCCAGTGGCCACGACCAGAACCGGGAAGGGGGAAGCCCCTGTAACATTTGGGACCGGCGAGGGGGGAGCCCCCAGGGCGACGTCCGGAACCGAGGAGCCCATGCGGGGGGAAGTCCGCTGTGGCATGGGAGCTGCTCTGTCAACCGCCCCCGGTGCGGTAAACGCGACGCGGGGGGCGGGACTGGCTCCCGGAGTAGGGAAAACCCCCAGCATGAAGTGGGCTCCCGGCCCCGGGAATAGGCCAGGGACGGGGTACCCCCTGGTGCCACGAAGGGCCCCGGCATGAAGTAACCTCCGGGCACCGGGACGGGCCCGGGTGCCGGGAAGGGTCCGAACGTATATCCCGCATGGGGAGGGAACCCCCCGGCAGGATCATACGGGGCGGACAAACCCCCAGGGGCCAGAGGGGCCGCCGGGTAACCCATAAACGGGGGCATAGTCCCCGGATATGGGTGCGACGCAAATGTGGGGGCCGGAGGCCGCGCCAACACGCTGAGCAGCTCATCCATAGAGCGCTGGGCGCGGAGCTGGCCCTCCATGAGAGCCTCAAGCAGGGCGTCCCGGGGAGCCGGGGGAGCCGTCGGGGGGAGACTAGTCCCGGCCAAGGTCCCCACGGTCACCGGGAACGACCTGGAGGTGGAAGCACCTAAGTTAAGAGTGAAGGAGGGAGGCGGTACTTGGGCCAGGCCGCCTCCGGGCGGAAGCGCCAGGACAGCAGTGTCCCGGACGGGCGGCGCCGGGTCTCTGAGACCCGGGTCACCGGGAAGGGTGCGAGCCCTTGTTCTTGGGGGAGCCTTGGCGTCTTGTCACGAGTCCCCACGGTCGGCGTCTTGTCACGAGTCCCCACGGTCGGCGCCAACTGTCGTGGTATTGCGAATACCCCGGCAGGTTTTGAGAATGATCCTAGCGAAGATTAGGCGGCGCGGGTTGACCCGGTGACCGGTCCTCCCCCGCCGGACAAGCACAAGAAATGACACACGGATTTATACAGGTTCGGGTCCCGTTGGGGGCCCTAGTCCTGTCGACGCGCTCCCGACCGGAGTCGGTTGGGGAGGCTCTCTCCAGGGGAGAGGCTTCCGGAGCACGCCTGTGAGTTTAGGTATTCCAATAAAAGTGATCCGATCCTTTACAACAGAGTGGTACAAGGGCTATTTATAGCCCCAAAAAGAAGCAAAAAACCTAAACTACCCCGGAAGCCACCATCGGATTGAAGGGTAGGACCGTCCTTCTTCCGGTCAAACGCCTTGGATGCTTGACAGGTGGTCGCTAGTTCCCGAGGCACTCCTCGTGTGACCTGCACGTGACAAACAATTTGAGACTTTACCTTTAGGAGGGCGATGAGGCCCGGGACGGCGCCGGAGGCCATGTCCCGGGGGCCAAATGGCAGCGCCGGGGGAGAACCCGGAGGATACGTCCCCAGGCCAATGGCGGCGCCCGGGACGGTGCCGGAGGCCATGCCCCGGGGGCCAAAAGGCGGCGCCCGGGGCGGCACCGGGGGCCACGAAGCCCCGACGGCCAGGTCCCCGGGCAATCGTGACGCAACTTACCTGGACTTAGTCCCGCGGAGATTTCTCTCGACATCCGGTAACCCTCCGGGACTTTCCACAGGAGACATCTGGGACATTCCCCGATAGCCCTCTGGGATTTTCCACAGGAGGCGTCCGGGATTTTCCCCAACAGGTAACAGAGAAGAACCTGGAATTATTCCAAGAAATGGTTGAGCCACTAGCTTTATCTTTGGATGTGGAATTTGCATCTCATCGAGAGCCTTGGCAAACAGGAGATCGAGGGAACTCCCTCCAGCAACCAGCACTCGTCCGACCTTAGCAATACTAATGGTAGGAGATATTACCAAAGGGAGCCACCGAGGTCTCATCAACCCTTAGGGCAATCTTCCTGGCCAAAGGTTAGGGAAACCTTTGACCAATGGGGAAACTGTGGCTCTCCCAAAGGAACCTCAGTACTGTTTACCTAATGACAGACATTTTTATATTGACGCTTACAGTATAAGATGAAGAATCACCAAAAATAACATTAATGTGATTGTTAGGTACCTGATATGGCATGTCCTCATCTGCATTACTGCCTTTGTCCCCACTAGATTGTCCTTGACCTGGTACTGTTGGTGTCGACGATTTGGACTCAGGGTTCTCAGTCGATCTTATGCAAATTTGTGAGTTGCGGGACCTTTCAGGGCGCTCCTCCGAGAAGGTAGGATGAGTAATATCTGTACGGGCACAAGAGAATTTATACAGGTTTGGGCCCTCGATGGTGAGAGTAATAGCCCTACGCCCTGTTATGATTTCACTATATGAGTAAAGTGTTTACAAAGGGGAGGAAGAGATGATTACAGGCGAAGATCTCTCCTATGTTAGTGTCTATCTAACTATATCTAAATCTTCCGGCTATTCTGACTCCTAGTAATACTTGTATGCTTAACCGTCCCTTAGAACGTGCATTGACCACCTCTTTATACTGAACAAAAGGGCGCCAACGCGAAACGGCCTTGGACGGTTACTAGGATGCAGTTTTGTTAACCGCACTCAACTTCCACGCAGGCTTAACACATGCAATCATGGGATAACCACACATGTCAACCTCCTGGCAGTTGTCTTCATGCGTGGAGAAATCCTCGTGATCCTCGGGATATGCCTGTTCAGAGGGTTAGACATTCTCGAGTTATTCTGGTCGCAAATAGTGAACGACCCTCTGACCGCGCACTGTCTGCAATCTTCTGACTGCGCACTGTCTGTGGCCTCATGATCGTGCAAGGGCTGCGATCATAAATCGTCTTTGTGTCCGTGCCCTTCAGGACGTCTGAGTCCATAGCGATGGACTTATAGGCACACGTCTAATCTGATTCTGTCTTGAACCAGATGTGTATTATTTTTAACTAGCTCGGGTGATAATCCTCGTCAGCTAGCTCCCAAATTTGAAGAAAATGAAAACACATATTTTCTTCAAATTTTTATCCTGCATCGAATTATGAACCCGACGTTTCAACTTCAACTGAAATTGTTCCGCCGTGTGATCGTTCATATCCTGAGAAAAACCATGAGTTTTTCTTGACAGGTAATAATGACTTAATTGACCCATCGTGATGGCAATCGTAAGTGTGTTTTAAGAACCCGAGACGTGTGTGGAAATGAATCGACGCCTTCTGGCTCTATAAATAGAAGAGCTTTTAGGTTCTTTGAACTCATGAGTTTTATATTTTGACTAAGTCTTTTAGAGCCATTTCTCCTCTCTAGCTATACCCTCTAATCCTCTTAATCTTGTCTCGATGGCAGATCAAGACCGCAAGAACATTATCAAGATTGAGAGTGATGAAGAAGAAGTGATACCCGAACTCAACCACGACTTCCAGAGGGTAAGACATTTCTGGAACTCTGGTTCAGGTCATCATTTTACATCCTTATCGTTTCCAAAATGCATTTTGGGAACTTACAGGTGACTATTTGCTCAATGGTTCCCCTGTGATCGGAGAAACCAACACTGACAGACTAGATAAGTATACTTTAACCTCCTGGAATGCTTTCTCAACTTCATCCAACCAGGTAAAACCATGGTGTTTTCGAAGAGCTTTGAAAAAAGGTAATCCCCTCTCGCTAGTTACGATATAAATCGACTTAAAGCCGCCATGCGACCTGCCAGGCACTGGACATCCTTCATGGTCGAAGGAGACCTCATTTGCTCAATGGCCCTGATTGTTTTGGGATTAACCTCGATTCCTCTAGAACAGACGAGACAGCCTAAAAGATACCACATGAAACCCCGGAAGAACAATTTTCTAGGTTTAATTTTATTCCAAATCGGTTTAAATTACAGAAGGTTTCAGCAAGATCATCTAAATGAGTCAAGCTTTTTAAGCTTTTTACAATCAAGTCATCTACGTAAGCTTCAAGATTACACCCCATCTGGGAAAGCAAGGTGTTTTGCATCAAGCGCTAGTACGTGGAATCGGTATTCTTGAGACCAAATGGCATTTTAACGTAGCAGTAGGTGCCAAATGGTGTGATGAAGGGAGTCTTCTCTTCATCTTCTTCTGCCATGCTAATTTGATGATATCCCGAGTAAGCATCCAGGAAGCTCATCAGTTCACAATCTGCAGTAGAGTCGACCAACTGATCGATGCGGGGAAGGGGAAAGTCATCCTTCAGGTAGGCATTATTTAGGCTGGTGTGATCGACGCACATGTGCCACTTACCATTTGACTTACGGACCATGACCGGATTTGCAAGCCATTCCGGATGATCGAGTTCAGGAATAAATCCGACCGTTTGGAGTTTGTCTAACTCCGCGTGGATAGCTTCTTGCCGATCAACAGCAAAGCATATGAGCTTCTGCTTTGTTGGTCACTGTCTAGGTCGAATTGCTAACCTGTGCTCAATTACCTCCCTTGGGACACCAAGCATATCAGATGGTTTCCACGCAAACACATCTGCATTAGCTCGGAGGAAAGTAATGAGTTCGAGTTCCAATTTGTCATCTAGGCCTGATCCAATCCGAATTGTTCTAGATGGATCATCTGGGCATAACAGAACTAGGGGGAGTGACCTTGATCGTATCCGCAGCTGTAGTGGTGATCTTGACATCCCGAAGGGGAAGTTGATCTACCAGCTCCAGGGATAACTAATCGCAAGTCAATGCCACATTGCTGCTGCCTCGGACCGAGATAATGCCTTTGGGGCCAGGTAACTTACCGCACTGATAGGCATAGTGCGTCGCCATCATAAATTTAGCGAGAGTTGGCCTGCTAAAAATCGCGTTATAAGCCGAATCACAATCAATTACGTCAAAAGTAACTAACTCTGTTTGGAAATTATCCGGTTCACCCAGCGTGATTGGGAGCACCACTTGTCCCATCGACATCATTGAGGGACTAGGAATTATCCCATAAAACAGATGAATTATGGGTTTGATTTTTGAACGAGGGATTTGCATTTCGTCCAATGCTTTGACCAATAAAATGTCCAAGGAACTACCTCCGTCGATCAGGACCCTTTCGACTCTCGTGTTACTGATAATTGGGGTAATGACCAGAGGTAGTCTCAATGGTTGAGTAAGCCCAATGGGACAATCAGAGCGATCAAATGTCAAAGGAGTATCTGACCAACGGGGGTATTGAGGTTCTCCAAGGGGAGCTTCCGCTTGGTTAACTTCTCGATAAAATGCTTTAAACTGACGTTTAGAAACAAAAGAGGAGGAACCTCCAAAAATGACATTAACATAATTATGAGGTACCTGGTAGGACATTTCTTTATCCCCGTCGGTGTCTCTAAGCCCACAAGTCTGCTCTTTTGGTGGCAAAGTTGGCATTGGACCAATTCCCTGGTATAAGACGTCTAGTTGCTTCAACCAGCTCCGGCAGTTCTTGTGGTCGTGTCCCGGAGAGTTGTGGATCGGACACCACTTCTTTCCTTCCTGCGGGTTAGTCGATTTTTCTGGCTGGTCGGCGTTGTGGCCACCAAAGGCAGTTTTATTTTTAAATGAAAACTTATTACCTTTCGTTGGTGGAGGCTTTTCCATGATTGTGACCTCCCGGTACTGTTCGGTTCAATTCTTTTTAGACTTCGTTGATTTCTCGCCTGATGAAGACTCGAGCTGCTTGCCCATATCTTCTTTTTTCACGTCCTTAGAGACCTGGTTGGGGTGGTAAATTCCCTTTATCCACAATCCTATTCCACTCAACGGCCTCGGCCGCGTCAGAGTATCAGTCAGCCATATCAAAGAGATCGGCAACTGTCCGAGGAGGGTGGATAAGTAAATCTTCCGTGAACCTCCAATATCGAACAGCGTGCTTAAATGCCCTCATAACGGTGTTATCGGATATGTTTGGGATGGTATTTCTCACCCCGACAAACCTTTTGACAAAATGTCGAAGAGTCTCCGTAGAGGTTTGTCGTAGACGATGAAGATCGTTTTCTTTCCCGGGTTTTTGATAATAATTCTGGAAATTGTTGAGGACAGCATCGCACAATATTTCTCAGTTATATATCGAACCTTCGGGCTGATTGAATAGCCAGGTCCTTGCCGGTCCCTTAAGGACCATCGGCAAGTAATTCGCCGTGATGCGATCATCCCCACCAGCAGCTTGGATAGCAGTGATGTAAATTTGAAGGAACTCTGACGGATTCTGGGTCCCATGAAACCTCTCAATAGCCCCTGGCTTGAACTTATCTGGCCAGACAACCGCATAGAGGCCTGGCGAAAAAGCTTTACAGTCCACACAGGGACAGTGGAGAGTTCTGCGGTTTCCAGCATAACCACGAGTGATTTCACGCGATGGAGATGCGCCACGTGGTCCCAGATGGGAATGCACAGGAATTCGATCCCGATCACGAGAACTTCCCACGTGTTTGGATTTGTCATGTCGAAGTGATCCGAATGGTAATCGATTACGTCTACCATGACTATAGTGGGAATACTCCTTTTCATGGGAACGTATCATACACCAGGAGGAAGCTGTAGGGGTCGTATCGGATGTGACCTCGTCCAGCTTCTCCACCAAGATCCTAGCAAAAGCCGGTTTTTCCGCGTTTGTGAGGGTAGGAGGAAAATTACGCAAGATGTCTGCGATAGGTCGAAGTCGGCAATGCGTACTCCAAAACATGCACAAAGACTAAACTACCCCGGTTGCAGCCGTTGGATCAGAAGGCACTGGCGTCCTTCTTCCGGCTGAGGGGCTGGATGCTTGACAAGTGTCCTCGCCAGTTCCCGAGGCGCTCCTCGCGTGACCCTCACGTGACCATGTCCGGGATGGGGATAACTGGGGCCCTAATCCTCGGAAAAATGGCGGCCCCGAGAACAGAGGCCCCGGGACACTGGTCCCCAGGCAAATGGCGGCGCCCGGGACGGGGGTCATTGGGACTCTTGTCCCCGGGCTGATGGCAGCACCCGGGACGAAGGCTCCGGGACCGTTGTCCCCGAGCCAAGGCGGCCCCTGGGACGAAGGCTCCAGCACTGTCGTCCCCGGGCAAAAGGCGGCGCCCGGGACTGGGGTCACCGGGACACTTGTCCCCGGGCCAAAGGAGGCGCCCGGGACGAATGATCAGGGACCGTCGTCCCAGGGCAAAAGGCGGCGCCTGGGACGGGTGTCACCAGGCCCCTTGTCCCCGGGTGAAAGGCGGCGCCCGGGACGAAGGCTCTGGGACCGTCGTCCCCGGGAAAAAGGCGACGTCCGTGACGGGGGTTATCGGGGCCCTCGTCCCCGGGCCAAAGGCGGCGCCCGGGACGAAGGCCTCGGGACCCTTTCCCCTTACCTAGACTTGATTGCCTGGAGATTTCCCCCAACAGTAGCCCCCCATGTCCTCCGGAGACGTCGCTTAAGTCCCCGGAGGGGATGGTCCTCATTACCGAGAACATCTCCCCCGGAAGAATTTTCGGCGCCTCGCCGATGCCTCGATTCCTGCATTAGGTACTTATGATATCTCGGTTGTTGTGCGCCACCGGCCATAATGGCCTAGCGTGGTTTGAACCACCGATGTGTTGTTTCCCGTGTGCATCTCTTCGATTCACGTGTGCCGTTTGAATTGAATGGCGCAGATTCATCACGAGGGTCCACCTGGCACCCATTGGGGCCACGCTCAAGCCGTATATATAGGGCTTCGAGGTGTCCGGAGAGGACACTTGAACCTCCAATCCTCAAACACCACCGGCACTCTAAGCTCTCCCAGTAGCCCTCTCCCGGAAGCTTAGTCTCTGGAAACCTAAGCCCCTCGAACTTAGCTCCCCGATAGCTTAACCCCCAGAAACCCAAATGGGTCCCAAGGGTCGTACCAAGGCCACCGACGTGCCTCCGGAGGAAGTCACCGGGGACTTCCTCTGGGCTTCCGAGTTCACTTCAGGGGACTTAGAGTCCCTTGTGGATTGGGGGGTCGTCGTGGATGGGGACATCTGGATACCCTCAAAGAAGGATGGAGCGCCCTGCCCTCGGCCCGGAGAACTTGTCATCTTTGAGGCCTTCCTCGAGGTCGGGCGCTGGCCCCCGGTGCATCCGTTGCTCCGGCAGTTTTGCCGGGAGTACGGGGTGGCACTCAGCCACCTGAAGCCGAACGCCTTCCTTCGGATGGGGCTCTTCATTTGGCTGTTCGAGATAGCCACCGGACGGGAGCCGACACTCCGATTGTTCCAATACTTCTATGAACCGGTGGCGACGAGCTCGCATTTGGTGAAGGGAGGGCCGAAGTCTCCGTTCGGCTCCGTCATGATATAGCTACTGCTATCGTGTGTGCAGGAGTATCTGGTGCAGCCTCTTGGGACCACTGAGGGGATTGGGTTCGGAGGTGGTTTAACCTCTGAGTCCGGGACGCCGAGGTGACCTATTCGTTGGAGCCCCCCTCCTATAGCCGATCGTCCGCCCCCAAGCCCCCGGTATGGACAGAGGAGGAGCTGAAGCTCCTCAGCAAGGTGGTGGGCTCCCGGGGAGTCCGTTCTTGAGGGACGCCGCGGAGCAGCTGACGCTACTCAAGCTCTCCCCCTTCTCACACGGGAGGAGGGGGTTGGGATGTGCTGGGCGCAGCGGCCCCCGCAAGAGCCAATGACCCGACGTAAGCACCTGGTGACTTACTTTGATTTTTGTTAATTTCGCTAACTCCCTTCATTTTTACACTCCGGCCATACCCTGCCGTCCGGGAGAAGGCGGAGAACCTCCTTCAGAGGTACTATGCAGACGAGCACAAACGCATCGTGCGCTTCATCGGGGAGAGTCCTCCCAAAACTTGGTGGCCAAGGCCTTTGGGTTAAGGTTACCGGAGAGGACGCCTCTCCCGACACCTGGCCCTCACTAGCGGCAGAAGGAGACCGCTGGGGGTTCTGAGCCGAAGCGTGCCAAGGCTCAGAAGGCCCCTGGTCCGGTGATGACACCGGGCTCTACTCCTGCGAAGGCCTTGGATGCCACCACTGGGTTGGGACGTGCGCAAGCGCCTTCTAGGAGCATGGCGACGCCGCCCCCCCGGAAGTGCACTCCGGGGGGGCGGCGGCGACGTAATAGTTCGTGCACCTCCTCGAGGCTTCCGGAGAGGCCCGGGGGAAGGGGTGATCGGTGACAGGGGGACGTCCGATTCGGTGAATGTCGTGGTATTAATAATACCCCGGCAGGTTTTGAAGACGATCCTAGCGGAGATTACGCAGCGCGGGTTGACCGGGTGACCGGTCCTCCCCCGCCGGACAAACACAAGAATTGACACGTGGATTTATACAGGTTCGGGTCCCGGTGGGGGCCCTAGTCCTGTCGACGCGCTCCCGACCGGAGCCGGCTGGGGAGGCTCTCTCCGGGGGAGAGGCTTCCGGAGCACGTCTGTGAGTTAGCTATTCCAAATGATAATGAGCTGATCCTTTACAACAGAGGGGTACAAGGGCTATTTATAGCCCCAAAAAGAAGCAAAAAACCTAAACTACCCGGAAGCCACCGTCGGATTGAAGGGTAGGACCGTCCTTCTCCCGGTCAAACGTCTTGGATGCTTGACAGGTGGTCGCTGATTCCCGAGGCGTCCCTCGCGTGACCTGCACGTGATAAACAAACAGGGGTTTTACCTTTTAGGAGGGCGATGACGTCCGGGACATGCCCGGGGGGGACGGTCCCGGGGGCCAAATGGCGGCGCCCGGGACATGCCCGGGGGGCACGGTCCCGGGGGCCAAATGGCGGCGCCCGGGGCAAGCACCGGAGGGCACTGTCCCCGGGCCAAAGGGCGGCGCCCGGGACATGCCCGGGGGGCACGGTCCCGGGAACCAAATGGCGGCGCCCGGGGCAGGCACCGGAGGCCACTGTCCCCGGGCCAAAGGGCGGCGCCCGGGACATGCCCGGGGGGCACGGTCCCGGGAACCAAATGGCGGCGCCCGGGGCGGGCACCGGAGGTCACTGTCCTCGGGCCAAATGGCGGCGCCCGGGGACAGGCACCGGCGGCCACTGTCCCCGGGCCAAATGGCGGCTCCCGGGACATGCCCGGGGGGCACGGTCCCGGGGGCCAAATGGCGGCACCCGGGGCAGGCACCGGCGGCCACTGTCCCCGGGCCAAATGGCGGCGCCCGGGGCAGGCACCGGAGGTCACTGTCCCCGGGCCAAACGGCGGCGCCCGGGGACAGGCACCGGCGGCCACTGTCCCCGGGCCAAATGGCGGCGCCCGGGACATGCCCGGGGGGCACGGTCCCGGGGGCCAAATGGCGGCGCCCGGGGCAGGCACCGGCGGCCACTGTCCCCAGGCCAAATGGCGGCGCCCGGGACATGGCCGGGGGGCACGGTCCCGGGCGCCTAAAAGGCGGCGCTCGGGGCAGGCACCGGAGGCCACTGTCCCCGGGCCAAATAGCGGCGCCCAGGACATGCCCGGGGGGCACGGTCCCGAGGGCCAAATGGCGGCGCCAGGGACATGCCCGGGGGGCACGGTCCCGGGCGCCTAAAAGGCGGCGCCCGGGGCAGGCACCGGGGGCCACTGTCCCCGGGCCAAATGGCGGCGCCCGGGACATGCCCGGGGGGCACGGTCCCGAGGGCCAAATGGCGGCGCCCGAGACATGCCCGGGGGGCACGGTCCCGGGGGCCAAATGGCGGCGCCCGGGGCAGGCACCGGAGGCCACTGTCCCCGGGCCAAATGGCGGCGCCCGGGACATGCCCGGGGGGCACGGTCCCGGGGGCCAAATGGCGGCGCCCGGGGCAGGCACCGGAGGCCACAGTCCCCGGGCAATCATGAACTTACCTGGACTTGACCGCGTGGAGATTTCCCCCCACAGCAGCCCCCCATTCCCTCCGGGGGCGAAGCTTGAGCCCCCGGAGGGAATGGTTACGGTACCGCGAAAATCTCCGGACAAAAACCCCGGACGAAAATCACCGGAGCCCCGGCGATGCTTCGGTTTCTGTGCCGGGCGCTTTATGGCCGCGCCGTTTTCGCAATAAATGCACGCGCGGTTCGAACCGGCGTCTCGATTTATGCGCCTGTCCCTTCGTTTCCCGCGCGCGGTTTGAAATTCAGCGGTCCAGATTGCTCCGAGGGGGCCACGTGGCGCGCATCTAGATCACGGCCAGCCTCTATAAATAGGGTCTTAGGGGGCCCCGGTAGCTCATTCCAAATTTTCCAACTCCAGCTTCAGCTCTCCCGGTAGCGCTCTCCCGGTAGTATTTCCGGTAGCCTTCTCCGGTAGCGAGCGTCCGGGAGTTGTAGCCGTAGCCACCTGAAAACTTAGCCACCGAAAAACAAAGAACTCACCTAATGGCACCCAAAGGTCGAGCGAAGACCACGGAGGTGCCCCTGTAGGAAATCCCCGCGGATTTCCTCTGGGCCTCTGAGTTCTCGGCCTCGGACGCGGAGTCCCTGGTCAAGAAGGGCGTCGTTGAAGAGGGGGACATCCGGGTCCCCCTAAAGAAGGACGGACCCCCCGCCCCAGGCCCGGAGAGGTCATGGCCTTCGAGGCCTTCCTCGAGGCGGGGCTCCGGCTCCCGGTGCATCCGATGCTCCGGGAGTTTCTCAAAGAGTACGGGGTGGCTCTCAACCACCTCACCCCAAACGCGCTCGTCCGTATGGGCCTTTTTATATGGCTCTACGAGACAGCGACCGGGCGGGAGCCCACCCTCCGCGCCTTCCGGTACTTCTATGAACCGGCGGCGCGGAGCTCCCACCTGGTGAAGGGGGGACCGAAGTCCCCCTTCGGCTCGGTGATGGTCCAAATGCTGCCCTCCCGGGTGGCGGACTACCCGGCGGCGGCCTCCCGGGACCACTGGGGGGACTGGCTCCGGAGGTGGTTCTACCTCCGGGTCCGGGACGAGGCGGTGGTCTACGCCCCGGAGCCTCCCACCTACAGCCGGTCATCCGCACCGAAGCCGCCGGTGTGGACGGACGAGGAGTTCGAGCTCCTCGGGAAGGTGGTGCTGGCGAAGAAGGCCCGCTCGATGCGGGACGCCGCGGAGGAGCTGGCGCACCTGCGGCTTTTCCCCTTCTCACGCGGGGGAAGGGGGATCGGCATGGGCCCGGAGCAGCGGCCTCCGGTCAAGCCGGTGACGCGGCGTAAGTCCCCTGCATTTTTGTACTTGCAGTTTTTTATGAGAAATCGACTAACTTTTTACCTCTTGCAGTGCGCCCGTACCCGGCAGCGAGGGACAAGGCGAAGCACCTCCTGGGGAGGTACTTCGCCGACGAACACGAGCGCATCGTGCCCCTCGTGGGGGAGGGGCCTCCCCGGAACCTGGTGGCCGAGGCCTACGGGCTCAGGCTTCCAGAGAGGAAGCCCCTTCCCACCCCCGGGTCTCATAAGCGGGGGAAGGATGCGGCCGAGGGCTCGGAGCCCAAGAGGCCCCGGGTCCAAAAGACCCCCGCCCCGGCGACGACGCCGGTGAGGGCCCGGGACGCGGCTCCCGGAGCCGAACATGCCCGGGCGGCGCCCCGGGCAGAGGCGACGCCTCCGCTCCCGGAGGCCCCCGTCGAGGCCCGGGGGAAGGAGGTTGTTACCGGCGGGGCGGGGTCCGATTCCGCGGACTACGCCCCATCGCCCGTTCGAGTGGCGCTCCTCTCGCCTCTCCCGGCGACATTGGCGCCGGAGAGGCTGGAGGTGAGGTTCTCGGAGGCGGCGCCTCCGTGCCTCTGGCCGGTGGATGACGAGGGTGGGAGCCCCTCAGTCTTCGAGGTCCCCCCGGAGCAGGAGGCTCCGAGGGCCCTCCGGCCTGGGGCGGGGAAAGGCCCGATGATCCCCCCTCGGGCGGAGAACCCCACCCAATCTTCGTCTTCGTCTTCGGAGGAAACTTCGCCGACAAAGACGCCGACGACGCCGGCTGTGCTCCCGGATCCTGAGGTCCGGGGGCCTTCCCCCGGCCGCGACAGGAGGACCGGGCAAGATACCTCCCTACTTCCCGCGGGGGAGGTGGCCAGCTACGCGGAGGGCCTGCAAAACCGGAAGGTGCAGGCCTTCGTAGCAGGAGGAACGCTCCACGAGCGTTTTGAGGGGCTCGAGTCCCTCGGAGCCCAGGTAACCCGAGCTCTCAACACCTCGGCTTTTTTCCTGCACTTGAGAATTTTCTAACTCTATGTATTTTGTAGGTAGCGACTGTTACCTGGGGACTTGAGCAGCGGGTCACCCGGCTGCTCAAGGAGGCGGAGAGCCGGGCCGCGGCTTGCGTGGAGCAGCGGGAGGCGGCCCTACGGGAGCGGGACGAAGCTCTTGATGAGCTGTCCCGGGCCCGGGCGCAGGTGCACCTTTCGGAGGGCGCCTACATCCGCCTCCGAGAGGAGGCCAAGGTGCGGGAGAAGGCGCTCCGGGAGCTCGAGAGCTCCAGCGTCCGGGCGCTGTCGGACGCGGGCCGCTCCGTCCGCTCGGCCTTGGAAGGCCTAGGCGTTAGCCTGGGTTCCGGAAGCAGCCCGGAGGTGCCCCCGGCGACCCTCGCGGAGGCTGTGCGTTTTCTTAACGCACAAGTCTCGCCATCCCGGAGGCTGCGGACGTCCGGACACGGGGCCGGGTGATCCCCGTCATAGCGGCCGCCGCGGGGCTCGTTGACTACCGGGGTGTTGGCGCCCGGGCGATCGGGGGGCGCATCCCCCGGAGCTTCCCGGAGGCCTTCGAGCCAACGCGCCGGGAGGTGGAGCTGCTGGCGGAGGGGTTCTACGACCGAATCATCCGGACGAGGTTCCCGACACCGGCGCCTCCGGCCGCGGATGCCCCTGCCCCGGCCACGGAGGAAGCTCCCCGGGGGGAGGACCCCAATGCTAAAGTATGAGCCTCCCCCGTGTCTTTAGCTAGGACCCCTTTTTATTTTGTTAGACATTTTGATTCCGATAGCTTCTTAGGAGAAGCCCCGGGCACTTGTACAAAAACATTTTGCAATGAAATATATTTGAAATTTTTCTAAGTCTTTGCAATGAAATGTTACCAGGGTTCCCGGGGGGTTACTCCCGGGCAACGGTCCGGGAGAGGCTCTCCGGGGGACGCCCAAGCGGCTTTGATTTTGCTGAGCCTTGTCTCCGGGGAGCGCGACGGGGGTACTGCCCGGGAGCCTGTCCGGTTGAGATGGCGCCCGGAGTGGCACTTGGATAATTTTGACAACAGCCGTGCTGAGTTAACTCCCCCGCGCCCGAAGGCCCAGATGATACCTCCTCTCCGGATACTTCCGCCGACTGGGTACGAGTTTTGGCCCGAAGACGTACTTCGGGACTCTCAGCGTCGCGTCCGGGCGCTGTACCGGGACTTGGCCCGGGAGCTGAGGGGGCGCCTCCGGGAGCTTTAGGCATAGGGGCCTTAGGCTCGTAGAAAATCCCCCGGGTTAGGACCCGGGTTGTATCATTTCCGAAACCCACCGGAGGGGGAAGATGTCCTCCGGGTTTACTGATCAATAAAGCACGTTGTTGTTGTTTCCTTTTATTGCGCGTCTTTATTTTCTTCTTGGATGGTCTGGACGACTCATCTTAACAAGGATGAGCTAAGTTTCTTCGTGGGTGACCCGGGGGCCCCCTGTCCCCCCCCCGCCCACAGCGGGCCGGAGGAGGCCTCCACGCGCTGTGGGGGTAACAGGGTCCCCGAAGGGAGCATAACCTGTAGGAGAAATATTTTCTAAGTTAGAAAATTTTAAAGCGAGGTTTTCAAGGAGGGGACCTTCCGGGAGATAATCATCCGGTCGCCGTGAGAACGGGGAGCCGGGAATAAGGCCTTAAGCGGAAGGAATGTCCAAGAGAACCCGATGGGATTTCCAGAGGCGAGCTTCCTGGGAGACACTCGTCCGGTCGCCGTAAGAACGGAGAGCCGGGAATAGGGTCTTCGGGGAAGGGAATGCCCGAGAAATCCGGCTTCTCCGAGAGACAATCGTCCGGTCGCCGTGAGAACGGGGAGCCGGGAATAAGGTCTCCGGGAGGCATTCATCCGGTCGCCGTGAGAACGGGGAGCCGGGAATAAGGTCGCTGGGGACCAATCATCCGGTCGCCGTGAAGACGGGGAGCCGGGAATAACGTCGACTCCCGGAGGAGGAAGATAGATCCAATCAAGCCGCAAGGGGCTGATCTTCCGGTCGCCGTGGGAACGGGGAGCTGGGAATAACGTCGACTCCCGGAGGAGGAAGATCATCCAGAAAGCCATTAGACGTCCCGCTGAGGAGAGCGTCTACTCCCGGAGGAGGAAGTGCCCGAAGACGGGTCTTGAGTGTTTGGGCAGGGGACTAGTCTCCCAAAGTGACTCGTTACCACGGCCACTGTGACCGGGTTGCCGCTTACACCCTCAGTCCACGAGGGCTGATCGTAAGCCGCCCTACGGGAGTGCAGGCTCCGTTGTAGGGACTTGTTGGGGCTGGCCCACTTCCTCGCGGGGAGGGCATCCTCACAAGGAGGGCTTCCTCGCCGGGAGGGCATCCTCGCGGGGAGGGCTTCCTCGCGGGGAGGGCATCGCCGCTAGGGGCGGTAACGAGAAAGACCTGCAACGAGACAGTTGAAGAACAAAGGCTATGCATTTATTAACAAAATATACAAAGCCCCCCCCTGCGAAACCGCGGAGGAGGGGGGGAAAAAGGAAGCTACAGTGTCCCTCCTCCCCCTCCTGCGTGATCGCTCCGGGGGAGGGGACAGGCCCGTAAGGCCAGACGTAGAACTTGCGAAGTAAACGCAAGTTCCAGGTGTGCTTCAGCTCCTGCTCTTGAAGGTTGGAGAGCTTGTAGGCCCCCGAGCCTAGGACAGCGGAGATCCTGTAGGGGCCCTCCCACTTGGGGGAGAGTTTTCCCTGGGCTTGGGGGTCCGTGACGCGCTTGAGGACAAGGTCCCCAAGGCGAAAAGCTCTTTCTCGCACGCGCTGGTTGTATGCGCGCGACATTTCGCGCTCGTAGATGGCGTGGCGGAGAAGCGCTCGGTCGCGTTCCTCCTCCACGAGGTCGATTTCCAGCCGCCGGTTGTCTTCGTTGGCCCGATAGGCTGCGGTCGTGGCTCCGTTCAGGAGCTCGACCCGCAGCGACCGGAAGCCGATCTCCGGGGGGAGGACTGCCTCCGCCCCGTAGACTAGGGAGAAGGGAGCACGCCCTGTGGCCCGGGACGGGGTCGTGCGCATCGAGCAGAGGATGCTAGGGAGCTCCTCCGCCCACGCGCCCCGCTTGGAAGCGGTTTGTTCGAGTCTCCGGCGTAACCCCTGTAGGATTACGCCATTGACCCTCTCGACGGCCCCGTTGCTTTGGGGATGGGCCACTGAGGCGAAGTGGATGACGACCCCCAGGCCTTCGCAGAATTCCCGGAAATAAGCCGAGTCGAATTGGGTCCCGTTGTCCACGGTGATTTCTGTAACACCCCTGTTTTTGCTAAACCCTAAAATAGCCAAAATCCACATCTGGACCCCAAACCCTAATCTGCTTCAGCCATTCCCTTCTAAATGTTGTTCAGAACATTTTTCCCTTCGGGACCATCTCCAAAATCTTACCCTAAAGCTGAGTTTCAAGCCTTGCTATTTTTAAAACCCTAATTACCCTAATTACCCTAAACTGTTTTCCCCAATTTTGTCGAAACCCTTCAGATCTTGCCCGATCTTACCAAACTTTGGTCAGATAAGTTCTAATAATCTTTTGCGACTTAGTTGCGAAATCAGATTTTAGATCGGACCCTCAGATCTCCAAATTTGCAAACAGGCCCAAGTCCTATTCAAGTTTTCCTCACAGAACAGCCCCTGGAGTAAGTTTCAGAAATAGCAAATCGGCCCAAACATTCTTTTCAGGCCCTTTCGACCAGCCCTGGTCGTTGCCACGACCAGTGCACGAGCCCGTTGCAGCGCCGTGGATTTCTCGCCGTGCTTGCTCGCCGCCGGCCACCGTTTCTGTCACCTGTGCCCGTGAGTTGCTGTGCCACCCCGTGCGCACGTGCCAGCAGTGCATCGCCTCGCCCAGCGGATAAACGGCCGCGCTCCCGAGCCTCGTTTTCGCGCGCGCTCCCGTTGCCGTGGCAATTGCATGTGCGTACGTGTCGTTGCCGGAGCTACACTGTCGCCTCCACATCTGCGCCGTCCCGGACGAAGTCCCAAGGCAACTGGCAAAGCTGCAGCACCGCCTGAAGCGCGATCACGTCGCCGTCGCCGTCGTTGCGCCTGCGCCCGACAATCTTCTCCCCGGCGCAAGCAACCGTTGTCGCGTTCACCCTCGCAAACTCCGTCCCCGTGCCTATTTAAACCCCCCTCAACGCTGTGAAGAAGCACAAGCTCAGGACTTAGCCAAATTCCCAGTTAATTTCTCACCGCCGTCGAGTTTGCTTTCTTCTCCGGCGAGCAACCTCTGGAGCTCACGGTGCCAGCCTAATCTACTGCACCATTCTTCAAACCAAAGCCACCAGTGAGTTCCCCTCTTCCACCTGTTCGTGTCATAGCACCCAATTGCACCCCGGCGAACCCTAACGCCGGTGATCACCGGAAAAGCTCAAAACCCCTGTTCCTGCAATGCTACCTGATTTAAACCAAATTAGCCGTAGTACCAGTAGAAGAAATTGATCAGCATACTCTTTGTAGCAAGCCTACCAATCTGGTTTTCAAAATCGAGCTAAGATCATAGCTCTCCCCAAATCGCGCGCCACCAGTGAACTGGCTCTCGTCGCCAGGCCACGCCGGCGATCCTCCGGCCAAATTAACCTCCCCAGTAGCTTTGTTGCACCCTAGAGATCATTCCCAAGCTTGGAATTGAGCTCATTCGCCCTGAATCGAAAACCCCCTTTGTCCAGTGTCGTCTTCTCCAGCGCCGGTCGCCGGAATTTGTTCCCGGCCGATCCAGCGCCTGAAACCTTGTCCCTTAGATAGATTCCAGTACCCTGAGCAATATTGTCCACTAGCTCGACACCTGGATCTGCCTAGATTGTGAGTTATGCCTATGCCAAGATCACTGTCCAGTAACTCAGTTCATGTCCAGGCCACCGTGGTTCATCGCCGGATTTGGCCACCCTCCGGCCACTTTCAGCCCTTGTGCCTGTTGAGTATATTGTTCCTGTTAGTAATGCCTACCTCCCAGACAAAGTGGTACATCATTTGGAGCCCTAGATCAAAAGTTAAGCCATGCCCTAGTTTCTGGCCATGTCCAGCACCATGTCAGTGCATGTCAATCACTGGCATTAGCCCTGTTTGACCCCTTCTGGTGGAGCAATTGAAATGCCACCTTGTCCCTTAGATTCCTGGAGTTGAGATCTACAACTTTCTCTACTGTCACTTCTCCAGAAAACCATCCTAAGACTAGTTTCCAGTTATGTCAAAGCCATGAACTGAATGTCAACCCTTCGACGTTCAATCCTTTTTAGCCGTTTCTTCGACCAGAGCCCTTGTGACCCTACCCTAACCTTTTCCCCTGCATACATGGCTTATTTACTTAATACTTTCTATAGAAACTATTTTCAGTATGCTTATGTGGTATGTGTTTGTGTGTCGTCTGATTGCCGCAGAGTCAGAAGCTGAAGGAGCGGAAGAAGTCTTTGAAGAGCCGTCTGAGTTTTTAGACCCAACATTGCAAGGCAAGCCTCATTCCTTTGATCATGTCTCACCCAATATTTTCACATGAAGTATATTCACTGTTTCTTACTATGCATGTTTAGTTAAAATACAAGTTATGTTTGAATGACATGAGTAGATATTCCCTAATGAATCATAAAACCCCTCTTGTTATTGAACCTTCATATATATGCTTTTGTCACCCTAGGACTCATATATTGAATGTTCACATTAAACTTGAAATGGTCAAATGCATGAGAAGTTATAATGAAAACCGTTTTGACAAGAAAACTGAGAAAAGGGATCAGTAGTGAGGATTGGATTGTATGGAGAGGGTGCGGTGCGCACCAGGGAATGTGAATGTTCCTCACTATTGATTCATAAGGACAAGAACCTTGTGCTGTGTCCCTATACGAATTGTAAACGTACCAACCACTTGCCTGGTATGGGACAGGCACAACTTAGTAACTTTTTGGTATTAGCAGTTCCCTGCATGGTTTGACGATCTGGTTTCTCGCGTGGAAACTGGAAGGCCAAGGTTCGGCCATGAGTGATGTGAGTCAGAAAAATGATGAGAGAAAAAGGCGTAAATGAAGGAAGGCGCCCTAGACCTGATTAAGCCGTGAGCGGCTGTAATCTTAAATGGTTGTATGTCTCGCGTGGACATAGACCAAGGCTATGTGTCCTGAGGGAACATAGACCAGAGAGGCTAGGAAGTAAGGCAGTGGGGAAGACCCACAACGGTACTTGAGACTTAATTGTCTATTTACCGGGCAGGGATACTGTTAATACTGAACTGTAAAGCGTTGTGTGATCTCGGCCTTGTCACATGTGTATAAGTCACATGAAGCTGATCCGACTTGAAAGCCGAGTGAACCAGTGGATTTAAAAAGAGGTACACCTTTGCAAAGTGTAAAAGAAGTGTCAGATACTCTGTACTCCCAGGTTCAGGAGTCTTTTCGTAGTGGATGTTATCCATGGGTTATAGCACAAGTAATGTTTTGGAATGTTTTCATAATGCGGTGAACAAAGTAGTGACTCATGGGAGACCACTACATCTAATGTTTTTATTGAAAACCTGTTAATGTTTAAAGTACTGCTTTCATGACAAAGTACTGTTTCGTTAAACAAATAACTTGGAAATCTATATATCTCTATCTATATGAAACTAAAATCCCTGAATCATATGTTTCACCCTCATATAAGTACAATTACTATAATCCCCGGAATGAGTATTGCTGAGCACCAAGTGCTCACCCTTGCAATTTGCATCCAACTGTAGAAGAGGGATTCGAGGATCCCGATTCCTTCAGTTATGAGTTCCCGGCAGAAGATGGAAGTGCCCCGGACGAGCCCACGTTCTAGAGGGATTGCGCACCAAGTCAAGTCAGATGTGGGAGGAGCCACTTCAACCCCGCTGCGAATGGAAATCAAGCTTTTTGTCGTTGCTTCGTGCTTTATGCTGTGTGTTCGGTACTTAGATACCGACTCTGGTTCTGATAAACTTGTTATTTTCTTAGCAACTCTACTTAGCGCCATTTTCGGTGCTTTGGGTATGTAATATTGGCCAAGCTGGCCTGCTACCTGTTTAATGTTATTATTATGCTTGTCTGGTTTGGAGCTCATGTGTCATCCTGCTGTGTGTAACCTACCTGGGCGGTTACCAAGGTGATCCTCAAATGGGGGTCTCACAGCGAATGGTATCAGAGCATGAAGCTTGACTGTAGGTCGTGACCCTTACTAGAATGGGCGTCCCTAAAGTAGAGGATCGCTAGATTATTTGGTAAAAATCTAATTGTGAAAAACCTAATTTGTTTAGGAAAAGCATAATGAGTATTATTTGAAAACTTTCAAAACCGTTTTCCTACTTTTAAGTGTTCCGTGTCTCATCATCGCAGATGGCCCCTGGTAAGAAGCTGATTCACGGAGACGAGTTGGGATCATGGGCATTGATGCTTTGGATGATGTTGCAATTTCTGGGAGCAAGAGACAATCAGCGACCCGTATACTACGTCCGTCGAGAAGAAGTCGATGGTAGACCTTTTGGTTTCCGTGCCTCGGTGATTGTGTACGAGATCCCAGAGATCGGGAGAGGATCAACAAGAAAGGAAGCTTGTAGACAGGAAGAAGAAGATGCTATCCAAGACGCTGCTCGTCGTGCAATAGGTACCATCCGCCAGCTGTACGATGACTTTCTTATAGGTTCTCCTTTCTGTTTTGTACCCTACCAAGTCCTCGGATCAGATCGTCGAACTGTTCATCCCTCCAACAACCAGAGAGACGCCATCCTGACCAAAACCAGAGATGTAGTCCAAGTCTTGGAATCAAGCTACACTCGGTTGCTGCGTGAGCATGAGAATGCTCGGGATGACCGTCACTATCTCGAAGGAGCGCTTGCGAAGGTTCGCTCAGAACTCCAAGAGAAGGAGAAACAAATTCAGGAGTTGGCTGAACCTAGCAGAGCTCGAGAAGTCGAAGACGAAGGATCGGTGAACAAGAGGAACCGCTTGAAGGTAAGACTCACAGCCCGCAAGAGTGTGGGAAGACCTAGGGATTACCTGGGTTATTTCACGCCTGCTTCGCGTGGTATTGTGATCAACACCCCTGCACCAGAGTATCCTACTCTCGCGAAAGGAAAGGAAGTTCCTGAGGGCAAAGGAAAAGAGATTGCTACCTGCAACACCAACGATTCATCTGAGGAAGAAGAGGACAATGACATGCAATGGGACCCTATGGATGCCGACGAAGATCAAGAAGAGGAAGACCCTGAAGAAGTGGAACCTTGCAGTTCTTCCAAGACCGACAGGAGATCGTAGTTTTCTCTTCAGCTTGACCCTTCTGCTCTAGCCCTTGTAACCGTTAGTCTTTAGCTCTTGTTGTAGTAGCTGCCTTGTTTGTATTGTTTGTTGGTAACTCCAAAGCTGTAAAGGTGAAAACCTTGTATCTTTAGAAAATCTTTGAAAATGGCAATTGCACGGGCCATGTCTTGGTCCCCCCGGACGTTGATCACGCCATGCGGCCCGGGGATCTTCATGCACAAGTAGTTTTGGTGGGTGGCAGCCCCCAGCCGATTGATCGTAGTCCTCCCCATAATCACATTGTAGGAGGAGGGGAGGTCCACTACGTCGAAGCGGACTAGCTCGGTCCGGTAGTTCTCCGGGGTGCCGAAGGTGATCGGGAGATCGACCTTGCCCACGGGGTGGATCGCCTTCCCCGGGACAAACCCTTGCAGAGGCCCTGCCGCTGGTTGCAGGAGCTTCTCATCCACCTGCATTTCCTTGAAGGTTTTGAGGAACAGGACGTCGGCGGAGCTTCCGCCGTCCACGAGGATGCGGGCCAAGTGGTAGTTGTAGATTGTCACGGAGACAATGAGCGCGTCGTCGTGGGGGAAGCGAACCCCTCGCGCGTCTTCCGCCGTAAAGGTGAGGGGGACGTCCGACCACTTGGGCAGCACGGACGCTTGTAGCACCCCCACTACCTTAACTTCTCGCGCGTACTCCTTGCGCTGGCGCTTGGAATCCCGCCCGGAGGCGGACCCCCCTACGATGACGTTGATGCGGCGCTGAGAAGTTTGAAAGGGGAGAGCGTCTGAAGGCTCCCCCTCCTGCACCTGCTGCCCCCCCGCGGGAGCGGGAAGGGCTGGAACAGCTGGCCGAGGGGGCAAGGAGGCCGGAGTCCCCCCCCCTGCCCGCGCTGGTCGAGGAACACCGCGAAGTGCTGCAGCAGCTGGTGGCAATCTCGGGTGGCGTGGGTACTGGACACGTGGAAGCTGCACCACGGTCCTTCCCGGCTTCTCCCCGTGGGGCCTTCGCGGCCGCGCGAAGACTGTCCTCCCCCATGGCCTCTCGGCTTGGGAAAGGGGCAGTTGCCCTTCGGGGGGTCGCGCGAGCCGCCTCCGCCCTCGAGGACAAAAGTGTCCCGAGGCCGTGGTTTGCTACGGCCCCCCTGCCTGGGGCGCCTGGGGGGATCCCGGGCCCCCCGCTCCGCGGGGGCAGGAGCCCCCTGGGTCTTCTTCCGGATGTCATCTTCCTCCGCGCGAGCGTACTTTTTGAGTACGTTGAAGAGCTCGTCGGCGGAGGAGGGGCAGCTTCGAGAGAGTCTTCGGTGGAGTTCCCCCGGGAGGATCCCACTCTTGCAGGCTTCGATCACTGTGGAGTCCGGGACGTGGGCCACTTGAAGAAGCTTTTGATGGTCTCCCCGGTCCTCTGGCGCACTGTGTATAGCTGTGAAGAATCCAGGGGACGTACGTAATTTCCCTGAAAGTTGGCGCAGAACTCCCGCTTCAGCTGCGAGAAAGACTTGATGGAGCCCGCCTTCAGATTGTAAAACCAGGAGCGGGCAATGCCGGTAAGGTAGAGGGGGAAGACGTTGCATTGGACGCTCTCGTCCCCCCCCGCCGCGGAGATGGCTGTGGAGTAGATCTGCACGAACTCGTAAGGGTCCGCCTCGCCATTATAATGCTCGATGTGCGGGGGACGGTAGGGCCGCGGCCATCGGATGCTGCGGAGTCTTCGACACAGAGGCTGGTTCGCCCCCTGCACTTCCCGGGGGGAGCCCCAGTCACTGTCTTCTTTAACGGGGGACGCCCCCTCGTTATCCGAGTCAGGTAGCGGCCCAAGAGGGCCGCCAGAGTGGTGGTGGCGACGCTTCTCTTCCGGGCCGGGACTGATTTCCCGGACGTCCGGGCTTCCCTCCGGGGAGGATGGTTCTTCGGCGGGTCTCTTCCCCCGACCGGTGCGAGAGCGAGGCTCCCTGCGACAACGACCGGGGGGAAGCTGTTCCCCGCGGCTGGGAGAATGCATTCGCTCGACCTCCCCACGGGAGAAGCGGACTTGCTTCGCCGGGGGAGGGAGCTCCTGCACTGTAGCAGCCGGCCTGGAAGCTACCGGGGTCTGCTGGGGGGAGCCCCCTGCGACGGCCCCCGGGACCGGAAAGGGGGGAGCCCCTGCACCATCCGGAACCGGGGAGGGCGCGCCCGGGGCGGCGTTTGGATCCGAAGAGGGGGCCCCTGTGGCAACGACCGGGACCGGAAATGGGGAAGCCCCTGCGACATCCGGAACCGGTGGGGGGTGAGCCCCCTCGGCGACGTCCGGGGTTGGGGAGCCAATGCGGGGGGAAATTCGCTGAGGCACGGGAGCTGCTCTGTCGACCGGCCCCGGTGCGGTAAACGCAACGCGAGGGGCGGGACTGGCTCCCGGCGTAGGAATAACCCCCGGCATGAAATGACCCCCCAGCCCCGGAAGCGTGCCGGGGACGGGGTACCCCCCTGGTGCCACGAAGGGCCCGGGCATGAAATAGCCTCCCGGCACCGGGATAGGCCCGGGTGCCGAGAAGTGTCCGGAAGTATATCCCGCGGGGGGAGGGAACCCCCCAGCGGGATCATACGGGGTAGACAGCCCCCCTGACGCCGGAGGGGCCGCTGGGTATCCCATGAACGGGGGCATGATCCCCGGATACGGGTGCGGCGAAAATGTGGGGGCCGAGGGCTGCGCCAACACACTAAGGAGCTCGTCCATAGAGCGCTGGGCGCGGAGCTGGCCCTCTACGAGAGCCTCCAGCAGGGCGTCCCGGGGAGCCGGGGGGCCCGTTGGGGGGAAACTTGTCCCGGCCGGGGTCCCCGTGGCCTCCGGGAGTGACCCGGAGGTGGAGGCACCTAGATTGAGAGGAAAGATGGGAGGCAGTACCTGGGAATGGGCGCCTTCGGACGGAAGCGCCGGAACAGCAGCGTCCCGGACGGGCGGCGCCAGGTCGCCAGGACCGGCGTCACCGGGAAGGGCGCGGGCCCTTGTTCTCGGTAGAGCCATGGCGATTCGTCACGGGTCCCCACGGACGGCGCCAACTGTCGTGGTATTAAGAATACCCCGGCAGGTTTTGAAGACGATCCTAGCGGAGATTACGCAGCGCGGGTTGACCGGGTGACCGGTCCTCCCCTGCCGGACAAACACAAGAATTGACACGTGGATTTATACAGGTTTGGGTCCCGGTGGGGGCCCTAGTCCTGTCGACGCGCTCCCGACCGGAGCCGGCTGGGGAGGCTCTCTCCGGGGGAGAGGCTTCCGGAGCACGTCTGTGAGTTTAGCTATTCCAAATGATAATGAGCTGATCCTTTACAACAGAGGGGTACAAGGGCTATTTATAGCCCCAAAAAGAAGCAAAAAACCTAAACTACCCCGGAAGCCACCGTCGGATTGAAGGGTAGGATCGTCCTTCTCCCGGTCAAACGTCTTGGATGCTTGACAGGTGGTCGCTGATTCCCGAGGCGTCCCTCGCGTGACCTGCACGTGATAAACAAACAGGGGTTTTACCTTTTAGGAGGGCGATGACGTCCGGGACATGCCCGGGGGGGACGGTCCCGGGGGCCAAATGGCGGCGCCCGGGACATGCCCGGGGGGCACGGTCCCGGGGGCCAAATGGCGGCGCCCGGGGCAGGCACCGGAGGCCACTGTCCCCGGTCCAAAGGGCGGCGCCCGGGACATGCCCGGGGGGCACGGTCCCGGGAACCAAATGGCGGCGCCCGGGGCAGGCACCGGAGGCCACTGTCCCCGGGCCAAAGGGCGGCGCCCGGGACATGCCCGGGGGGCACGGTCCCGGGGGCCAAATGGCGGCGCCCGGGGCAGGCACCGGCGGCTACTGTCCCCGGGCCAAATGGCGGCGCCCGGGACATGGCCGGGGGGCACGGTCTCGGGCGCCTAAAAGGCGGCGCCCGGGGCAGGCCCCGAAGGCCACTGTCCCCGGGCCAAATGGCGGCGTCCGGGACATGCCCGGGGGGCACGGTCCCGAGGGCCAAATGGCGGCGCCCGGGACATGGCCGGGGGGCACGGTCCCGGGCGCCTAAATGGCGGCGCCCGGGGCAGGCACCGGGGCCACTGTCCCCGGGCCAAATGGCGGCGCCCGGGACATGCCCGGGCGGCACGGTCCCGAGGGCCAAATGGCGGCGCCCGGGACATGCCCGGGGGGCACGGTCCCGGGGGCCAAATGGCGGCGCCCGGGGCAGGCACCGGAGGCCACTGTCCCTGGGCCAAATGGCGGCGCCCGGGACATGCCCGGGGGGCACGGTCCCGGGGGCCAAATGGCGGCGCCCGGGGCAGGCACCGGAGGCCACTGTCCCCGGGCAATCATGAACTTACCTGGACTTGACCGCGTGGAGATTTCCCCCAACAGTGAACTACGCGCCCTCGCCATTTCAGGCGATCGCACCTCCGATGGCACTGGAACTACTAGAGCCAGAGCGCCTGGAGGTCCATTTTACGGAGGCTTCCCCTCCGCGCGTTGAATGGCAGGTGGACGAGGGGGCGAGCCCCTCGGTCTATGAGGTCCCTGTGGCGACGGAGGTCCCGGGGGTGGCACCCCCTCGGAGAGCTCGTCCACCTCCTCTTCGGACACTTCCTCGTCGGCGAGGACCACGGCCGGTGCCACACCAGTCCACATCACCCCGCAACCGTCGTCGGGGGGCCTGCTGGCGCAGACGGGTCCAGAGCCGTCGGGAGGGAGACCCCCCTGCTGTCAGCGGGTGAGGTCTTCTGGTTCGCCGAGGGGCTCCAGACCCGGAATGTCCAAGAGTACGTCTCGCAAGGGACGCTCCGCGACCGGTGCGGGGAGCTGCAATCTCTCCACACCCAGGTTCATTACCAGAAAACCCAGCCGTTTCTTTCTTGGATTTCACCAACTTTTGGGCTTCGAATGACCTTCATATTTACATGGGGTGGCCCTCGCCTAGGGCATCGAGGCGCGCTTTGAGAAGGCGCTGAAGGAGGTGGAGGGCAAGGCCGCCGCCTTTTTCGAGGAGCGGAATGATGCGCTCTAGGAGTTGGCTCGGGTCCGGGCTCAACTCCACGTCTCGGAGGGTGCCAACGACCGGCTCTGGAGGGAGGCGAGGGCAATGGAGGACGCCCTCCAGGAGCTCAAGGGCTCCAGCACTTGGGCGGTGGCGGAAGTGGGTCGCTCCGTCCGCTCGGCCCTCGAGGGGCTCGTGGTGAGCCTCGGCTCGGGGGGCAGCTTCGACGTGGTGCCAACGACATTCGCGGAGGCCATGCATTTTCTTAACGCGCAAGTCTTCGTGATCCCGGAGGCCACCGATGCTTGGGCCCGGGGCTGAGCGATCCCAGTGGTGGCCGCCGCGGCCGAGCTCGTGGAACTTCGGTGGATCGGCGCCCGGGCGATCAGGGGCCGGATCCCCCGAGGCTTCCCCGAGTTCTTCGAGCCGTTGCGGCGAGAGGTGGAGCAGCTCGCCGGGGTCTTCTACGACCGGATCATGCGGGTGCGATTCCTGGCACTGGTGCCCCCGGCGGCAGACACCGAGCCCCGGCGGAGACCTCCCAGGGGGAGGACAACAATGACCAAGTATGAGCCTCCCCCCTGGCCTTTAGATAGGTCCTATTTTTTGTTTTAGAATTTTTGCTCCCGGTAGCTTCTTAGAAGAAGCCCCTGAGATTAGTACAAAGAACTTCCTTTTAATGAAATGAAACAAATTTTTTGCTAAGTCTTGGATTGAATTCACCAGGCGCCCCGGGAGGTTGCTCCCGGGGGAGGGCTCCCCAGAGTTGAGCGCTACCTTAGAGGCGCCCCAGTGGTGCAAGGGGCCTCTCCGGAGATAAGGCCTCCGGGCTCTGTAGGGTATCACCCGGGGGATGCCCAAGCGGCCTTAGTTTTGCTAAGTCTCGTCTCTGGAGGACGTGGCAAGGGTGTCTCCCGTGAGGCGATCCGGTTGCGATGCCTCCTGGAGTGGCACCTTGATAACTTCGACAACCACCACGCCAAGTTGTCTCCTCTGCGACTGGGGTCCCGGAGGGTTCCGCGGCTTCGAATACTCCCACCGGCGGGCTACGAGTATTGGCCCGAGGACTTGCTTCCGGACGTCCAGTGGCGTATAAGAAGCTTGTACCAAGACCTAACCCGGGAGCTATCGGAGGGCCTCTGGGATTATTAGGTGTAGGAGCCCCCAAGGGGGCTGTCCCCCCTTGTATTTCCAGTGGGAGTTAAATTCCCCTAGTTGTATCTTGCGTTTAGCCAAGGCTTTGATCCCTGGGACGCCTTGGCCTACCGGGGGGGTTGTCTCCCGGTTAAATGTACTGATACCCACTGCAGGGGGGAAGATGTTCTTCGGTTAAATATATCAATAAAGCTAACTTTGCTTGTTCCTTAGGTTGTTTTTGAAATTTTCCGAGTCCGAAGGATGGTCCGGGAGAGGACAACCCGGGCACGAGTTACCCCCCCCACCCCACAGCGGGTTGTAGCTTGGCTCCGCGCGCTGTGGGGAAGGAGTGAAGGGCCCGAATGTTAATGATTACCGGGATCGCCCATTTGACTTGGAAAAGTTTGGAGGATCTTGGTAAGAAATCCTCTTGTCGCCGTGAGAACGGGGCACCGGGTAATAACTCCCCGGGAAAATTATCCGAAAATCAATTTCCGTCTCGCTAGGGAGACAATTTTGCTCCTGGAGGAGGGTGAGCCCGATGACGGGTCTAAGTGTTTGAGGGGGGACTAGTCTCTCAAATTTACTCGTTACCACAGTCCTTGAGGACTCGGTTGCCGCTTACCCCCTCAGTCCACGAGGGGTGATTTTAAGCCACCGTACGGGAGCGGGGCGATCGTCGCAGGGACTTTTAGGCTGTTATAGCCTACGTCCTCACAGAGAGGGCATCCTCAACAGAAGGGCATCATCTAAAAGACGATAAATTAAGAACCTGCAATGAACTCGAGTTGGAGAAGAGACCTAATTGTATTGATAGAACTTGAAGTACAACGTCTCCCCCTGCGGAGCCGCGATGGGGAGGGAAGCGAATACAACGTCCCCCCGTGTAATGGCGGCAGGGGACAGTGCCTCACCCTGCGAAGTCATGATGGGGGGCGGGGACAAGGCCCAGAGGCTAGACAAAGAACTTGCGAGGCAAGTCTACATTCCATGTATGCTTCGAGTGACCTTGCGCCGAAGATGAACGGGGCTAAGTGATCTGCCGAAGGATCTACGGTCTAATGAGGCTACTATGAAATATTTACTGGGCTCTTGATCTTAGAGGTTGGAGAGCTTGTAAGCCCCCGAGCCCAGGACTGCGGAAACCCTATAGGGGCCTTCCCACTTTAGGGAGAGTTTGCCCTGGGCTTGGGGGTCAGTTACGTGCTTGAGGACAAGGTCCCCAAGGTGGAAAGCTCTCACACGGACGCGTCAGTTGTATGCGCACGCCATTTCGCACTCGTAGATGGCGTGGCGGAGGAGCACTCGGTCGCGTTCTTCCTCGACGAGGTCGACTTCCAGCCGTTGATTGGCTTTGTTGGCTTGGTACGCCTCGGTCGTAGCTCCATCCAGGAGTTCAACCCGCAGCGACCGGAAGCCGATCTCCGAGGGGAGAACCGCTTCAGCCTCATACACGAGTGAGAAAGGCGTGTGCCCCGTCGCTCGGCTCGGTGTCCTGCACATGGAACAGAGGATGCTCGAGAGCTCCTCCGCCCATGCGCCCCTCGTGGAGGCGGCTTGCTCAAGCCTTTGGTGTAACCCCTGTACGATCACATCGCTGACCCTCTCGATAGCCCCGTTGCTCTGGGGGTGAGCCACAAAGGCGAAGTGGAGGGTAGCCCCTAAGCCTTCATAGAATTCCCGAAAATATGCTGAGTTGAATTGGGTCCCGTTATCGACAGTGATTTCCCCGGGACCCCAAAATGACACATGATATTCTTCCAGAAAGACCGTTGTACTACTTGGGAGGTGATGCTAGCCAAGGGTTCGGCCTCCACCCACTTGGAGAAATAATTGACCGCAACCACCGCATACTAGTAGCCTCCGAATGCCAGGGGGAAGGGACCAAGGAGGTCTGTCCCCCAGCGCGCGAACGGCCAAGTGATGGTGATGGTTTGTAGTGTTGTGGAGGGCAAATTGGAACCCTTGGCCATCTTCTGGCAGGCCTCGCACGCGGAGATAAGGTCTCGTGCATCGCGGACAACTGTGGGCCAATAGAAGCCCTGGCGAAGGACCTTTGCCGCGATGGCGCGTGGAGCCAGGTGAGACCCACAGCTCCCCAAGTGGATGTCCTAGAGGAGTTAAAGTCCTTCTGCCCGTGGGAGGCAGCGGAGTCAGGCAGAGGCCCCCTGCTTGTAGATCTTCTCTTCTAGCAGAAGGTATGCTCGTGCTTTAGCACGAAGCCATTTTGCCTCGGTGTCGCTGGGAGGGTCCCCTTCCCCCCTTATGAAGGAGACGAGGGGATCCATCCAGGACGCCACCCGGGACACAGGACTCAGGATCCATGTTCGGGGGGCACTGAGGGCTTCGCGATAATCTCCAGGAAGGCACCTCCGGGAGAGATTCCCGAGCACTGGCGGCCCGGGATAGGGCGTCGACGCAGTCGTTTTCCCTTCGGGGGATATGCCTGGCCTCCAAGATCTCGAAGTGTTTTTCCATCTTGCGCACCTCCCCCAAGTACAGGCTCAGGTTCGCGTGATGGCACGAGTAGTACTTGTTCATTTGGCAGACCACAAGCTGGGAATTTCCTTTGACGAGGAGGCGACGGATCCCCAGGGAGCGCGCAAGGCGCTGTCCTAGGAGAAGGGCCTCATACTTGGTGACGTTATTGGTGGCGGGGAACTCGAGCCTCGCTGCGTACTCCAGCGTCCTGCCTTCGGGGCTACGAAGGACCACCCCTGTGCCAGCCCCAGCGAGGCACAAAGAGCCATCAAACATGAGTGTCCAATGGTCATTGCGCTAGGGCGGCTCGCGGAGAGTCTCCTCCTCCGTCCCGGGAGCGGGGGTCCATTCCGCCACAAAGTCAGCGAGGACTTGTGATTTAATGGTGGAGCGCCCTGTGAGGGAGAGGGAGAAGGGAGCGAGCTTGACTCCCCACTTCCCGATCCGGCCGGTTGCCTCCTTGTTCCGCAGCACCTCCCCCAAAGAGAGGGAAGACAGCACCGTGATCGGGTGTCCCAAGAAGTTTGGGCAGAGCTTCCGGGACGCCCTAAGGAGGGGCATAGCAAATCTTCTCCATTTTCATGTACCGAGTTTTAGCCCCTTGAAGGGCTTCGCTCATGTAGTACATGGGGCGCTGCTGCCCGTCCTGCTCCTTTACCAATGCCACGCTCACAGCGACTGGGGTCGCAGCGAGGTAAAGGAGCAGGGGCTCTCCCGGAGACGGGCTCACAAGCATTGGAGGGCTCGTGAGATACTTCTTCAAGTCGTCAAGTCCTCCTGGGCCTCGGGAGTCCATCGAAACCCCTCGAGGCCCGCGGAGGAGTTTGAAAAACTGGAGGCCGCATTCCCCAGACCGCGAGACGAAGCGGCTTAGCGCGGCCTAGCGGCCCGTGGAAGGCATGTCTAGGAAGGCCTGAATTTTTTCGGCGTTGGCCTCTATGCCTCGCTGAGACACAAGGAAGCCAAGCAGCTTCCCCCCTTGTACGCTGAAGGCACACTTTTCCGGGATGAGCTTTAATCTGTAGTTGCGGAGGCTGTGGAACGTCTCCGCAAGGTCACCGACGTGACCGGTCGCGCGGGAGCTTTTCACAATCGCATCATCGATGTAGACTTCAATGTTGCGGCCGATTTGGTCTTTGAAGACCAATGACATGAGTCGCTGGAAGGTTGCTCCCGCGTTCTTCAGCCCGAAGGGCATGTGGACGTAGCAGAAGGTCCCGAGGGGAGTTATAAAACTCGTCTTTTCCTCATCCCCTTCCGCCATCCGTACTTGGTGATACCCTGAGTACGCGTCCACGAAGCTCATCAGCTCACACCCCGCGGTCGGGTCGATAAGTTGGTCGATCCACGGGAGTGGGAAGTCATCTTTTGGGTAAGCGCTGTTGAGGTCGGTGAAGTCCACGCACATCCATCACTTGCCGTTCGACTTCTTCACGAGGACAGGATTTGCCAGCTACTCGGGATGCAAGACCTCCTAAATGAATCCTGCTTCACGGAGCTTGGTAATCTCGACCGTGACAGCCTCTTGGCGTTCAAGGGAGAGTTTTCTCAACTACTGTTTGACTGGGGGGTGACTGGGGGTCACAGCGAGCTTATGCTCGATGAACTCCCAGGCGACAACGTTCATGTCAGCGGGCTTCCTTGCGAAGACGTCGGAGTTCTTGCGCAGGAAAGCTGCGAGTTGCTCCGTGTGCTCCTCGGAGAGTTCCGCGTCTTCCGGGGACAGCGGGACCTTCCGGAGGTCCGCTTCTGGACGCGGCTTGGGGGGAGACCTCCCGGAGGGGACGGCCATGGCGTCCAGCACTGGGGAAGAGGTCTCTCCCCCTGGGGTCTTGATCATGTTGACGCTCCCAATCATCGCGGCGGTGCGCTCGTACAAAGCGCGGGCCGCGTCTTGGTTGCCTCGGGCGGTGATCACGCCGTGAGCCCCGGGGATCTTCACGCAGAGATAGCTCTGGTGGATCGCCACCCCGAAGCGGTTGAGTGTGGTCCTCCCCATGATTGCGTTTTATGAAGAGGGGTGGTCCACCACGTCAAACCGGACCATCTCCGTCCGGTAGTTGTCTGGGGTACCGAAGGTTATGGCGAGATGCACCTTCCCCACTGAGTGGATCGTCTTCCCCGGGATGAAGCCCTGCAAGGGCCCTGCTGCGGGCTACAGTAGCTTCTCGTCGACCTGCATATCTCAAAATGCCTTCAGGTACAGGACGTCGGTGGAGCTTCCGCCATCAACGAGGATACGCGCCAGGTGGCAGTTGTAGATGGTGGCGGAGACGATGAGCACGTCGTCATGGGGGAAGCGAACCCCGCGTGCGTCTTCCGTAGTAAAAGTGAGGAGGACGTCCGACCACTGTGGTGGCTGAGACGTATGTAGCACCCCCCACAACCTTTACCTCATGCGCATACTCCTTGCGCTGGCGCTTGGAGTCTCGCCCTGAGGCAGACTGTGAGATCCTAATTTTTGCTACTCTTTTAGCTTGTCAGTCAGCATATCTTCATTGGATTCTCGGATGTCTCAACCCCATTTTGATCTCTTATCTCAGAATCGTGATCTTAGGTATGCCACTACCTTAACTTAAAAAGTTGGTAGCTAAACTCCACCTTTCAGATCATTTTCGCTTTTTAGTCCAAAAGTATTTCAGATTAGTCCTTTTCAAAGTTGTCAGAAGCCCAAAAAGACTAAAAGTCTCAGACCACTTCCAAATTCTGATCTGATCCAGTGAATGTCTTCCCTTTACTTTTCTGAACATCTTTCCCTTCTGGAAGAATTCTAAAATCTTAACTGAAACCCTAGTTTCAGCCTCGCAAAAGTTTCAAACCCAAATTACCCTATTTACCCTAAATTACTCTGTTTTTGATTTTTGTCAAAACCACCAGATCTTATCGGATTTTACCATTTTTCTTGCTAGATGAGTTCAAGTGATTTAGTAACACTCATCTGCAAAATCAGATCTCAAATCAGCCCTCCAAATCCCCAAAATTTCAATCAGGTCCAAAATCCCGAACAAAATCCTTGCAGATCAATCCAAATCCTCTCGGATTAGTCCCTGGCCCATTTTTCGACCTCGACCGGGGCTGAGCCCATTTGCGACCACGACCAGACCCCACTTCGACCGCGATCAGTGCCGTTCGCTGTGGGACCCCCATTTGAGGAATCCCGTGGCAACCGCCCAGGTGGATTGCACACAGGTTGGACCATTACAAAACTCACAACAAGCGGAAAACAGTTACTGCATAAAACATAATTAAACAGGTACGTGGTCATAAGGACCAATATTACATTAACATAGCGCCCAGAATGACGCTACTTAGAGTTGCTATGAAAATAACAAGTTTATCCATACAAGAGTCGGCATCCAGATACCGAACACACAAAACAAGGCAAACAGCAACGACAAGGATCTTCACTTCTGGCAGCAACGGTGTGGGACCCTCATTTGAGCATTCCAGTGGCAATCGCCCAGGTGGATTGCACTCAGAAAAGGCACATTACAGCTCACAACAACAAGATGCATTATATAAAAATGCGAGTAATTAAAAACAAGTGCTGATCACAAGGACCAACATTACAATAACTTAGCGCTGAAATGACGCATTTAATTGTTAATACAAATTAAGGAGTTTTCGACACGAGGGTCGGCACAAATAAAACAGCAACGATAAACAAAAGGACTCCTTCAGTCTTCTTTCTCTGCAGCGGCGGCATTGCATGGGTCTTCTCCACATCGAACTCCACCTTGTTGCATAACCCTTTAACCAGATGGGTCCTCAGTTTCTTCTTCTTGTTCCACATTGGGTTCAAGACCATAAGATTCAGGGTCGGCGAATCCTTCCTCTAAATTTGTTCATAAAAGCAAGGGTGAGCACATTGTCCACATGGTGCTCAACAAGTCCCAAGTAACAATGCATGTATATAGATGAGGGGGAATTTCTCAAGAAATAGCTCTTTGGCTTTGTATATCCATATATAATAGATTTTCACATACAGCTTTGAAGAAAGATCTTTATTTTCGAAAGCGAGGCTTTTAAAATCCTAAGCTAGATTTTCAGAAATGTTGTGTGTGGCGGTCTTTCATGAGTCACCACTTTACTCAGATTTTGTGAAAAACTTCCAAAAGCTACTTGTGCTGCATCGACGTGAATAGAATTCACAGCGCGCAGACTCCATGACCTGGGAGCTCAGAGTATCCGATACTTTTTAAACTTTGCAAAGGTGTACCACCTTAATCCACCAATCATTCGGCTTTCAAGTCGGATCAGCTTCATGCGACTTTTACGCATGTGACAAGGCCGAGATGACACAACAATTTACAGTCCTAGTATTAACTATTTCCCTGCCCGGTAAATAGACAGTTAAGTCTCAAGTACCGTTGTGGGTCCTCCCCACTGCCTTACTTCCTAGCCTGGGCCTATGTTCTCGCAAGACACATAGCCTCTCTTGATTACAGTCGCGCACGACTTAATCTGGCTTAGGGCGTCTTCCGTCTTTCCACCTTTTCCTCTCATGCTTTTTCTGATCTCACATCACTCATGGCCTTCTGCGGCCCACCAGTTCTCGCAAGAATCTGGACCGACAACCATTGCAGGGAAAAGCTAACACTAAAGAAAGCTACTAAGTTGCGCCCGTCCCATAAACAGGCAGGTGGTTGGTACGTTTTTCATGCCGCATAGAAGCACAACACAAGGTTCTAGTCCTTATGAATCTTTAGTGAGGGGTCTTTCACATTCCCAGTGCGCACACAGCACCATCCAATCAAACCATCCTCACTATCGATTCCAATCACATTTTCTTTCACAAAAAGGGGTTTTGAACATGCTTTTCTCATATGTGACCATTCAACATTTGTCATATAATCTTTAAGCATAGCATAGCCTAAGCATGATAATCTAGGGTAACAAGGGTGCAGGGATATTCAATGTCAAAAGGGGCTTTACAATCATTTAGGTCATATCTAGTCATTTTATTGAAACATTATTCTTATTTGAATCTAAGGCATGCATATATTTGAAAACGGTTAACATACTTCATTCCAAAATAATAGGTGAGACATGATCAAGGGTTTGAGACTTGCCTTGCAGTGACGGGTCTAGCTGCTCAAATGAATCTTTAGGGATCTCCTCTGCTCCTTCAACGTCTGGTTTCACGACTGGTACAAACAACACATACACTCTATATAAGCACACAAGCACTAGAAAATAATACGTAAATACACCATGCATGCAGGGGAATTGGTTTAGACAAGGTCACTTGACGTTGGTTGAAGAGATGGGTTCAAAGGGCTTGAATGTCGAAGGGCTGACATTCGGCTCATGGCTTAACATTGCCCTAAATCGGTTCTAGGTTTGCTTTCTGGAGATGTGATAGTAGGGAAAGTTGTAGAACATGGCTCAAAAGGCTTAGTGGACAAAGTGGCATTTCAATTGCTCAAAAGAAACAAGTCTAAATCATCCAATGCCACAGGTGGACATGCACTGACATAGTGTTTGACATGGCCAGAAACTAGGGCATTGCATAACTTTTGACTCAAAGCTCCAATTGATGCACAACTTTGTCTAGGGTTTAGGCATTGATATCAGCTACAAAACTCTCACCAGGCTCAAGGGCTGAAAGTGGCCGGAGGGTGGTCAAATCCGGTGAGCAAACACGGTGGCCTGGACCTGAACTGAGCCACTGGACAGCAACCTTGGCATGGCTATAACTTTTGATTCAGGTCGATTTAGGGGTCGGGCTAGTAGACAAAATTGCTCAGGGGGTTGAGATCTATCTAAATGACAAGGTCTCATTGGCTGGTTTGGCCGGAAAATGAACTCCGGCGATCGGGGCCGAAGACGAAGGCACCGATTTGGGGTTTTCGTTCCAGGGCGTTTGAACTCAATTCAATGCTCGGGAAGCATCTAGGGGCTGTCACAAGGCTATTGGTGCACTCAATTTTGCCAGAGATCGGCTGGAGAAGCACGGCGGCGTGCTCCGGTGAACTACCGAGGCTCGAACATGGAAATCCGGCGCTCGGGGCAAAATTGGCAAATCCAAGCTTGCAGGTTTGTTCCTCCTAGCTCACTGATCAATATCCTCTACAGGCACGAGGATCAATTTGGCTTGAATCGCTCGGCATTGCGGGAACAGGGGATTTCTGGTTTTCCGGTGATTGCCGGCGTTGAGGTGCGCCGGGGACCAATTAACGGCTATGAAACGTACAGGGGGATGAAAGGAGCTTACTGGTGGCGTTGGTTTGGAGGGGGGAGCTTCGGGCGAAGCTGGCGCCGTTAGCTTCAAGAACTGCTCGCCGGAGAAGATGAACTTCGCGGCGGCGCTGAGGACTTGGTCGCTCTCGGTTGCTAAGACTAAGGCAAGGAAGCTGTGGGGTGGTGTGAGGCAATGCTGGGCAAGGGAGGGGGTTTATATAGCCGTGGGTGAGGCTCTCGGGAGCAGCAGCAATCGCCGGGGATAGCTTCTTCTGACGCCGGGACGATCATCGAGGTATTTCGGGACGCGGCGGGGCTCTGCCAGGGGCGGTGAATCGCGGGATATCAGGATTCGGTCAGGGTGGTGGCGATGATCTACGGGATGGTGGCCAAGTGGCGTAAAGCTCCTGGCAGCAGCAGCAGCAGCAGCACGCGCGCGCGAGGAAGACGATGGCACGGTGGGGCTTGAGCGCTCCACGGTGGCGGTACAGCTGCGCACGGCTGGTGGCTACGTGGCCGTGAGGTGGCAGCGCGAGGGGCTTCGCCGGCGACGAGTTCAACGGTGCGGCAAAGCGGCAGGGCGCTGGTCGAACGAGCACTGGTCGCGGTCGTGCACGTGGTCTCCTGGTCGTGGTCGAAGAAAAGGCCAGGGGCTTATTTGCAAGGCTTTGGACTGAAACGCGAAGGTTTTGGCTCGGGAATTTGGACCTAATTGCAATTCTGAAGATCTGAAGGGCTGATTTGAATTCTGATTTTGCAGATGAGTGCTACTAAATGTCTTGGACTCATCTAGCAGGAAAAATGATGAAATCCGATAACATCTAGTGGTTTTGACAAAATTCGAAAACAGGGTAATTAGGGTAAATAGGGTTTGAACTTTTGTCGAGGCTAAAACTAGGGTTTTGGTCGAGATTCTGGAATTCTTCCAGAAGGGAAAAATGTTCAGAAAAATGAAAGAAAGGTTATCACTTGATCAGATTTGGATTTTGAGGTGATCTGGGACTTTTAGCCTTTTTGGGTTTTCTGAAACTTCTGAAAAGGACTAAATTGAAACGCTTTTGGACTGAAATGTGAAGACGATCTGGTCAAAGAAGTTTAGCAGCCAACTTTTTAGGTTAAGGTAGTGGCATACCCAAGATCAAGATAGGGTTAAAATATCAGGGTTTCCAAAGAAGTTATGCTGATTCGCAAGCAGAAAAGATAGTCAAAAACTGGGGTGTTACAACCTACCCTCCTTAGGAATAATCTCGTCCTCGAGATTCCGAACAGTCTGAGAATAGGTAAGGAAAATTCTGACGCAGCTCTTCTTCTCTTTCCCAAGTTGATTCTTCTTCGGTGTGGTTGTTCCATTGGACTCTGCAAAATTTTATGGTCCTTGACTTCAATCTCCTTTCACTGACCTCTAACACCTTGACTGGATATTCCTGGTATGTCAGATCCGGTTGAACCTCCATTTCTGTGGGAGATACTTGCTCCGTTGGTTTTCTCAGGCATTTCCTCAGTTGGGATACGTTTTAAAGACATCATGGACTCCTGCTAACTCAGGCGGTAGCTCTAGTTTGTATGCTACTTCTCCTCGTCTTTCCAAAACCTTGTATGGTCCTACATATCTTGGGCTCAATTTTCCCTTCATCTGGAATCGTCGAACTCCTTTGTAGGGTATCACTTTGAGATATACGTAATCGCCTATCTCGAAGGATAGTTCTTTCCTTCTTCTGTCGGCGTAACTCTTTTGTCGAGACTGGGCCGTTTTCAATCTCTCTTGTATGATTCTCACATGAGCCGTGGCATCCTCCACTAATTGCGGTCCAAGGAATTGCTTCTGTCCCACTTCGGTCCAATATAGCGGCGTACGGCACTTCCTTCCATAAAGTGCTTTGTAAGGGGCCATTTGTAGACTCACTTGATAGCTATTGTTGTAGGTAAATTCTGCGTATGGTAGAAATTGTTCCCAAGAATTTCCATAGTCCAAAGCACAAGCTCTCAACATATCTTCTAAAATTTGGTTCACTCTTTTTGTTTGACCTCCAGTTTGCGGGTGGTAAGCTGTACTGAACTTCAACTTCGTTCCTAGGGATTTCTGTAACTCTTCCCAAAATCTTGATACAAATTGTGCTCCTCTGTCTGAGACGATTGTTTTTGGTACTCCATGAAGCGTAACAATCCTGGTAAGATACAGCTCTGCCAGCTTTTGCGTTGTGTACTGCGTCTTTACTGGTAGAAAATGAGCTACTTTCGTTAATCTATCGACTATGACCCATATAGAATCGTATCCTTGTTGGGTTCTTGGTAAACCAACTATGAAATCCATTCCAATCTCATCCCATTTCCATTCCGGGGTTGGTAGGGGTTGTAGCGGTCCTGCAGGTTTCTGATGTTCTGCTTTCACTCTTTGACAGGTATCACAAGAAGCTATAAATTCGGCAATCTCCTTCTTCATTCCTTTCCACCAAAACCGATCCTTTAGATCCTGATACATCTTTGTACTACCTGGGTGAATAGAGTATGGGGTACAATGGGCTTCTTGTAGTATCATGTTCTTGATTTCCTTGTCTTCTGGAACACAGATTCGGTCTTGATACCACAAAATTCCTTCTTCGTCCTCACGAAGGTTAATCACTTCCTCGTGTTTCATGTCTTCTTTCATCTTCTGAATACTCTGGTCCACTACCTGAGCTTTTCGGATTTGGTCCTTCAGCTCGCATTTCACTGCCAATGCGGCGACGGTTCCTTGTTCAACGAACTCTAAACTCAATTTCTCGAAGTCTCCAAGCAATTGGGGTGGTATTCCTAAGATCTTTGCTTGATTGCAGTAGGATTTTCTGCTCAAGGCATCAGCTACTACATTCGCTTTTCCAGGGTGGTAGTGTATTCCAAGGTCATAATCTTTAATCAGCTCTAGCCATCTTCGCTGTCTCATATTCAAGTCCTGTTGGGTGAAGATGTATTTCAAACTCTTGTGGTCCGTGTAGATTTCACATCTATTTCCAAGTAGATAGTGTCGCCAAATCTTTAACGCATGAACGACGGCGGCTAACTCCAAGTCGTGAGTTGGATAATTCTCCTCATGTGGTCGCAATTGTCTCGATGCATAAGCTACGACTCTTCCTTCTTGCATAAGGACACAACCTAATCCTTGCTTTGACGCATCGCAGTAGACTTCAAAATCCTTTTTGTTGTCCGGTAACGTAAGGACAGGTGCGGTTGTTAATATCTTCTTCAACTTCTCAAAGCTCTTTTCACATCCTTCTGTCCAGTCGAATAAAACATCTTTCTTTAGTAGTCTGGTGAGTGGCTTTGTAATCTTGGAGAATCCTTTGACAAATCTCCGGTAATATCCGGCTAATCCTAGGAAACTTCTTACTTCAGTCACTGTCTCCGGTTGTTTCCATTCCATGATAGCCTGAATTTTTGACGGATCCATTGAGATTCCTTTTCCAGAGATAATGTGGCCTAAGAATGAAATTTCTTTCAACCAAAAGGCACACTTATCGAACTTGGCATACAGTCGATGTTCCACTAACTTTTCCAACACCATCCTAAGATGTTGTGCGTGCTTTTCCTCTGACTCTGAAAAGATGAGGATGTCGTCGACAAACACAATGACAAACTTGTCCAAAAATTCCATGAGAACCTTGTTCATCAAATTCATGAACACTGCTGGCGCATTTGTTAAACCAAATGGCACTACAGTAAACTCATGCAATCCATATCTTGTTATGAATGCAGTTTTCGGGATATCTTGCTCTCGAATCTTCAGCTGGTGATATCCAGACCTCAGGTCGATCCTTGAGAATATCTTTGCTCCTCTTAGTTGATCAAAGAGATCGTCGATCCTTGGTAAAGGGTACTTGTTCTTGATCGTCATATCGTTCAGTTTCCGGTAGTCGACACAAAGTCGTAGGCTGCCATCTTTCTTCTTAGCGAAAAGTACCGGGGCTCCCCAAGGTGAGGAACTTGTTCTAACAAATCCCTTTCTTTCCAATTCTTCCACTTGCTTTCTTAATTCTTCTTGTTCTTCACTTGTCATACGTGCAAGCTTTCTTGCATAAGGGGCAGATCCGGGTTTTAATTCGATTGAGAATTCAATGTCCCGATCTGGTGGCATTCCGGGAAGCTCTTCAGGAAAAACTTCTGGATATTCATTCACTATTGGAACTCCTTCAAATGGAACTCCTTCCAAGCTGTTCAAACTATTCACTCGGTTGTTCACTATTGATCTCTCTGCGTGGAGTGTGACTTGTTTTCCTTCAGCATTCGTCAGGGTTATTGCCTTCTTTTCACAGTCCATCTGACCTTTATGTTTGGCTAACCAATCCATTCCGAGAATGACGTCTAGTCCTTGAAGGTCCAAAACTAGCAGGTTTGCTAGGAATCCTAGATTGCCAATACTAAAGGCGATATTTCTACAGATAGAGTTGACAGGCATTCGAGCTCCAGGGGACTGAATTAAAATAGGGAACTCTAATGCAGATACTGGCAACTTATTTCTGAGCACGAAAGGTCTTGACACAAATGAATGAGTAGCACCAGGGTCAAATAATGCAACTGAAAGTTCAGAGTGGATAAAGATCCTACCGATTACGACGTCTGATGCTTCTCCTGCTTCAACGGCGGATGCATAGTTAAGTCTTCCGCGACCTGCAGCAGGTACTCCTCTTCCTCGGCCATTTTGAAACCTTCCTCCTCTGGAGGGTGGAGCATTCCTGGTGAAGCCTTGGGCTGGAACAAAGGGTCTTGCAGCTTGCATACGAGCGACATTAGATGGAAAGTGTTGCAGCGGACAAGTGTTCCTACGATGTCCCTTCCTTCCGCAGTGAAAGCACTCCTCGTTCTTAAGGGGGCAATCCTTCAAGAGGTGATTTCCTCTACATCCAGTACATTGGGCTATCGCAGTAGGCACAGGCCTTTGGGGTCTCTGAGGTGGTCTGAAGGCTGGTCGGAAAGTTGGCATCAGTCTCCCTCGACTAGCACTTCCTTGGTAAGAGTTGGGCAAAGCCATCCTCTTTCGGTCTTCTTCAATTATTCCTCTTTTCTCCTCCATCTTAAGTAGTCGGTTTATTAGTACGTGGAAGTCTGTGAACTCGTGGGATGACAGTTGGTATTGCAGGGAATTCTGTAGTCCTTCACAAAACCTATCAATCTTCCTTTCCTCTGTTGCTATATCTTCAGGTGCGTATCTTGCCAGCTAAATAAATTCATGCAGGTATTGTTTCACGGTCTTACTCCCTTGTCGCAGATTTACGAATTCTCGGCGCTTTGCCTGGACAACGCCTTTTGGGACGTGGTATCTACGGAATTCCTCCTTGAATTCATTCCAGGTGATCGAATCTCTGTTGGTGTGCACGGTTTGGTAATTCTCCCACCAAGCGGCAGCAGGTCCAGCCAATTGGTTCGATCCATACAAGAGCTTTTCTTCATCACTGCATCTGACGCTATTCAACTTTCTTTCCACATCTCGGAGCCAGTCGTCTGCCACGATGGGGTCTTCTGTGCTTGAGAAAGTCGGGGGTCGCGTCTTTTGAAAATCAGTTAACTTTGCGCCCATCACGGGTCCTTCAGTTTGTCCGGATGCAATATGTTGCATCAGCTGTCCCAAGATTTGGTTTTGCACAGCCGCTGACTCTTGACGATTGCGCTCCATCCACAGCAGCACATCGTTGATGTCACCTCCCTGTGGCATTGTCGAAGATCCTGGTCTACCGGGGTCTGTGCGGCCTCTTGCTCCGGGTGTAGCTCCTGTATTGTTGGGGTTTTCCTCTAGCCCTCCTTCCTGGGGTCTCGCGCGTGTGTTAACCATCCTACTCAAACAGGAGGTTAAGAATAGAAACATCGATTCGGAAAGAATCGTTCACAGGGATGCTAGCAGAAGGCTGGCATTAACTCAAGAAGTAAGAATAAGGATATGCAAAATGACTTTTCCATAAACCAATTTTTTTTTTTCAAAAGATACAAAGCTTCTAGCCTCATTGGCTTACAGAGCTCCTCTAGCAACCAGCATACATCAATCATACTAAACAACTACTACAACAAAAGGAAATCTAGCGTCTGGGCTAGGCACAAAAGGTCGAAAGTCTGCAGTCACTCCTCAGCATCATCAGAAGAATCACAAGGCTCAACCTCCTCGGGATCCTCCTCCTCATCGTCATCAGCATCCATCGGGTCATCCTTGTTGTCGTCGATGTTGATAGGCTCCTTCCCTTTTCCTTCGGGGGTCTTCTTCTTCTGTGCGGTGCAAGGAAGCTCGATTGCTTCACCGTTGATGACTATGCCACGCGACGCAGGCATGAAACCACTGAGATACTCCTTCGGGTTTCCTACCTTCTTGCGAGCGGTGATCCTCAACTTCGGGCGACTCTTCTTGGTTACCGACTCTGCAGCTTCAAGGTCTTTTTCTCCACTTGATTCAGCCATTTCTTGAATTTGTCTTTCTTTTTCTCGGAGGCTTGCACGAGCCCTAATAAGCATGCCCTCAAGGTAGTGGCGATCATCGCGAACACGCTCGTAGTCTCGAAATAGGCGGGTGTATGCAATCTCCGAAGCGCGAACGACGTCTCGAGTCTTCGTCAGGATAGTGTTCTCCTGGTCGCTGGACGGAAGAACAACTCGGTACTCCGATCCGGGGACCTGGTAAGGCACGAAGCGGTAAGGACAATCAGAAAGGTAGTCGCTGTACATCTGCCGGACGGAACCTACAGCACGACGGGCAGCGTCCAAGATAGCATCCTCCTCTTCTTCTCTACGGGCTTGGCGTCTAACTGAGCCTCTCCCATGCTCGGGGATCTCGTAGACCATCACCGAGGCCCGACAACCTATGGGTCGTCCATTTATCTCATCTTGCCAGACGCAATACACCGGTCTCTGACTGTCCCGTGCTCCAAGGAATTGCAGCATCATCCACAATAACAGTGCCCACGATCCGAGCTCGTCTCCGTGAAGGTATCTGCTATCGAAAGCCATCTGAAGACAGAACAAAAGGCATCTATAAGAGAAGTCCAAAATCATTTTCCAAAGATCAAAATAACATTTTTCTTAAGGAAAATAGGTTTTCGTAAACAAATTTTGACAAAGAACTAGCGAACTTTTCTTCTAGGGACGCCAAATTCTATCTAAGGGTTACGACCTACAGTCGAGTCTTCTGCTCTGATACCAAGTTCTGTGGGACCCTCATTTGAGGATTCCAGTGGCAATCGCCCAGGTGGATTGCACTCAGAAAAGACACATTACAGCTCACAACAACAAGATGCATTATATAAAAATGCGAGTAATTAAAAACAAGTGCTGATCACAAGGACCAACATTACAATAACTTAGCGCCGAAATGACGCATTTAATTGTTAATACAAATTAAGGAGTTTTCGACACGAGGGTCGGCACAAATAAAACAGCAACGATAAACAAAAGGACTCCTTCAGTCTTCTTTCTCTGCAGCGGCGGCATTGCATGGGCCTTCTCCACATCGAACTCCACCTTGGTGCATAACCCTTTAACCAGATGGGTCCTCAGTTTCTTCTTCTTGTTCCACATTGGGTTCAAGACCATAAGATTCAGGGTCGGCGAATCCTTCCTCTAAATTTGTTCATAAAAGCAAGGGTGAGCACATTGTCCACATGGTGCTCAACAAGTCCCAAGTAACAATGCATGTATATAGATGAGGGGGAATTTCTCAAGAAATAGCTCTTTGGCTTTGTATATCCATATATAATAGATTTTCACATACAGCTTTGAAGAAAGATCTTTATTTTCGAAAGCGAGGCTTTTAAAATCCTAAGCTAGATTTTCAGAAATGTTGTGTGTGGCGGTCTTTCATGAGTCACCACTTTACTCAGATTTTGTGAAAAACTTCCAAAAGCTACTTGTGCTGCATCGACGTGAATAGAATTCACAGCGCGCAGACTCCATGACCTGGGAGCTCAGAGTATCCGATACTTTTTAAACTTTGCAAAGGTGTACCACCTTAATCCACCAATCATTCGGCTTTCAAGTCGGATCAGCTTCATGCGACTTTTACGCATGTGACAAGGCCGAGATGACACAACAATTTACAGTCCTAGTATTAACTATTTCCCTGCCCGGTAAATAGACAGTTAAGTCTCAAGTACCGTTGTGGGTCCTCCCCACTGCCTTACTTCCTAGCCTGGGCCTATGTTCTCGCAAGACACATAGCCTCTCTTGATTACAGTCGCGCACGACTTAATCTGGCTTAGGGCGTCTTCCGTCTTTCCACCTTTTCCTCTCATGCTTTTTCTGATCTCACATCACTCATGGCCTTCTGCGGCCCACCAGTTCTCGCAAGAATCTGGACCGACAACCATTGCAGGGAAAAGCTAACACTAAAGAAAGCTACTAAGTTGCGCCCGTCCCATAAACAGGCAGGTGGTTGGTACGTTTTTCATGCCGCATAGAAGCACAACACAAGGTTCTAGTCCTTATGAATCTTTAGTGAGGAGTCTTTCACATTCCCAGTGCGCACACAGCACCATCCAATCAAACCATCCTCACTATCGATTCCAATCACATTTTCTTTCACAAAAAGGGGTTTTGAACATGCTTTTCTCATATGTGACCATTCAACATTTGTCATATAATCTTTAAGCATAGCATAGCCTAAGCATGATAATCTAGGGTAACAAGGGTGCAGGGATATTCAATGTCAAAAGGGGCTTTACAATCATTTAGGTCATATCTAGTCATTTTATTGAAACATTATTCTTATTTGAATCTAAGGCATGCATATATTTGAAAACGGTTAACATACTTCATTCCAAAATAATAGGTGAGACATGATCAAGGGTTTGAGACTTGCCTTGCAGTTACGGGTCTAGCTGCTCAAATGAATCTTTAGGGATCTCCTCTGCTCCTTCAACGTCTGGTTTCACGACGGGTACAAACAACACATACACTCTATATAAGCACACAAGCACTAGAAAATAATACGTAAATACACCATGCATGCAGGGGAATTGGTTTAGACAAGGTCACTTGACGTTGGTTGAAGAGATGGGTTCAAAGGGCTTGAATGTCGAAGGGCTGACATTCGGCTCATGGCTTAACATTGCCCTAAATCGGTTCTAGGTTTGCTTTCTGGAGATGTGATAGTAGGGAAAGTTGTAGAACATGGCTCAAAAGGCTTAGTGGACAAAGTGGCATTTCAATTGCTCAAAAGAAACAAGTCTAAATCATCCAATGCCACAGGTGGACATGCACTGACATAGTGTTTGACATGGCCAGAAACTAGGGCATTGCATAACTTTTGACTCAGAGCTCCAATTGATGCACAACTTTGTCTAGGGTTTAGGCATTGGTATCAGCTACAAAACTCTCAACAGGCTCAAGGGCTGAAAGTGGCCGGAGGGTGGCCAAATCCGGTGAGCAAACACGGTGGCCTGGACATGAACTGAGCCACTGGACAGCAACCTTGGCATGGCTATAACTTTTGATTCAGGTCGATTTAGGGGTCGGGCTAGTAGACAAAAATGCTCAGGGGGTTGAGATCTATCTAAATGACAAGGTCTCATTGGCTGGTTTGGCCGGAAAATGAACTCCGGCGATCGGGGCCGAAGACGAAGGCACCGATTTGGGGTTTTTCGTTCCAGGGCGTTTGAACTCAATTCAACGCTCGGGAAGCATCTAGGGGCTGTCACGAGGCTATTGGTGCACTCAATTTTGAAGCACGGCGGCGTGCTCCGGCGAACTGCCGAGGCTCGAACATGGAAATCCGGCGCTCGGGGCAAAATTGGTGAATCCAAGCTTGTAGGTTTGTTCCTCCTAGCTCCCTGATCAATATCCTCTACAGGCACGAGGATCAATTTGGCTTGAATCGCTCGGCATTGCGGGAACAGGGGATTTCCGGTTTTCCGGTGATTGCCGGCGTTGAGGTGCGCCGGGGACCAATTAACGGCTATGAAACGTACAGGGGGATGAAAGGAGCTTACTGGTGGCGTTGGTTTGGAGGGGGGAGCTTCGGGCGAAGCTGGCGCCGTTAGCTTCAAGAACTGCTCGCCGGAGAAGATGAACTTTGCGGCGGCGCTGAGGACTTGGTCGCTCTCGGTTGCTAAGACTAAGGCAAGGAAGCTGTGGGGTGGTGTGAGGCAATGCTGGGCAAGGGAGGGGGTTTATATAGCCGTGGGTGAGGCTCTCGGGAGCAGCAGCAATCGCCGGGGATATCTTCTTCTGACGCCGGGACGGTCATCGAGGTATTTCGGGACGCGGCGGGGCTCTGCCAGAGGCGGTGAATCGCGGGATATCAGGATTCGGTTAGGGTGGTGGCGATGATCTACGGGATGGTGGCCAAGTGGCGTAAAGCTCCTGGCAGCAGCAGCAGCAGCACGCGCGCGCGAGGAAGACGATGGCACGGTGGGGCTTGAGCGCTCCACGGTGGCGGTACAGCTGCGCACGGCTGGTGGCTACGTGGCCGTGAGGTGGCAGCGCGAGGGGCTTCACCGGCGACGAGTTCAACGGTGCGGCAAAGCGGCAGGGCGCTGGTCGAACGAGCACTGGTCGCGGTCGTGCACGTGGTCTCCTGGTCGTGGTCGAAGAAAAGGCCAGGGGCTTATTTGCAAGGCTTTGGACTGAAACGCGAAGGTTTTGGCTCGGGAATTTGGACCTAATTGCAATTCTGAAGATCTGAAGGGCTGATTTGAATTCTGATTTTGCAGATGAGTGCTACTAAATGTCTTGGACTCATCTAGCAGGAAAAATGATGAAATCCGATAACATCTGGTGGTTTTGACAAAATTCGAAAACAGGGTAATTAGGGTAAATAGGGTTCGAACTTTTGTCGAGGCTAAAACTAGGGTTTTGGTCGAGATTCTGGAATTCTTCCAGAAGGGAAAAATGTTCAGAAAAATGAAAGAAAGGTTATCACTTGATCAGATTTGGATTTTGAGGTGATCTGGGACTTTTAGCCTTTTTGGGTTTTCTGAAACTTCTGAAAAGGACTAAATTGAAACGCTTTTGGACTGAAATGTGAAGACGATCTGGTCAAAGAAGTTTAGCAGCCAACTTTTTAGGTTAAGGTAGTGGCATACCCAAGATCAAGATAGGGTTAAAATATCAGGGTTTCCAAAGAAGTTATGCTGATTCGCAAGCAGAAAAGATAGTCAAAAACTGGGGTGTTACAAACGGTTCTGGTAGGACTTCCTCCACATCGGACTCAACTCGGCGCGAGACCCTCCTAGAACTCTTAATCATCTGGGGCGTTCCCATCTTCTGCTTCATCATCATAACCGAACGAATCGGGATCGGCGAATCCCTCTTCTGATTTGTTTGAAAAGGCAAGGGTGAGCATGCTTTGACACAATGCTCAGCAAGTCATTTGTTTACAAACGTAATTATATGGATGAGGAGTGATCAAGAAAAGGGGCTAAGTCTTATAACTATAAATAGTATAGATTTCAATCCTTTGATCTTTCAAATAAGGGTTTTGTTTTCAACAGCGGGGTTTTAGAAAACCTTATAATAGACTTTAAGAAATTGTTATGTGATGGTCTCCCATGAGTCATCACTTTTATCAACCCATATTATGAAAACATTCCAAATAGTTACTTGTGTTGAACCACATGGATAAATCCACCGCGAACATACTCCATGAACTGGGAGTACAGAGTATCTGATACTTTTCTTACGCTTTGCAAAGGTGTACCTCTTTTTAAATCCACTTCTTCACTCGGCTTTCAAGTCGGATCAGCTCCATGCGACTTATACACATGTGACAAGGCCGAGATCACACAACGCTTTTGCAGTTCAGTGTTAACAGTATCCCCACCCGGTAAATAGACAATTAAGTCTCAAGTACCGTTGTGGGTCCTCCCCAGTGCCTTACTTCCTAGCCTTTGGCCTATGCTCCCGCAGGACACATAGCCTTGGTCTGTCCACGCGAGACATTTGACCGTCACGATTACAACCGCTCACGGCTTAATCGGAGGCATAGGGCGTCTTCCTTCTTTCACCTTTTCCTCTCATGCTTTTTCTGAACTCACATCACTCACGGACGAACTGCGCCCAACCAGTTTTCACGCGAGAGACCAGACCGACAAACCATGCAGGGAACTGCTAATACCAAAAAGCTACTAAGTCGTGCCTGTCCCATACCAGGCAAGTGGTTGGTACGTTTTTCATGCCGCATAGGGGCACAACACAAGGTTCTAGTCCTTATGAATTAATAGTGAGGAGCCATCCACATTCCTTGGTGCGCACCGCACCCTCTCCATACAAACCAATCCTCACTATCAATACTAATTTGACATTTTATTTCACAAAAGGGGGTTTCAAATCCTTTTCTCACATATTAGCCATTTCACATCCAACATGTGCGCTTAAATAAGATTAAAGCCTAAGCATGGTATCCTAGGGTGACAAGGTTGCATGATAATTCGATATCAAAAGGGGTTTCCACATGAAAGTTGGGTCATATCTATTCACATGTTTCTAAACATAGTTATATCAAATATTCAGCATGCATATATCTTTAAAACAGTGAATCTACTTTACTTCAAAATACTGGGTGAGACATGATCAAGGGTGACGACTTGCCTTGCCAAGTTGGGTCTAAGAAATCTGCTGGATCTTCAAACGTTCCTTCCAAATCTTCTACTCCTTGCTCTGCATTCGCACAAGAGCACACACAACACATACAATACATAAGTATTCAGAAAATAGGCTTTATACAAAACATAAGTAAAATATACGCATGAATGCAAATGAGGGAGATTGGGCAGAAACAGGACAGCGGAGAAAAGGATTCTAGGGTTAGGTTCACTGGACAAGACTCGAATGCGACGAAAGCCAAGGGTCGGCATTCGGTTCGCGAACAGACAATGTTCGAGAAGGACACTAGGATGATTTAGGGCTTCTAGATGATCAAAACTGGTGCAAGAGGTGGCATTGTGTGCCAAATGCTGTGAGGGACCTAATTGACAAAGTGGCCTTTTCAAAAAGCCCTTGAATTAACAGAAATTCACAGCAAAGCTCAGGACACAGGAAATCGAATGCCACTGTACAGCAGCGAACTAGGGCACATGCATCTGGATGAATCACACATGCATTGCTTCGCCAAATATGTCAGGGAGGTAGGCGGGATCAAGACAAGGTTGCTGGTGGGAGGAATTTGACTGGGGTGGCTGGCCGGCGACGAACGGCGAGGTTGAAATCTTCGGCCGCCTGGGACAAGGACGAGCCACGGTGACAGGGAACTGGAGTTAACTAAACTTGAAATTGACCGAGGGGAAACACTTCTGGGGTAGTGTGGATTGCTCTGGAGAGAGGAATTGGACAGTGGTTAAGCGTACGAGCTCGTCGACGTTGCCACCAGAGTTGGAGAAGACGGTGAACGACGAACTGGCTCCACACCACAATGTAGGCTATACGCCTTGGGCTACACCATCTAGGGGTTATAGGGAAGGTGTAGGTGGCTTTATTTTGGAGAGAGCAGCAGCGAGGCATGCCGGCAACGTGAGACGTCCACGGTGGCGCGCGAAAATTGGGAAAACGTCTGGTGCTGCTTCAATTTGAAAATGGCTGAACAGGCATGCTAAGAGAGGACTAAGGATCATTTGATTCTACTGGAGTGAGTGATGAAAAGCACTGGAACAGGTTTAATTTCTGGAACAGGAGTCTTCTGGTTTTCCGGCGATCACCGGTGATGATGAGCACTAGGATGCAATTGGTTGCTTGGACACGGGAAGATGGGTGTGGTGGACTCACTGGTGAGCTTGGATTGAAGTGAGGGGCTGTAGTTTGCTCTGGCGTCGATGGCCTCAAAATCGGCTCGTCGGGGAAGAAAGGGAAACAGTGAGCAAACTGGAAAAATGGCTAAGTCCTGGCGTTGTACTTCTTCACAGCGCTGAAGGGGTTTAAATAGGCGATGCGGCGGAGCTTGCGAGGGGAAACGGCGAGAGAACTTGTGCCGGGGACGAGACCGGCCGGGTGCAGCTGCGACAGCGGTGACCGGCGATGTGATTGCGCACTGGCGTTGTAGCTGCTCTACAGGCTTTGTCGATTGCATTGGCACTTCACCAGTGATGGCGCAGATGCGGAGGCAGTAGCAAAGCTCCGGCAACGACACGTAATGCATGCAATTGCCACGGCAACGGTTGCGCGCACGAATGCGATGCTCTGGAGCGCGGGCGTTTATCCGCTGGTCATGGCGCGGTACGGTGGCTGGCACGTGCGCGCGGGGTGGTTCATTTGCTCACAAGTGCAGGCGACAAGAAGCGATGGCCGGCGGTGAGCAGCTGCGGCGAGAAAACGCTGCGTGGCTCCGGCGATGCAGCGCTGGTCGAGGGCACGACCAGGCGCTGGTCGAAAACAGCAGCAAAAGACTAGAAGGGCTGATTTGCAATTACAAATTCTTGATTCTAGGGACCAATCTGTAAATCTGGCATTTGGCTTAGGTAGAAAGGGTTTTGATTTTGCTAAATTAATCCACAAGGTTTAAGATATTGATCAGCAGCTAGGGATGACAAAATTTTGGACATTTAGGCAAGTTTTGAGATGAACTGAAAACAGGGTAATTAGGGTAATCTGGATTTTAGAAGTTAGACAAGGCTGAAACTAGGGTTTCGGCAGGGTTTTGGAAATTCTTCCAGAAGGGAAAAATGTTCAGAATAGTGAAGGGAAGGTTTTCACTGAATCAAATCATGATTTGGAAATGATCTGTGGCTTTTAGCCTTTTTGGGGCTCCTCAGATATCTGAAAAGGACTAATTTGTGAATCTTTTGGATTGATCTGCGAAAATGACTTGAATGAAGGAGTTTGGCTGCCAACTTTTTAGGGTAACACTTTGGTATCACCAAGATCTCATCCTGATATGCAGATAGTCAAGGTAGGCTAGGGTTGGGAAAAACAGGGGTGTTACAACCTAACCTCCTTAAAAACAATCTCGTCCTCGAGATTCTGGTAGGTCTGAGAACAGGTATGGAAAGTGTCGGCGTAGCTCTTCTTCCTTTTCCCAAGTGGACTCTTCCTCGGAATGGTTGTTCCATTGGACTCTGCAGAATCTGATGGTCCTTGATTTTAGCCTCCTTTCGCTGATTTCAAGTATCTTGATGGGGTACTCTTGATATGATAAATCTGGCTGTACTTCCGCTTCTCTAGGAGATATCTGTTCTGTTGGCCTCTTCAAACATTTCCTCAGTTGAGACACATGGAAGACGTTATGTACTCCAGCCAACTCAGGTGGTAGTTCTAGCTTATATGCTACCTCTCCTTGCTTTTCCAGAATCTTATAAGGTCCAACATATCTCGGGCTCAACTTTCCTTTCATTTGGAATCGACGCACTCCTTTGTCAGGTGTTACTTTAAGATAGACGTAATCACCTTCTTCAAATGATAGTTCTCTTCTTCTGTGGTCGGCGTAGCTTTTCTGTCGAGACTGAGCCGTTTTCATTCTTTCCTGAATGATCTTCACATGAGCTGTGGCCTCTTCCACTAGTTGTGGCCCTAAAAATTGCTTTTGACCCACTTCGGTCCAGTATAGTGGGGTACGGCATTTCCTTCCATAGAGTGCTTCGTATGGTGCCATCTTTATACTTGCTTGATAGCTGTTGTTGTATGTGAATTCAGCATATGGTAAGAATGATTCCCAAGAATCTCCATATTCCAACGTACAAGCTCTTAGCGTATCCTCCAAAACTTGGTTTACTCTTTCAGTTTGTCCTCCAGTCTGCGGATGATAAGCGGTACTGAACTTTAACTTGGTTCCCAAGATTTCTTGCAGTTCCTCCCAGAACTTTGATACAAACTGGGGTCCTCTATCAGATACTATTGCTTTTGGTACTCCATGCAAGCTAACAATTCTTGAAAGGTACAATTATGCCAATTGTTTGGTTGAGTATTGGGTTCTCACTGGTAGAAAATGTGCTACTTTTGTCAACCTGTCTACTATGACCCATATGGAGTCGTAACCTTTTCTGGTCCTCGGTAATCCTGTTACGAAGTCCATTCCGATTTCATCCCATTTCCATTCTGGGATTGGTAAGGGTTGTAGCGGTCCTGCTGGCTTTAGGTGTTCAGCTTTCACCCTTTGACAAGTGTCGCAAGATGCTACGAAATCAGCGATTTCTCTCTTCATCTTTCTCCACCAAAACTGACTCTTCAGATCTCGATACATTTTTGTACTACCCGGGTGGATTGAGTATGGGGTATGGTGAGCTTCATGTAAAATTGCATCCTTGATTCCCTTATCATCCGGAACGCAGATTCGATTATGGTGCCACAAAATCCCTTGTTCATCTTCTCTGAAATCGATTGCGTTACCGAGCTTCATATCCTCTTTCAGCTCCTGGATATGTGGATCCGTTACTTGAGCTTTTCTGATTTGATCCTTTAACTCACATTCCATCCTTAAAGTAGCAATGGATCCTTGTTCAACCAATTCCAACTGTAGTCTTTTGAAGTCCTTGAGCAGTTGGTGTGGTAAATCCAGATTCTTTGCTTGGCTACCGTAGGACTTTCTACTCAAAGCGTCTACCACCACATTTGCTTTTCCAGGGTGGTAATGGACCTCAAGGTCATAATCCTTGATAAGTTCCAACCATCTTCTCTGTCTCATGTTCAGATCCTGTTGTGTGAAGATGTACTTTAAACTCTTATGATCTGTGTAGATGTCACACTTATTACCCAGTAAGTAGTGTCGCCAAATTTTCAATGCATGCACGACAGCAGCTAACTCTAGATCATGCGTTGGGTAGTTCTCCTCATGAGGTCGTAATTGTCTTGATGCGTAGGCTACCACTTTTCCTTCTTGCATCAGAACACAACCTAATCCTTGCTTAGATGCGTCACATTAAACTTGAAAATCCTTCTTGACGTCAGGCAGTATAAGGATAGGTGCAGTTGTCAGTCTCTTCTTCAACTCTTTGAAGCTCTCTTCACACTTCTCAGTCCACGTAAATGAGGCATTTTTCTTCAACAGCTGGGTCAGTGGCCGGGTGATTTTGGAGAATCCTTCAACAAATCTTCTGTAGTATCCGGCCAATCCTAGAAAGCTTCTTACTTCTGTCACAGTCTCCGGTTGTTTCCATTCCATCACTGCTTGAATTTTCGAGGGATCCATGAATATCCCTTTATCCGAAATGATGTGGCCTAAGAAAGAAATTTCTTTCAGCCAGAAGGCGCACTTATCAAATTTAGCATACAGTTGATGATCTGCTAGCTTCTTCAGCACTAGCCTAAGATGCTCAACATGTTCCTTCTCTGTCTTGGAGAAAATCAGTATGTCGTCCACAAATACAATAATGAACTTGTCCAGATATTCCATGAGGACTTTATTCATCAGGTTCATAAATATAGCTGGTGCATTCGTTAGTCCGAATGGCATCACTGTAAATTCGTACAGTCCATATCTAGTTATGAACGCAGTCTTCGGGATATCCTTCTCTCGGACCTTCAGTTGATGATAGCCTGATCTCAAGTCAATCCTTGAAAATACTTGGGCTCCTCTAAGCTGATCGAAAAGATCATCAATCCTTGGCAGAGGGTACTTGTTTTTGATCGTCATATCGTTCAGCTTCCGGTAATCAATACAGAGTCTCAGGCTACCGTCTTTCTTCTTGGCGAATAGCACTGGGGCTCCCCAAGGTGAAGAACTTGTTCTGACGAATCCTTTCTCTTCCAATTCTTCCACTTGCTTTCTTAGTTCTTCTTGCTCTCGACCTGTCATGCGTGCAAGTTTTCTAGCATAAGGGGCTGATCCAGGCTTTAGTTCAATGGCAAACTCCACATCCCGGTCTGGTGGCATTCCGGGGAGTTCTTCGGGGAATACTTCTGGGAATTCGTTGACCACTGGGACATCTTCTACTTTGATCTCTTCGGCACTATTCAGGCAATTCATGAGATCACTCAATGGGGTTCTACTTGCACTGAATGTAACTTGTCTTTCCTCGGCATTGGTCAGGGTGACGGTCTTCTTCTCACAATCTATCTGACCTTTGTATTTGGCTAGCCAGTCCATTCCGAGAATGATATCTAACCCTTGAAGATTCAGAACTAGCAAATTTGCTAGGAATCCTAAGTTGCCGATACAGAAGGCAATGTCTCTACAGATAGATTTCACTGGCATTCTAGCTCCAGGGGATTGGATTAGAATGGAAGATTCTAGTGCAGACTCAGGCAGTTCACTTCCCAAAGCAAAAGATTTTGACACAAATGAATTCGTAGCACCCGAATCAAATAAAGTAACAGCAAGTTTAGAGTGGATTTGAATTCTACCGATCACGACGTCTGAGGCTTCTCCTGCTTCGGCTGTGGTTGCATAGTTCAGTCTGCCTCGGCCTGTTGCTGGTATCCCTCTTCCTCTGCTATTCTGAGTTCTTCCTCCTCTTGACGGTTGAATGCCTCTACCAGGGTTCTGAGCTGGGGTAGTGGATCCTGCTACTCTAGCTCTAGCAACACTGAATGGCAAGTGTTGGAGTGAGCAAGTTTCTTTGCGATGACCTCTTCTCCCACAGTGATAGCATTCGACGTTCTTCAAGGTGCAATCCTTGTAAAGGTGATTCCCTTTACATCCGGTGCATTGGGGTGTTGAGGTAGGTGCTGGTCTTGGAGCTCTCTGGTGCTGTCTGAAATTGGGTCGGAAACTTGCTGCTGGTCTTCCTCGACTGGTATTGCCTTGATACGGGCTAGACGAAGCTTTCCACTTCCGATCTTCCTCGATGATTCCTCGCTTTTCCTCCATCTTGAGTAATCTGTCGACCAAGATATGGAAATCTGTAAATTCTTGTGAGGCTATCTGATACTGTAAGAAGTTTTGCAGGCCTTCACAAAATCGATCGATCTTCTTCTCTTCAGTTGCAATATCCTCTGGTGCATATCTCGCGAGCTGGATAAACTCATGTAGGTACTGTCTGATTGGTTTATCCCCTTGCTTGAGATTTCTAAACTCTCGGCGCTTGGCTTGCAGGACGTCTTTTGGGACATGATATTTACGGAATTGCTCCATGAATTCATCCCATGTAATCGTGTCTGGACTTGGGTGTACGGATTGATAATTCTCCCACCAAGCTGCGGCGGGTCCAGATAGTTGGTGTGGTCCGTACAAAAGCTTTTCCTCATTATTGCATCTGACTGTGTTCAGTTTCCTTTCCACATCCCTTAACCAATCATCGGCCATAATGGGGTCCTTGGTACATGAAAAGGTTGGAGGGCGAGTTTTCTGAAAGTCTGATAACTTAGCTCTGATCGTTGATCCTCCGGTCTGTCCTGAGGAGAATTGTTGCATCATCTGCTCCCACATCTGGTTCTGTGCAACCATGGATTGTTGCCTGTTATGCTCCATCCATATCAGCACTTCGTTGATGTTACTACCCTGCGGTACGGAAGACGATCCTGATTGGTTCTGATCAGTACGAGCCCTATTTCCAGGTGCGTCTCTTGTATTCTCAGCATTTCCTTCGGACATCCTTCCTTGAGGTCTTCCGCGGGTGTTAACCATTTTGTTCTGATTAGGGATCAAAGAAATACTGCCGATTCAGAGAGAGAGACACAGATAAGGTACAAGCAGAAAGCTGAGATCAATTCATGAGACAAGGATTTGAAAGTGCAGGATGTTTTTCATAAGATAGTTTTTCACAAGATACATAATTTTAGCCTCCACGGCTTACAAGTACAGCGTACAACCAACACAACTAAGGAAAGTACAAACAAGGGCACAGACAAACAAAAGATCTAGCGACTGCCGGGGTCAGGTACAGGAAAAAGGGTCGAGCCAAAAGGGAGTCTAAGATCACTCGTCAGTTTCGGAAGAACCACAGGGTTCCACCTCTTCTGGATCTTCTTCTTCAAGGTCTTCGTCTGCATCCATCGGATCTAACTCCATGTCGTCGTCTTCTTCTTCATCAGACAAAGTATCGGTGTCGTCTTCAACAACTTCTTTTCCTTTGCCGATAGGAGCTTCTCCTCTTTCTCCAGTGTTGAGGCGTTCAGGGTCTTGAGAATTGATGATGATTCCACGCGATGTTGGTGTGAATTGGCCAAGGTAATCCTTGAGCTTTCCCACACTCTTGCGTGCGGTAATCCTCAGCTTCGGACGATTTTTCTTGTTGACGGACTCCGATGTTCCGGGGTTTCTATTTTTGCTTGGACCGACTAGCTCTTGGATCTGTTTCTCTTTTTCTTGAAGATCTGCTCGGGCTCTTGCAAGCATTCCCTCGAGGTAGTGGCGATCATCCCGAGTGTTCTCATGCTCGCGCAACAAACGGTTATATCCGGTTTCCAGAGCTTGAACAACATCCCTAGTCTTCGTTAGCACTGCATCTCTTTGGTCACTTGATGGGTGGACAACTCGGCGATCTGACCTGGGGATCTGACAAGGCACAAAACGGAAAGGGGAATCTACAAGGAAATCCTCGTACATCAGTCTGATGGTACCTATAGCGCGACGAGCAGCGTCTAGAATCGCATCTTCTTCTTCCGCTCTCCGGGCTTCTTGTTTCACGGGACCTCTTCCAAGCCTTGGAATTTCATAGACCACCACAGAGGCACGAAAGCGGTAGGGTCTGTTGTCTACTTCTTCCTGTCGAACATAGTACACTGGCCGCTGGCTATCCAAAGCTCCGAAGAATTGCAGCATCATCCATAAAAGCAATGCCCATGATCCTAGCTCATCTCCGTGCACAAACTTCTTGCTGGAAGCCATCTGAAGAACAGAACACAGAACTTCTAGGAGTTAAAATGATTTTCAAACCCTTTTCAAAGAGACAAGGTGAGGAGACAAACTATTCAGTATAATTTGTTTAAACAAATTAGGTTTTCAAAATTAATTTTTAATCAAATAGACTATCGATTTTTGCCCTAGGCACGCCAATATCTATCTAAGGGTCACGGCCTACAGTCGAGCCTTTGCTCCGATACCATCTCCTGTGGGACCCCCATTTGAGGAATCCCGTGGCAACCGCCCAGGTGGATTGCACACAGGTTGGACCATTACAAAACTCACAACAAGCGGAAAACAGTTACTGCATAAAACATAATTAAACAGGTACGAGGTCACAAGGACCAATATTACATTAACATAGCGCCCAGAATGACGCTACTTAGAGTTGCTATGAAAATAACAAGTTTATCCATACAAGAGTCGGCATCCAGATACCGAACACACAAAACAAGGCAAACAGCAACGACAAGGATCTTCACTTCTGGCAGCAACGGTTCTGGTAGGACTTCCTCCACATCGGACTCAACTCGGCGCGAGACCCTCCTAGAACTCTGAATCATCTAGGGCGTTCCCATCTTCTGCTTCATCATCATAACCGAACGAATCGGGATCGGCGAATCCCTCTTCTGATTTGTTTGAAAAGGCAAGGGTGAGCATGCTTTGACACAATGCTCAGCAAGTCATTTGTTTACAAACGTAATTATATGGATGAGGAGTGATCAAGAAAAGGGGCTAAGTCTTATAACTATAAATAGTATAGATTTCAATCCTTTGATCTTTCAAATAAGGGTTTTGTTTTCAACAGCGGGGTTTTAGAAAACCTTATAATAGACTTTAAGAAATTGTTATGTGATGGTCTCCCATGAGTCATCACTTTTATCAACCCATATTATGAAAACATTCCAAATAGTTACTTGTGTTGAACCACATGGATAAATCCACCGCGAACATACTCCATGAACTGGGAGTACAGAGTATCTGATACTTTTCTTACGCTTTGCAAAGGTGTACCTCTTTTTAAATCCACTTCTTCACTCGGCTTTCAAGTCGGATCAGCTCCATGTGACTTATACACATGTGACAAGGCCGAGATCACACAACGCTTTTGCAGTTCAGTGTTAACAGTATCCCCACCCGGTAAATAGACAATTAAGTCTCAAGTACCGTTGTGGGTCCTCCCCAGTGCCTTACTTCCTAGCCTTTGGCCTATGCTCCCGCAGGACACATAGCCTTGGTCTGTCCACGTGAGACATTTGACCGTCATGATTACAACCGCTCACGGCTTAATCGGAGGCATAGGGCATCTTCCTTCTTTCACCTTTTCCTCTCATGCTTTTTTTGAACTCACATCACTCACGGACGAACTGCGCCCAACCAGTTTCCACGCGAGAAACCAGACCGACAAACCATGCAGGGAACTGCTAATACCAAAAAGCTACTAAGTCGTGCCTGTCCCATACCAGGCAAGTGGTTGGTACGTTTTTCATGTGGCATTGGGGCACAACACAAGGTTCTAGTCCTTATGAATTAATAGTGAGGAGCCATCCACATTCCCTGGTGCGCACCGCACCCTCTCCATACAAACCAATCCTCACTATCAATACTAATTTGACATTTTATTTCACAAAAGGGGGTTTCAAATCCATTTCTCACATATTAGCCATTTCACATCCAACATGTGCGCTTAAATAAGATTAAAGCCTAAGCATGGTATCCTAGGGTGACAAGGTTGCATGATAATTCGATATCAAAAGGGGTTTCCACATGAAAGTTGGGTCATATCTACTCACATGTTTCTAAACATAGTTATATCAAATATTCAGCATGCATATATCTTTAAAACAGTGAATCTACTTTACTTCAAAATACTGGGTGAGACATGATCAAGGGTGACGACTTGCCTTGCCAAGTTGGGTCTAGGAAATCTGCTGGATCTTCAAACGTTCCTTCCAAATCTTCTACTCCTTGCTCTGCATTCGCACAAGAGCACACACAACACATACAATACATAAGTATTCAGAAAATAGGCTTTATACAAAACATAAGTAAAATATACACATGAATGCAAATGAGGGAGATTGGGCAGAAACAGGACAGCGGAGAAAAGGATTCTAGGGTTAGGTTCACTGGACAAGACTCGAATGCGACGAAAGCCAAGGGTCGGCATTCGGTTCGTGAACAGACAATGTCCGAGAAGGACACTAGGATGATTTAGGGCTTCTAGATGATCAAAACTGGTGCAAGAGGTGGCATTGTGTGCCAAATGCTGTGAGGGACCTAATTGACAAAGTGGCCTTTTCAAAAAGCCCTTGAATTAACAGAAATTCACAGCAAAGCTTAGGACACAGGAAATCGAATGCCACTGTACGGCAGCGAACTAGGGCACATGCGTCTGGATGAATCACACATGCATTGCTTCGCCAAATATGTCAGGGAGGTAGGCGGGATCAAGACAAGGTTGCTGGTGGGAGGAATTTGACTGGGGTGGCTGGCCGGCGACGAACGGCGAGGTTGAAATCTTCGGCCGCCTGGGACAAGGACGAGCCACGGTGACAGGGAACTGGAGTTAACTAAACTTGAAATTGACCGAGGGGAAACACTTCTGGGGTAGTGTGGATTGCTCTGGAGAGAGGAATTGGACAGTGGTTAAGCGTACTAGCTCGTCCACGTTGCCACCGGAGTTGGAGAAGACGGTGAACGACGAACTGGCTCCACACCACAATGTAGGCTATACGCCTTGGGCTACACCATCTAGGGGTTACGGGGAAGGTGTAGGTGGCTTTATTTTGGAGAGAGCAGCAGCGAGGCATGCCGGCGACGTGAGACGTCCACGGTGGCGCGCGAAAATTGGGAAAACGCATGGTGCTGCTTCAATTTGAAAATGGCTGAACAGGCTTGCTAAGAGAGGGCTAAGGATCATTTGATTCTACTGGAGTGAGTGATGAAAAGCACTGGAACAGGTTTAATTTCTAGAACAGGGGTCTTCTGGCTTTCCGGCGATCACCGCTGATGATGAGCACTAGGATGCAATTGGTTGCTTGGACACGGGAAGATGGGTGTGGTGGACTCACTGGTGAGCTTGGATTGAAGTGAGGGGCTGTAGTTTGCTCTGGCGTCGATGGCCTCAAAATCGGCTCGTCGGGGAAGAAAGGGAAACAGTGAGCAAACTGGAAAAATGGCTAAGTCCTGGCGTTGTACTTCTTCACAGCGCTGAAGGGGTTTAAATAGGCGATGAGGCGGAGCTTGCGAGGGGAAACGGCGAGAGAACTTGTGCCGGGGACGAGACCGGCCGGGTGCAGCTGCGACAGCGGTGACCGGCGATGTGATTGCGCACTGGCAGTGTAGCTGCTCTACAGGCTTTGTCGATTGCATTGGCACTTCACCAGTGATGGCGCAGATGCGGAGGCAGTAGCAAAGCTCCGGCAACGACACGTAATGCATGCAATTGCCACGGCAATGGTTGCGCGCGCGAACGCGATGCTCTGGAGCGCGGGCGTTTATCCGCTGGTCATGGCGCGGTACTGGTGGTTGGCACGTGCGCGCGGGGTGGTTCATTTGCTCACAAGTGCAGGCGATAAGAAGCGATGGCCGGCGGTGAGCAGCTGCGGCGAGAAAACACGGCGTGGCTCCGGCGATGCAGCGCTGGTCGAGGGCACGACCAGGCGCTGGTCGAAAACAGCAGCAAAAGACTAGAAGGGCTGATTTGCAATTACAAATTCTTGATTCTAGGGACCAATCTGTAAATCTGGCATTTGGCTTAGGTAGAAAGGGTTTTGATTTTGCTAAATTAATCCACAAGGTTTAAGATATTGATCAGCAACTAGGGATGACAAAATTTTGGACATTTAGGCAAGTTTTGAGATGAACTGAAAACAGGGTAATTAGGGTAATCTGGATTTTAGAAGTTAGACAAGGCTGAAACTAGGGTTTCGGCAGGGTTTTGGAAATTCTTCCAGAAGGGAAAAATGTTCAGAATAGTGAAGGGAAGGTTTTCACTGAATCAATTCATGATTTGGAAATGATCTATGGCTTTTGGCCTTTTTGGGGCTCCTCAGATATCTGAAAAGGACTAATTTGTGAATCTTTTGGATTGATCTGCGAAAATGACTTGAATGAAGGAGTTTGGCTGCCAACTTTTTAGGGTAACACTTTGGTATCACCAAGATCTCATCCTGATATGCAGATAGTCAAGGTAGGCTAGGGTTGGGAAAAATAGGAGTGTTACATTCGCCGAGATTTGCCGCCGCAATCTTCACCGCCGGCCAACTTTTGTCTTCACCCACGGTAGTATCCGACGTGTCCGCACTTGATGCTCACGTCGCGCCAAATCCCTCCACCGTGGCGACGACCGGTGACCGCCAGCAACGCCGTTCGTCTTGTGCGTGCGCGCGTGCCTGCTGTTGTCAGAGCTTTTGCCACTTCGCCGCTATGCCGAAGCCGGCCACCCCGTCGTTCTACCCTAGCTAGATATGATGCGATTTTCCCCTCTGGCAGAGCCACTGCCGCGTCCCAACGCCGTGCACGCTATCTCCCGTTCGATTTGCTTCAACTTTCGAGGACTCCAGCCACTGCCTATATAAACACTTCCCCTGGCCCAGAGCTCTTCACACCACTCCAGCAGCCACATAGCTTCAACGCTCGCGTCTCCTCCTCGTCTCCGGTGAGCCCAGTTCGGGGAGCACGGTGACAGTGCTCTCCACTGCATCATCCTCCTAACTGACCACACCCGTGAGTAGCCCTCATCTCCCTTGTCATGCTGAAGCACTTAATTGAGTTCTCTTGCACCTCATTGCCGGTGATCGCCAGAATCCCCTTTTTCTCTGTTTCAGCAATGCACCTTGATTTAGCTCGAATTAGCCCTCGAATTTGTAGAGTAGTATGGTCAGTAACCAAACCTAGTAGGCCTGTAAACTTGGATTTTGAATTTGGCCTCAAATCGAGAGCTTTCCTCTTTTTGCACGCCACCAGTGACCGAGCTCACGTGGCTAGGCCACACCGGTGACCCTCTGGCCAAATTGGCTGTACCTGTAGCTTCTCCATACCCCTCAGCTACTCCACAAGCTTGGAATCAAGCTCAGATGCTTTAAATCAAAAACGGCCAATTTCTGTGTCTTCGTCTCCGGCACAGTTCACCGGAGTTTTCCTTCTGGCCGATCTAGCCGATGCCACCTTGTCACTAAGCTAGGTCTCAGTCCCCTGAGCATTTCATTGCACTAGCTCGATCTCTGAATCTACCCAGATCAAGAGTTATGCTCTTGCCAATTTCTTGTCCAGAGCCGTGCCTGTGCCGTGTCGCCACTGTAGTTCATCACTATTGTTCATCGCCGTCCGACCATCTTTTGCCCTGAACCACCGCCAATGTGTCCCTGGCATCCACGCCTACCTCCTAGACATAGCTGGTGAAGAGTTTGAAGCCCAGAACCAGATTTACACCTCTGCCCTAGTTTTTGACAGTGTCAGTGTAGTGTCAGTGCATGTCAGTCACAGGCATTTGCCTTGTTTAACCCTTTCTATTTGAGCAATTGAAATGCCACTTCTCGGGAGCCAAAAGGCGGCGCCCGGGGAGGCCCCGGAGGCCAAGTCCCCGGGCAAAAGGCGGCGCCCGGGAGGGCACCGGCGGCCACGTCCCGGGAGCCAAAAGGCGGCGCCCGGGGAGGCCCCGGAGGCCAAGTCCCCGGGCAAAAGGCGGCGCCCGGGAGGGCACCGGAGGCCACGTCCCGGGAGCCAAAAGGCGGCGCCAGGGGAGGCCCCGGAGGCCACGTCCCCGGGCAACCGTGACACAACTTACCTGGACTTAGTCCCGCGGAGATTTCCCCCGACAGCAGCCCCCATGCCCGCCGGGGATGATGCTCGAGTCCCCGGTGGGTATGGTTCAGGTCACCGGGAAGATCTCCGGGCCATGTTACCGGAGCCGCAACGCTTCGGCTTCCGTGCCCCACACTTAAAGCCGCGCCGTTTCGCCATAAATGCGCGCCCGTCCCTTCGTTTCCAGTGCACGGTTTGAACTTTTACGGTCTAGATTGACCGCTGGTGCCACGTGGCGTGCATCTAGACCACGGCCCGCCCCTATAAATAGGGCCTTGGGGGGCCCGGAAGCTCATTCCAAATTCTCAGCCCCACGATTTTTGCTCTCCCGGTAGCCCTCTCCCGGTAGCTTTCACCGGTAGCTTTTTCCGGTAGCAGCCGTCCGGTAGTAGCCTCCTGCAAGGTTAGCCACCAAAAAGAAAACTAACCTCATGGCACCCAAGGGTCGAGCGAAGACCACGGAGGTGCCCCCGGAGGAAATCCCCTCGGATTTCCTCTGGGCGTCTGAGTTCACGGCCGAGGACGCCGAGTCCTTGGCCAAAAGGGGCATCGTTGCGGCCGGGGACATCCGAGTCCCCGTGAAGAAGGACGGAGCCCCCCGCCCGAGGCCCGGAGAGATTGTGGCCTTCGAGGCCTTCCTCGAGGCGGGGCTCCGGCTCCCGGTGCATCCCATGCTCCGGGAGTTTCTCAAGGAGTATGGGGTGGCTCTCAACCACCTCACCCCGAACGCGCTTGTCCGGATGGACCTCTTCATTTGGCTCTTCGAGACAGCGACCGGGCGGGAGCCCGACCTTCGCGCCTTCCGGTACTTCTATGAACCGGCGGCGCGGACCTCCCACCTGGTGAAGGGGGGCCCCAAGTCCCCCTTTGGTTCGGTGATGGTCCAGATGCTGCCGGCCCGGGTAATCGACTACCCAGCGGCGGCCTCCTGGGACCACTGGGGGGATTGGGTCCGGAGGTGGTTCTACCTCCGGGTCCGAGACGACGCGGTGGTGTACGCCCCGGAGGCCCCCACCTACAACCGGTCGTCCGCACCAAAGCCGCCGGTGTGGACGGACGAGGAGTACGAGCTCCTCGGCAAGGTGATCCTCTCCAAAAAGACCCGCTCGATGCGGGACGCGGCTGAGGAGATGGCTCTCCTCCAGATCTCCCCCTTCTCCGGCGGGAAGAGGGGGATCGGCATGGGCCTCGAGCAGCGGCTCCCGGTGAAGCCGGTGACGCGACGTAAGCCCCGGGAACCCGCTGCATTGTTCTTACAAATTTTTAAGAAATTGACTAACTCTTTACCTCTTGCAGTCCGGCCGTTCCCGGCGGCGCGGGAGAAGGCGGAGAACCTCTTGGGGAGGTACTTCGCCGATGAGCACGAGCGCGTTGTGCGCACCGTGGGCGAGGGCCCCCCCCAAGAACTTGGTAGCGGCGGCCTTCGGGCTAAAGCTGCCAGAGAGGAAGCCTCTCCCCACCCCCGGTTCACACAAACGGGGGAAAGAGGCCCGGGTTCAAAAGACCCCCGGCCCATCTACGACGCCGGCGGCGACACCGGCGAAGCCCCGGGACGAGACCCCCGGGAGCGAGCGTGCCCGGGCACCGTCCCGGAAGGAAGCAACGCCTCCTCCCCCGAAGGGCCCCGTCGAGGCGCGGGGGAAGGAGGCGACCGCGGGCGGGGCGGCGTCCGTTTCGGCGAACTACGCCTCGTCGCCGCCCACGGTGGAGCTCCCCCGCCACTTCCGGCCTCTTTGGAGCCGGAGAGGCTGGAGGTGAGATTCGCGGGGGCCTCGCCCCCGCGGGTCTGGCCGGTGGACGAGGGGGGGAGCCCCTCGGTCTACGAGGTTCCTCCGGAGGAGGGGGCCCCAAGGACCTTCCGGCCCGGGGCAGGGAAAGGCCTGATGGTTCCCCCCCGGGCGGAGGCTCCTGCCGAGAGCTCCTCGGCCACGTCTTCGGGGGACACTACCTCGTCGACGAAGACGCCGGCCACGTTACCGGACCTTGAGGTTCGGGGACCCCCCGCCGGCCGCGCCGACGGCTCCGTGCGGGAGACCCCTTTGCTCCCCGCTGGGGAGGTCGCCCGCTACTCGGAGGGCCTGCATACCCGGAAGGTGCAGGCCTTCGTTGCGGGAGGGATGCTCCATGAGCGTTTCGAGGGGCTTCAGTCCCTCGGGGCCCAGGTAACCCGAGCCGATAACGCCTTCGCTCATCCCCTGCACTTTGAAATTTTTCTAACTCTTATGTATTTTGTAGGTGGCGGCTGTTACCTGGGGCCTTGAGCAGCGGGTCGCCCGGCTGCTTAAGGAGACGGAGGGCCGGGCCACAGCCTCCGTAGGGCAGCGCGAGGAGGCCCTCCGGGAACGCGACGAGGCGCTCGCGGAATTGACCCGGGTCCGGGCCCAGGTTCATATTTCCGAGGCCATCAACGCCTGCCTCCGGGAGGAGGCCAAGGCGAGGGAGGAGGCGCTTCGTGAGCTCGAGAGCTCAAGCGTCCGGGCGGTGGTGGACGCGGGCCGCTCCGTCCGAACGGCCCTCGAGGGCCTTGGCGTAAGCCTCGGCTCCTGGAGCAGAGAGGTGCCGCCGGCGACCCTCGCGGAGGCTGTGCGTTTCCTTAACGCACAGGTCTCCGCCATCCCGGAGGCTACCGATGTTCGGGCGCGGGGTCGTGCGATCCCTGTTGTCGCGGCCGCTGCGGGGCTCATCGAGTTCCGGGGGGTCGGCGACCGGGCGATCGGGGGCCTCATCCCCCGAAGCTTCCCGGACTCCTTCGAGCCTTCGCGCCGGGAGGTCGAGCAGCTCGCCGGAGGATTCTACGACCGGATCATCCGGGCGTGGTTCTCGGCTCCGGCGCCTCCGGCGGGATACGCCCCAGCCCCGGCCTTGGACGAAGCCCCCCGGGGGGAGGACGCCAATGAACATGTATGAGCCCCCCCCGCGGGTCTTAGCTAGGACCCTTTTTTGTTTTAGGACTTTTTGATTCCGGTAGCTTCTTAGAAGAAGCCCCGGGCACTTGTACAAAAATTTTTTGAATGCAATGAAGTTAGAATTTTTTCTAACTTTGACTTGAAATTGTTACCAGGGTTCCCGGGAAGTTTCTCTCGGGCGAAGGTCCGGGAGGGGCTCCCCGGGGGACGCCCAAGCGGCTTTGATTTTACTAAGCCTTTTCTCCGGGAATCGCGGTGAGGATAGCGCCCGGGAGCCGATCCGGTTGAGGTGGCGTCCGGAGTGGCACTTGGACAACTTCGATAATCATCGTGCCGAATTGTCTCCTCCGCGACCCGGGCTCCGGATGATCCCTCCCCTCGGTATACTTCCACCCGCGGGATACGAGTTTTGGCCTGAAGATGTGCTCCGGGACGCTCGGCGCCGCGTACGGGCGCTGTACCGGGACTTGACCCAGGAGCTAGCAGAGAGCCTCCGGGAGTATTTGGCGTAGGATCCTTAGGGCGTAGAGAATCCCCCGGGTTAGAACCCGGGTTGTATCGTTTCCGAAGCCTACCGGAGGGGGAAGATGTCCTCCGGGTTTGAGAATTAATAAAGCTGTTGTCGTTTTATTGCCTCTTTATTTTCTTCTTCTTGGATGGTCTGGACGACTCATCTTAACAAGGATGAGCTAAGTTTCCTCGTGGGCGGTGCGGTCGACACCCAGGGGTTCCTTATCCCCCCCGCCCACAGCGGGCCGGAGGATAGCTCCGCACGCTGTGGGGGTAACAAGGCCCCCGGGATAGAAGTCACCTGTAGGATAGGAAATTTTCTAAGTTAGAAAACTTTGAACACGAGGTTTTCAAGGAGAAGACCTTCCGGGAGACAATCGTCCTGTCGCCGTGAGAACGGGGAGCCGGGAATAAGGCCTCTTGTGGAAGAAACATCCAAGAAAACCCGACGAGATTTCCAGAGGCGAGCTTCCTAGGAGACATTCGTCCGGTTGTCGTGAGAACAGGGAACCGGGAATAGGGTCTTTGGGGAAGAGAACGCCCGAGAAATCCGTGACTTCTCCGAGAGACAATCGTCCGGTCGCCGTGAGAACGGGGAGCCGGGGATAGGGTCTCCGGGAGGAATTCCACCGGTCACCGTGAGAACAGGGAGCCGGGAATAAGGTCGCTGGGGACCAATCGTCCGGTCGTCGTGAAAACGGGGAGCCGGGTAACGTCGACTCCCGGAGGAGGAAGATAGATCCAATCAGGCCGCAAGGGGCCGATCTTCCGGTCGCCGTGAAAACGGGGAGCCGGGAATAAGGTCGCTGGGGACCAATCGTCCGGTCGCCGTGAAAATGGGGAGCCGGGAATAACGTCGACTCCCGGAGGAGGAAGATAGATCCAATCAGGCCGCAAGGGGCCGATCTTCCGGTCGCCGTGAAAATGGGGAGCTGGGAATAACGTCGACTCCCGGAGGAGGAAGATAGATCCAATCAGGCCTCAAGGGGCCGATCTTCCGGTCGCCGTGAAAACGGGGAGCCGGGAATAACGTCGACTCCCGGAGGAGGAAGTGCCCGAATACGGGGCTTGAGTGTTTGTGTAGGGGACTAGTCTCCCAAAGTGACTCGTTACCACGGCCACTGTGACCGGGTTGCCGCTTACACCCTCAGTCCACGAGGGTTGATCGTTAGCCGCCCTACGGGAGTGCAGGCTCTGTTGTAGGGACTTGTTGGGGCTGGCCCACTTCCTCGCGGGGAGGGCATCCTCACAAGGAGGGCATCCTCGCGAGGAGGGCATCCTCGCGGGGAGGGCTTCCTCGCGGGGAGGGCATCGCCGCTAGGGGCGGTAATGAGAAAGACCTGCAATGAGACAGTTTGCAAAGCAAGACCTATGTATTGCTAATAAAATGAAGTACAGGGCCTCCCCCTGTGAAGCCGCGAAAGGGGAGGAAAATACAGTGTCCCTCCTCCCCCTCCGGCGTGAACGCTCCGGGGGAGGGGACAGGCCTGTAAGGCTAAACATAGAACTTGCGAAGTAAACGCAAGTTCCACGTGTGCTTCAGCTCCTGCTTTTGGAGGTTGGAGAGCTTGTAGGCCCCCGAGCCCAGGACCGCGGAGATCCTGTAGGGGCCCTCCCACTTGGGGGAGAGCTTACCCTGGGCCTGGGGGTCCGTCACGCGCTTGAGGAAAAGATCCCCAAGGCGGAAAGCTCTCTCGCGCACGCACTGATTGTACGCGCGCGCTATTTCTTGCTCGTAGATGGCGTGGCGGAGGAGCGCTCGGTCGCGTTCCTCCTCCACGAGGTCGATCTCCAGGTGCTGATTGGCCTCGTTGGCCTGATATGCCGAGGGGGTGGCTCCCTCCAGGAGCTCCACCCGCAGTGACCGGAAGCCAATCTCCGGGGGGAGGACTGCCTCCGCCCCGTAGACCAGGGAGAAGGGAGTACGCCCCGTCGCCCGGGACGGGGTCGTACGCATGGAGCAGAGGATGCTAGGGAGCTCCTTTGCCCATGCACCCCGCTTAGAAGCGGTTCGCTCGAGTCTCCGGCGCAATCCCTGTACGATCACGCCGTTGACCCTCTCGACAGCCCCATTGCTCCGGGGATGGGCTACAGAGGCGAAGTGGATGACGAGCCCCAGGCCTTCACAGAATTCCCGAAAATAAGCCGAGTCGAATTGGGTCCCGTTGTCCACGGTGATTTCCCGGGGGACACCAAAACGACATACGACGTTTTTCCAGAAAAACCGCTGAACGGCCCGGGACGTGATGCTGGCCAAAGGCTCCGCCTCAACCCACTTTGTAAAATAGTCGACTGCGACTACCGCATACTTGTATCCTCCGGGCGCTGGGGGGAAGGGCCCTAAGAGGTCCATCCCCCAGCGCACAAAGGGCCAAGTGATGGGGATCGTCTGCAGCGCTATAGGGGGGAGGTTCGAGCCCTTGGCCATCTTCTGGCATGCCTCGCACGGGGAGACGAGGTCTCGCGCGTCGCGCATGACCATGGGCCAGTAGAAGCCCTGCCGGAGGGCCTTGGCTGCCATGGCACGCGGGGCTAGGTGAGAACCGCAACTCCCCGCGTGGATGTCTTCGAGAAGTTGAAGTCCCTCCGGCCAGGGGAGGCAGCGCAGGAGGGCGGAAGCCCCCCGCTTGTAGAGCCTCCCCTCCAGGAGGAGATATGCCCGGGCTTTAGCCCGGAGACGTTTAGCCTCGGTCTCACTAGGAGGGTCCCCCTCCCCCCTGATGAAGGAGATGAGGGGGTCCATCCAGGATGGAGTCTGGGTAATCTCGGCGACCTCCGGGACATGAGGCTCGTCGCCCGTGTCCGGGGAGGCCACTGAGGGCTTCGTGATGATCTCCAGGAAAGCCCCCTTGGGGAGCAATTCCCGGGCGCTGGCCGCCCGGGCCAAGGCGTCGGCCCGATCATTGTCCCTACGTGGGATATGCCGGGCCTCGAGGCCGTCGAAATGCCTCTCCATCTTTCGCACTTCCTGCAAATAAAGACTTAAGTTTGCGTCATGGCACAGGTAAGACTTGTCCATTTGGCAAACTACGAGCTGAGAATCTCCCATGACTAGGAGGCGCCGGATCCCCAGGGACGCGAGGCGCATCCCGAGGAGCAAAGCCTCGTATTCGGCGACGTTGTTGGTTGCGGCGTACTCGAGTTCCTTCCCCTCGGGGCTCCGGAGGACTACTCCCGCGCCAGCCCCGGCGAGACACAACGACCCATCGAACATAAGGGTCCAATGATCACTGCGTCGGGGCGGCACAGGGAGATCTTCGTCCCCGAACCGAGAGGCGGGAGTCCACTCTGCGACGAAGTCGGCGAGGACCTGCGACTTGATGGCGGAGCGGCCGGTAAGGGACAGGGAGAAGGGGGCGAGCTCAGCCCCCCACTTCCCGATCCGGCCGGTGGCTTCTTTGTTCCGCAGTACCTCCCCAAGGGGGAGGGACGACGGGACGGTGATGGGGTGCCCTAGGAAGTAATGCCGAAGCTTCCGGGATGCCATGAGGAGGGCGTAGCAGATTTTCTCCATTTCCGTGTACCGAGTTTTGGCCCCTTGGAGGGCCTCACTCACGTAGTACACTGGACGCTGCTGCCCCCCTTGCTCCTTCACCAGGACCGCGCTGACGGCGACGGGGGTCGCGGCGAGGTAGAGGAGCAAGGGCTCTTCCGGTGATCCGTTTGAGACCTAGTCTTGGTTTTCGTACTAGGCTCGCCCAGATTCTAATATGCGGAATAACGAGATCTTACTCGAAAATACCGAAACCCAAGATAATTGCACAACTCACTAGTACAGAAATGCAGTCTACTAACCCCTATCTTCTATCGGTTATTAGCGAAACAGCACAAAACCGATAGAAAATGTGCCTCGCGGGCAAAAAAGCCCGACGGATGTATTTTCCCTATCGGTTTCTAAGAAACTTACCGATAGAATAAATAGTATGATTTACTCTAGCGGTGATGAACATATTTGCCGTTAGAAGAGATGCATAAGTACTGACGGAAGAATGTTGTGCGCCGATAGGACTGGTCGACTTCAACAACTAGACTTATTCTATCGCTACTGTATGAATATACCGACAGAATATATTAAAAGTTCCTATCGGCAATATGTAGTTCGCCGATAGAATAGTTGACCTTCTACAAATATTTTTATTCTATCGGTAATGGATTCTTTTACCGTTAGAATATATAGAAAATTGCTTAGAACTGTTCGTCTTCTAATAGTTTTATTCTATCGGTAATGCATGTTTATACCGGTAGAATATTGCACAAAATATCTTAGAATTGTTGGCCTTCTACACTAGTAATATTCTATCGGTAGTGTACGTACAGACCGATAGAGTATGTACAAAAATTCCTATCGGTAATATTTGTTGTGCCGATAGAACCATTCGGCTTCTACAGATGTTTTTATTACTAACGGTATTCTGTTTTCTTACCGATAGAAAATATATAATTGTATAAATACACGGGTATGTCTCTTTCATTCTCACAGTTCATCTGGGCTCGTAGTCCTAACCCGTAAGCTCCATGGACGGCCGGCGCACCTCTACAGGGGACCGCTGCACCTCCGCACCTCCATCGACGCCCTCTAGACGTCGGCATCCCAAGGAAGGTACGTAAAATTTTTGCAATATTTTTAGATTATTCTAATCCGATTATGGCAATAATTCTGCTTTTTTTGTATCCTTCATTTTGATGTGTCTTCTTTTCAATATGATTATGATCTGTTCAGGTCCTTGGATGATGCTCATGAGGGGCAACGTATTTCACAGTTCTTCATCGCAGTACGCTGCCTACGTTGGCTTGTTGGCGAAAGAAAAGGTGAAGATCACCGTCGAGAGCTGGAAGGACGTGAAGGGCGAGATCTTGGTTGGCTCGGTCGAGAAGATGCTTAAGCCCGGCGTGTTTCTCAAATCAGGACCTATAGAAAGCATCTTACATGTTTTTGCATGCACCAGCTTGTGGCCAGATGCTTACCTGCTTGGAGAAGAAGAATTGTTGTTATTTGCACAGCCATTCTACACCATCACTACACAGAACAACATCTTGGAAGGTAGGTTCTTTTTGTTAATGGAGTTGAGTTGAGTTGATCGAGTTTGAGTCCGAGGAAATCACCATTACGTACAAATGTATGTCGACGGCAGTTCCAGCTCCTCGGGCGTCTTCGAACTGAACTCCTATGGTTAAGTCCAATGTGGTTCAGACATTTGCTATTTTGGATGAATGGATTTGTGATGTATCAGGTCTAACTTGTAGTCGGTAGTTGCATTGTGGCAACCTGCAAAGGTTCCCTTTTATGTAAAATGCATGTATGGGCCACTGGGTCCTCGTCGTGATCTGTTGTTAATTTCAGACGTGGCTTTTGTAATATACATCGAATGTGTGAATTGTTGTATTTGTATATTGTTGTATATTTGTGTATCATGTATTGCTAATTGGGACATGAACTTGAATGTGCAGGGAGCATTTGTGTATTTAATTGTATTGGTAGGTAGGTGTGTATTTGTACTGCTGTTTCAGACATGCACTTCAATTTGTGAACTGGCATGTGTATGTTTGTACCTGAATTTGTATTGGTGAACTGGCATGTGTATGTTTGTACCTGAATTTGTGAACTGGCATGTGTAATTTCTTTGGCAAGATGAAGTCCCAACTACCTACGAAAAGTATTTTTGTGTCTCCTAGTTAATCCACAAATTAGCATTTCTTGAAATATATTACTTTATCTTCTAGTTAAGATCCGTTTGATGTAAGATCTGTTTGATGTTACATTGATATGATTCCTTGAATGTGAGAAATGGCATGTGCATGTTTGTCCCAGTTTGGTAACAGTACCTCCTCTAACGGTAAGTACACATATTTACCGATAGGAAAACATATATATTTGTTCAGTCATGCATATTCTAACGGTAAATACACATATTTACCGATAGGAAGCACATATATTTGTTCAGTCACGCATATTCTAACGGAAATGCACATGCAATGTACTAGTTCTGGGGAAAATTGGGCTCACGGGATTTTTTTGTTTATACCGATAGAAAAGGGCACCTTTTCATTACTCTCACGGTATTTTGTTGTTTTTACCGATAGAAAAATGGCACCCAATCTCAAGAACTTTAAAAAAATTTTCTGTGGAAAATTGGTCTGACGGGATTTTATTGTTTATACCGATAGAAAAATGCAATCACTAATTCAAATATTTTTCCGGGAAATTTACTTTTTCTATCGGTATTATTTTGTTGTTTCGATAGAAAATTACATAAGTCTATCGGTATCATTTTGTTATACCGATAGAAAAGTTCCTCCGCTACTTTATTTCTCGTACACGGCCCTTTAGTTTCCCTCCACTCGAACAGTTCCACCTTAGAGCACTGCGTCTCTTCGAGAGCGAAGAAAACCCCAACCTCCGCCGTGAGCACTCACTTCCTCTCTCCCACACGACGATCGCCGGCTGGACACTGGTTCGTCACTGCCACCGGTTCTTATTTTCGTCCTTCGCCCGCCGCTGCTCGTTCTACACCGCCTCTGCATCACCAGAACTGATCGCCGCCGTAAATACCCTAATTCGTCGTTCTATTTCCAGCATCTTCTTTATTTGATCCTAGTGTTTTGCACGTACTAATTCTTGGAGTTTTGCAATTACACTAGGGTTCCCTATTGTGTTGGCTTATGTACATTCCGCAGGCAATGTTGATTTTAATTAGGGTTTACATAATATGTTCCAGTGCTGTAATGAACCTGTTTTGAGATTTTAACTTCTCTATACTGCTGTATGTGTGATCAATTGTATCCAACTGCCATGTAATGCAGATTATATGTTGGAGGTGTTCTTACACATATTCTATCGGCAGCTCATGTGTTTACCGATAGAAAATTTTCTGCACAAGTAGTAAAACTTAATTTGGATCTGGAAGGACATGAGCCATGCAATGTACTAGTTTGGTTGGGAATTTTTACTCACTTCGTATGAATATATGGCAATGTGGATGGGTCTTCGATGTATATGTTTCAAATGCCTATATACATGACTTTTCCCAACCTAATAGCTGTGAAGTCCTGATGACTCACATACAGGCTAGGCTAAAGATTATGCACAGTAGCACTTAGATGCTTGTGTGCATATTTACGTGTGAAATAATAATGCTGGCCAATGAATATTAGTGTAGCAAATCATCGAGAATGTTATGTGATGACAGTGAATGGTGGCTTGTCAACAAAATTCCATATGTAGAGAACATTGTTATGTTCTATCGGTATCTCACGTGTTTGCCGATAGAAAAATTGTCTTGTGTGGAGGTAATTGTTATGGTCTATCGGCAGCTCATGTGTTTACCGATAGAAAATATTTCTGAAGAGTTCAGTAAATAATTTATGCATGTCTTTCTTTTTGTATTATTTTCCCTTTTGCCGCCCTAGTTAGTCTCCAGTCCTGGGCTGAGTTATGGAAGTCCAAGGCGAATTAATTGCCATATATATGGTTTGTTGAAGGTTTTGTAGGGGAAGACATGTCGTCGTCTTCATCGGATGGTACTAGTGGTTCGACTAGGGCCAACCCCATCGTAACTACTGAAGATGGGGCTGTTACATCCCAGCGCAAGAGGGTGGGGCGAGGTGCGACGACGTTGGGGCGTTTGGCCAAACGCACTGATCTTTCTTGTGAGTTCAACCAATTTGGGAGGCCGATTGGAAAGAATGCTGGGAGGTACGCGGCCTACGTTGGGCTGCTGGCGAAAGAAAGGGTGAAGATCACCGTCCAGAGCTGGAAGGACGTGACGGCGGACGAGAGGGATAGGTTGTGGGCGGAAGTGAAGGTTAAATGAACTGAAATCGCTGAACTCTTTCGTAATCACGTTCTCTTGGCTTATACTAAAGTTTAACTAACTCGTGATTAATTGTATGCATTTTTCGGAAACAGGCTAAGTGGAACATCCCCGACGATACACCTAGGACTGCCTGCTTGAAGGACATGAACGGAACATGGAAAACCTTTAAGAGCTGGCTCGTCAGTAACTTCCTAGCTGCGGGGAAATCTCCTTGCGAGAAGTACCCCTTCATATCGGAGGAGGTATGGGAGGAATTCACCAAGCAGAAGGGGACTGAGGAGTTCAAGGCCCTTAGCGAGAAGAATAGGGCGATCCAGAAGAGGAACGACCACCCGCATCGGCTCGGATCCCGGGGCTATGCGGGGAAGGAGGAATAGTGGAAGAAGGAAGACGAACAAAATCCTGTCATGGACACCCCTGAGTTGCCGCTCTCCGAGATCAGGGATGAGAGGTGCAAGCGATGGTGGAGGGGGAGGGGGTCCGTGTCGTCCACGGGGTCTGTGCAGTTCGCAACCCCTGGGGACGCCGACGTTGTGAGGCGAATGGTAAGTTGGCTAACCTCGTAAACTGTGTGCGCACAAGTGTATATAAGGCAATTTGTCTCACAAGGTACCTTCAAATGTAACAGATCTCTTTTGAGAAGGACGCAGCGGAGGGATTGTTTACCCCGCAGAGGGAGAACGACATCCTCACCCGAGCTCTAGGAAATAAGGAGCATCCCGGGCGGACACGGGCCGTGGGAGCCATTGTGTCGTGGAAGGCCGGTTTCGTAGATCCGGCTCCACCGAGGAAGAAGGCCCGCACCTGGAAGGAAAAGGAAGCTGATCTCTCCGATAAGATACGGGCTGAGGTACGGGAGGAGATACGGGCGGAGATGCGGGCTGAGATACGGGCTGAGGTACAGTCTGAGGTGCAGACCGAGGTCGCACAAATGAGGGAAGAGTTTGCACGGTTGAGAGAAACATTGTTGGCCAAGAGTTTAGATGCGGATCCCCAGGACGACGGTACCCCGCGGGGTCGGATAAGCAGTTGCGCTTCGAAGGTACTCGCGGATCCAGTGGATCTACTTGAGGTACTGCAAGCCTTCATCTGTGCACTTAAGTTGATGCCACTCCCATTCTGTTAGAGTTGTTTCGCTAACCTATTTTAATTGTTACAAATTTGCAGGGGCCGGAGGGCTGCATCCTACAGAATCACGTAGGCGCCGGGCAGGAAGTGGTTGGACACGGCTTCGTATATCCGTCTGGCCCGGATGTCCGGGTCCACTGTGTACCTCTGCGGTTGGGTTTCGCAAAGGTACAGGTGGACATGGCCATGCCGGGCTACAACGATTCTCCGTTGCCAGTCCCAACAGAGGAACTGCAGACACTTGCCGAGGCAGTGGGCTCCTACGTACAGTGGCCCAAGAAGTGTCTTGTAATACAACCGGTAAATCCTACACATTTTAGATTACATCCTACTCAGTACACTCAACTTGCATAATCTAACATACGTGCTCATTAATTGAAGTGGCCTGCCGCGGGGCTACCAGGGGACTGCGCCCCCAGCTCGGGGCATGAGGGCCGATCTCGTGCGAACCTGGACACATCAAAGACGGCCTCGACCCCACCCAGCGCATCCACGCCTCCACCTCGGAAGAAAGCCGCCATCACCTCGCCCTTGCCTTCGAAGGTACGCGCTCAGTCCCCGGCAAAAGGCAAGGGCGGCAAAGGCAAGGGCAAAGGGCGACAGGGACTGCCGCGGACGTTCACGAACGCGCTCCCACTCCTGTCGGAGGCATCTTTGCGGAAATTGGATCGATCAACCAGAGACCTCCACGACTGGTACCTACATCGAGCTCGGCGCAGCCTGAACTTCTTAGTTCCCTACAGGCCTGGGCAGTTCCACCGTGAGCCCGGGACTATATCCGTGGCACACGAGGATCTGTTCGACCTCTACAACTGGCGGGAGCTCGATATGTCCATCATACGGACTGGAGTCCTGTGAGTTTGCTGATGCTATGTATTGCTGTTTTCTAACTCTGTTTGCTAACTCTGCATTAATGTTGCAGTTCATTTGAATACTGAGTAACTTTCTGTGAAATTAATATTAATCTCGTCCTTCGCATGCAGGTGCATGTACAGGCTAGCATCGGAGGCTGCGTGTGACAAGGTGGGTTTCCTCGACCCAGAGAAAATAAGCCTCACGATGCTAGAGCAGGACGCCGCGCACGCTGAGCAGTACATATCCAGCGCGCTGATGGCGCAGCAGGACAGGGACTTCATTCTGGTGCCGTACCACCAAAGGTTAGTGCATTTCATACTAATTTAACTCAATCTTGTATGTTACACCTGAGATGTACTTTGAGCTAGCGGTCCTCTTTTACGTACAATGCAGGGGCCACTGGATCCTCATCGTGATCTGTCCACCGAGGAACGAGGTGTACTACCTCGATTCGATGCGTGACAGATTATCGATGGAATATGTGCTCAAGGGGAATATGGGGGCGTAAGTAACTTATATGTTTGATTTAAATTTTGACCTCACTAGCTAATGATAATACATTAACCGGCAATACTAACTGAAATGCAGGGCTTTTGATAAATATGTGTCCGCTGGAGGGAGGCATGCCGCACCGCAGGGCTCCCTACTAGCTTGGAAAGAATATGAGGTACTCACGAGACTTTTTGTTTATGCTTAATTAGTTTATGGAAACAATATATAGCTAACATGTATTCGCATATGCAATTATCTCAGTGCCATCAGCAGCCGCAATCGTGGGAATGCGGGTTTTATGTGCTGCGCTACATGTACGACCTAGTGCAGACAAACTTTTCCCGATTCCCCCAGGTAAGCATCGATAGCTAACTCAAATTTCAAAAATGGGTGTCACGTTCTAAATTAGGATCGAAGTTAGTTACTCAGTATGCACACATGCTTGCAGATCGCCATGTCGAAAGACCAATATGAAAATGCAAAGATTATATATCTTCGACAAATCTGGGCACAATATGTCATGGAGGAAGTAGCACCCAACCATCCAGCATGACAATTTTCTCCTTTTGGTGTACTCTGCATAGACTGTTCATATACATGTGAATAAATATATATATGTGAATAAATGTCCACATTGGATTGCAATTTGTATTTGTCCATACATATGTGAATAAATGTGAATAACTGCCTAATGTGTGAATTTGTTCTGTGAATTTACCTTGCATCTGTACTGTATTGTGTATCCAATCTATACTGTATTGCATCTGTACTGTATATGTGAATGTACTGTATTGTGATGCAAATAAAGTACTGTATATGTGATTGCTCTATCGGTAAATTCATCAACAACCGAGAGACTACTGTCCTTTTTTCTATCGGTACAATCAAAATTAACCATTAGAAGAGTTTGACCTTTCCTGCCGGTGAACTCATACATATCCGATAGAGTACTAAGCTTTTTTCTGTCGGTAATCTTGTAGTTAACCGTTAGAATAGTGGTACTTTTCAATCGCTATTAACGAGTTTTCTATCGGTAAACTTGTAATATGCCGATAGAATAGTGTGAGTTTTCCTGTCGGTAAACTTATAATTAGCCGTTAGAATAGTGGTACTTTTCAATCCGCTAGCGACGAGTTTTCTATCGGTATACTCCTAATATGCCGATAGAGTACTAAGCTTTTTTCTGTCGGTAATCTTGTAGTTAACCGTTAGAATAGTGGTACTTTACAATCCGCTAGCGACGAGTTTTCTATTGGTACACTCCTAATATGCCGATAGAGTACTAAGCTTTTTTCTGTCGGTAATCTTGTAGTTAACCGTTAGAATAGTGGTACTTTTCGAACTGCTGGACGTAAGAATACGACGGGTTTTCTATCGGTAGATTCATAATATGCCGATAGAATAGTGAACTTCTTCTGTCGGTTATTTACCGATAGAAAATGTCCAGTCTTGTTCTATCGTGTCTATCTCTATCGGTACAAAAACCGATAGTAGAAGGGTTTTTTTTACCGATAGAAGACTGCATTTCTGTACTAGTGACTCTTTATTTCAAAGAGAGCTTTACACGTCGAACGTTAGACACACTTGTCTACGTCGAAGGAACAATAAGTGTCTAAAACTCAAATAAGTTCTATGACTCTTCGATGATCTAAACTAGACCTATTACAAGGTATTTATAGTCCAATCGTATGAGTACGTATCAGACTTAGTAATCCTAAACGTATCAGACTCATATAACTAACTTAACTAATCCTAAACAGATAAGCTTAGTTATATATATAGGATTACAATTCCGAACAGGGAACGAATTCCTTTTTCCTGGTCGCGAACCAATCCATGGTCGCGAAACCTTTCCGAACACGGTTAAGGTCGCGAAGCCGTATGCGATCAGGACCTGGTCGCGAATCTGTATGCGATCAGGACTTGAAGATCCTCCCGGATCATGACTCCCTTGTTGAGAAGGAGCCAACCCCCGTTGCGACCTCTCGATCAAACTGGAGATGTGGAAATTGGCCTTGTCCATCTTCTTTTGTGTACCACTTTGCCGCACGTGCTCGTTGATCTTTCCGACCGATTCAAAAAGTCTCCTTTGTGCCACTGCGGGTGGTAGTCACCTTCCTCTCCAGAATCACATCGTCACGTAAAGGTTCGCCTCGTTGATAGACCAAGTCTTCAACAGATGGTACTATGGTATCTGGCACATCATCCAATATTGAAGGCTCGAAGAGTTTGAGGTGCTCAACATTGACAACCGAGTAAATATCCATGTATGGAGGTAACTCAAGCTGACAAGCATTATTACCCACTTTCCGCAAAATCCGAAAAGGACCATAACGAATGGGTTTGAGCTTCTTACCTTCACCTTTAAGTCTCTCCTTACTCAAATGTAACCATACCATATCACCTTCTTGAAATTGCGCATCAACTCGGTGCCGATCATGTCGCGCCTTGTACTTGAGTTGAGCTTTCAGCAAGTTCTGTTCAACCTCACGATGGAGTCGTTGAATACCTTCCAGGAACTTTTGTGCTCGATCCTGATCAGATGCTTCCTTGCTGTTCTGTGCTGAGGTAGGGATCACAAACTCCATATCGAATGGACTCTGTGGTAGAAATCCTAAACAGACCTCAAACGGTGACTTTCCAGTCGAACCATGCACTGCTCGATTAAAAGCAAACTGTAGGTATGGTATGCTTTCATCCCAGGTCTTCGGGTGCTTCGAGTTATATCCTCTCAAGAGATGAACGACTGTGCGATTAACCACCTCGGTTTGACCATCAGTTTGCGGATGAAAAGCAGTACTCCTCTTTAGCTTGGTGTCCATCATTGTCCAGAGCGATCGCCAAAAGTGACTAAGGAACCGGGTATCACGATCAGACACAATAGAAGTAGGCAGTCCGAAGTGTGTCCAAACGTGTTGAAAGAATACCCGAGCTGCCTCTTTTCCCGTGATAATCTTCCGACAAGGTATAAGAACAATCATTTTGGAGAACCGATCAACGACCACGAATAGATAGTCGATGCCACGTCGGGTCTTAGGCAATCCTCCCAAGAAATCCATGGATATGCTCTCCCATGGTCGTGATGGAACTGGCAAAGGAGTGTACAAACCTAATTTTCGGTTTGCCGGTTTCGAGATGCTGTAGAGACCGCAGCCTCGAACAAACCTAGCCACATCTTGTTGCATACGCGGCCAGAACACATGTCGGTGAAGATTTTGCAACGTCTTTGTAACCCCAAAGTGACCAGCTACCTTCGATGTGTGCGCTTCTCGCATCCATTGAGTTCGAGGTGCTCCACGAGGTATGCAAAGTAAATTGCCCTTGTACAAGAGTCCTTCTCGACGAACGAACTCTGTAGGGTTCCCTGTTTCGACCTCAGTCAGTGCTGTTTGAAAATCAGGGTCTTCACTGTACATAGTGACATAGTCATCATGACATGATGGCTCGATCTGCATGAACGCTGATAAACAGAGGGTTGTAACTGGTGGTCGCGACAACATATCCGCCAATTTGTTGTGTACGCCCTTCTTGTACTTAATCACCAGATTAAACTGCTGCAGATACGACATCCACTTCATGTGCCGAGCTTGCTGTAGCTTGGACTGAGTTTGCAAATATTGCAATGGTTGATGGTCGGTGTGGACAACCGTCTCTTTCCCCAAGAGATAACACCGCCAATTTTTCACGGCCTGATGCAGTGCGCATAACTCCTTATCATAAGTCGGGTAATTCTTCTGAGCTCCCTGGAATAACTCGGAGTGATATGCCACTGGTCGACCTTCTTGCATGAGCACTGCTCCCATCGCATAACCTGAGGCATCGATTTCTAGCTCGAACGGTTTCTGGAGATTCGGCAAAGCTAACACAGGCGCCTCGCTGATCTTCCTTTTCAGCAAGAGAAACGTGTCCTCATGTTTCCCTGTCCACTCGAACTTCTGATCGATCTTGGTTAATGCATGCAACGGAGAAGCCATAATCGAGAAGTGTCGGATGAACTTCCGAAGGTATTGGCATGCTCCCACAAAACTACGCACATCTGTAACTGTTCGCGGTCGCGGCCATTCGCGAATCACTTTGACCTTGTCCGGGTCGATTTGCAATGTACCGTTGCCGATTATGAATCCGAGGTAAAGTAGAGTTTGTTGACCGAACTCGCACTTCTTACGGTTGAGGCGAAGTCGATGTTGCCAAAGCTGTTCGAACACCTTTTCGACATGAATGAGGTGCTCATCCCATGAACGACTATAAACCAATATGTCGTCGAGATACACGATCACAAAGTCATCGATGAACGGTCTCAATACGTCATTCATAAGACGCATGAAAGTTGCCGGGGCGTTGCAGAGACCAAACGGCATGACCAGCCATTCGAACAGACCTTGCCGTGTTTTGAACGCGGTCTTCCATGTATCCTCCTCTCGGATGCTGACTTGATGATATCCTGACTTAAGATCCAATTTGGAGAAGACAACAGCATGCTTCAATTGGTCTAGCACGTCATCAATACGAGGAAGGGGGTACTGGTTCTTGATGGTGATCTTGTTCAATGCTCGATAGTCGATGCACATACGCCAAGTCCCATCTTTCTTTGGTACTAACACCACAGGAGATCCACAAGGTGAACTACTCGGTTGAATAATACCATTGTTCAGCAACTCACCCAGTTGTCTCTTGATCTCTTCATTCTCCAATACTGAGTTGCGATACATACTCAGATTGGGCAGTGTCTCATCGGACACAAGCTGAATTTCGTGCTCGACTGGACGTTTCGGCGGACGACCCTGGGTAGTCTCGAACAGATCACTGTATTTCTCCAGCAGTCCCGACAAACGACCAGAATCCTCTCGGCACGCCAGCGACAATGCTGGTCGAGTACCCTCACCTTGATCAATGGGTCGAATCATGACAAGCACATACTTGTGACATGCATTAACAATTCGTTTGGCTTGATTTGCGGTAATCAAGTTCGAAGTGTTGACGTGGATGTCTCTACTGATCACGAACTTAACTCCGTCTTTGGTGAGGTCGTATTCTTGCGCTCGCCGATGGAAGTGAGCGTCTCGATCATACAGATACGGACTCCCAAAGATCACCTGACAGATATCGATAGGGACAACATCGCATTGTACCTCATCGATATATCGTGCAGAGATCACAAACTTCAACACACACTGACTCGTAATCTGTTGGTTCACGTCGGATGTAAACCAACCCAGCGGATATGGTCGTGGGTGTGTGGTTGTCTTCAAACCAAGTCGCCGAACCAGTCCAGCGGAGACCAGATTCTTTGACTTCCTGGATCGAATATCGCTGCGACCACTTCGTGCTTCACCTGGATGTTGATGGTGAACAAGTCCTCCGTTGGGTGATGGTCGTTCGGTGGATCGGAACCCTTCTCCTTCGGCATTGCCATCAGAGACAAGGTCGTATCCGCCTCATTAACCGAATTCACTCGGACAACTTCTTCGTCGGGTGAAGTCGCAGTAGCCGTGGCTGTTCTTTTCCCTGGTCCGTTTTTCTTTGGTCGAAGTTCAGGATGAAGCTTGTAAGATTTGTCCTTGGTATGCCCCGCGACTTGACAATTTTCGCAAAAGGCACCCGTGCCCGATTTTGAAGCGTTCTTCTTCGGACTCGGCTTTTTCTTTGTCGAGGTCGCACTTTCCTTCGTGCTTTTGTCGCTGCAGGATTTGTTCTTCTTCTCGATCGCCATAGCAGTTGTGCTCGCGGTCGCAATGTCTTGGACATCGAACAGACTTAGCTCAGTGCTGATCGATTTCTGAAGTCCAGATGTGTACTTCCGAAATACCTGAGGGTCAGATAGTGAGATGCCAATGACCATTGCTTGTCGCCGAAACTCTGTCGTATAGTCTTGGACGGTCTGGTCGCGCCGTTGGTACAATCTGTGCCAACGCTCCCATCTCTCCTCAGGGTAACCCATCGGATAGAATTCTTGTCGCAGAAGTCGTTTGAATTGACCCCACGCAAGGTCGTCAGCTTCACCACTGGTGACAAGGGCCTTCCACCATGTCTTGGCGTGGTCCTTCATCTTCAAAGGTGCAAATTTGACCTTTTGAGCGCTACTAAACCCTTTCAGGTCAAAATAGGTCTCAAGTTGGTCGATCGAAGAATCCAGCTTCTCAGCATCGATCACCCCATCATATATGGGTATATCAATCTTAGCGTCGACTTTAAAAGATCCGACAGCTAAGGAGGTGTTGGCGAGGTCGTCGGTCTTGTGGTTGCCTTCGTCTTCATCTTCGTCTGCCCTGCGCAAGTCTTCACCAGTCTTCTCACCCATAACCTTCCCTACTTCAGGAGGTACAATCATGGCCTGCTGCTTAATCCAAGCAAGCACGGTTTCCATGTCGGTGGAGAGCTTAGCCACTTGTTCGGCTAGGTTAGCTTGAACGGAGGTATCATCAGACATTGTCGGAGACGCGGCTGTAGGAACCGTCAATTGATCGCCTGGAATTTCGCCGGAAGTTTTGTAACCCTCGCGAGTCTTCACCATCCACAGGATAGGAAAGTTGCTCTGATACCAACTTGATCCGTTTGAGACCTAGTCTTGATTTTCGCACTAGGCTCGCCCAGATTCTAATATGCGGAATAACGGGATCTTACTCGAAAATACCGAAACCCAAGGTAATTGCACAACTCTTTATTTCAAAGAGAGCTTTACACGTCGAACGTTAGACACACTTGTCTACGTCGAAGGAACTATAAGTGTCTAAAACTCAAATAAGTTCTATGACTCTTCGATGATCTAAACTAGACCTATTACAAGGTATTTATAGTCCAATCGTATGAGTACGTATCAGACTTAGTAATCCAAAACGTATTAGACTCATATAACTAACTTAACTAATCCTAAACAGATAAGCTTAGTTATATATATAGGATTACAATTCCGAACAGGGAACGAATTCCTTTTTCCTGGTCGCGAACCAATCCATGGTCGCGAAACCTTTTCGAACACGGTTAAGGTCGCGAAGCCGTATGCGATCAGGACCTGGTTGCGAATCTGTATGCGATCAGGACTTGAAGATCCTCCCGGATCATCCGGGGACGGACTCACGAGCATTGGGGGGCTCGTGAGGTACTTCTTGAGGTCATTGAACGCCTCCTGGGCCTCGGGGTCCATCGGAACCCCTCGAGCCCCCGGAGGATCTTGAAGAACTGTAGGCCCCGCTCCCCCGACCGGGAGACAAAGCGGCTGAGCGCGGCTAGGCGGCCGGAGAGCTGTTGGACATCCTTGACGGAGCGCGGCGGGGGCATGTCTAGGAATGCCCGGATCTTCTCGGGGTTTGCCTCAATGCCCCGCTGGGACACGAGGAAACCTAGGAGCTTCCCCCAGCGCACCCCGAAGGCGCACTTGTCCGGGTTCAGCTTGAGCCCGAATGCGCGGAGGTTCCGGAAGGTTTCAGCCAGGTCGTCGATGTGGGAGGCTGCGCGGGGACTCTTGACAACCGCGTCGTCTACGCAGACTTCAACGTTGCGGCCGACTTGCTCTTTGAAAACCAGTGTCATCAGGCGCTGGAAGGTCGACCCCGCGTTCTTGAGCCCGAAGGGCATATGGACGTAGCAGAAGGTTCCGAGGGGAGTAATAAAACTCGTCTTTTCCTCGTCCCCTTCCGCCATCCGGACTTGATGGTAGCCCGATTAGGCGTCTAGGAAGCTCATGAGCTCGCACCCCGCAGTGGAGTCGACGAGCTGATCAATCCGCGGGAGCGGGAAGTTGTCTTTTGGGCAGGCGCGGTTAAGGTCGGTGAAGTCCACGCACATCCGCCACCTACCGGTTGATTTCTTGACGAGGACGGGGTTCGCGAGCCACTCGGGGTGCAGGACCTCCCGAATGAACCCCGCCTCTGGGAGCCGGGTGATCTCCGCCTTGATTGCCTCTTGGCGCTCGAGGGAGAGTTTCCGTAGCTTCTGTTTGACCGGGGGTGGCCGGGGGCCACTGCAAGCTTGTGCTCAATAACCCCCCGGGCGACGCCCCGCATGTCTGACGGCTTCCACGCAAAAACATCGGAGTTTTCGCGCAAAAAGGCCGCGAGTTGCGCTGCGTGCTCCTGGGGGAGCTCCGCCCCGATTCGGACGGTTTTGTCTTCGTTGCCCGGGGACAGCAGGACCTTCCGAAGGCCCCCTTCCGAACGCGGCTTGAGGAGGGGCCTCCCGGGCGGTGGCGCAGCAGCATCTAGTTCTGGGGGAGGAGCCTCCCCCCCGGGCGTCTTTATGAGGTTGACGCTTCCGATCGTAGCCGCAGCGCGCTCGTATAGAGCACGGGCTACGTCTTGGTTTCCCCGGACGTTGATCACGCCATGCGGCCCGGGGATTTTCATGCAGAGATAGTTTTGATGGGTGGCAGCCCCCAGTCGGTTGATGGTCGTCCTCCCCATAATCGCGTTGTAGGAGGAGGGGAGGTCTACTACGTCAAAGCAGACCAGCTCGGTCCGGTAGTTTTCCGGGGTGCCGAAGGTCATTGGAAGATCTACCTTGCCCACGGGGTGGATCGCCTTCCCCGGGACAAAGCCTTGCAGGGGCCCCGCAGCGGGCTGCAGGAGCTTCTCATCCACCTGCATTTCTTTGAAGGCCTTCAGGAATAAGACATCAGCGGAGCTCCCGCCGTCCACCAGGATCCGGGCCAGATGGCAGTTGTAGATGGTCTCGATTAGTGCGTCGTCGTGGGGGAAGCGAACCCCCCGCGCGTCTTCTGCCGTGAAGGTGAGGGGGATGTCCGACCACTTCGGTGGCGGGGACGCGTGTAGCACCCCCACAACCTTGACCTCGCGCGCGTACTCCTTACGCTGGCGCTTCGAGTCCCGCCCAGACGCAGATCCTCCCACGATGACGTTGATGTGCCGCTGCGAAGTTTGAAAGGGGAGAGCTTCTGAAGGCTCCCCCCTTGCGTCCGCTGACCCCCCGTGGGAGCGGGAAGAGCCGGAACAGCTGGCCGAGGGAGCAAGGAGGCCGGAGTCCCCCCCTGCCCGCGCTGGTCGAGGAAGTCCGCGAAGTGCTGCAGCAGCTGGCTACAATCTCGGGTAGCGTGGGTATTGGACCTGTGGAGGCTGCGCCACGGTCCTTCCCGCCTTCTCCCCGCGGGGCCTTCCCGGCCGAGCGAAGACTGTCCTCCCCCATGGCCCTTCGGTTTGGGGAAGTGGCGGTTGGTCCTCGGGGGGTCGCGCGAGCCGCCTCCGCCCTCGAGGACAAAGGTGTCCCGAGGCCGTGGCTCGCTACGCCCCCCTTGCCTGGAGCGTTTGGGGGGATCCCTCGCCCCCCGTTCGACGGGGGCGGGAGCCCCCTGGGTCTTCTTCCAGATATCGTCTTCCTCCGCCCGAGCGTACTTTTCGAGCACGTTGAAGAGCTCGTCGGCGGAAGAGGGGCAACTCCGGGAGAGCCTTCTGTGGAGCTCCCCCGGGAGGATGCCGCTTTTGCAGGCTTCGATGACCGTAGAGTCGGGGACGTGGGCCACTTTGCTCTTCACCTGAGCAAAGCGCTTGAAGAAACTTCTGATGGTTTCCCCAGTCCTCTGCCGGACAGTGTACAGCTGCGAGGAGTCCAGGGGACGCACGTAGTTGCCTTGGAAGTTGGCACAGAACTCCCGCTTGAGCTGCGAGAAAGAATTGATGGAGCCGGCCTTCAGGTTGTAAAACCATGAGCGGGCGATGCCGGAGAGGTAAAGGGGGAAGACGTTGCACTGTACTGACTCGTCCCCCCCGGCCGCGGAGATAGCAGTGGAGTAGACCTGCACGAACTCGTAAGGGTCCGCCTCACCGTTATAGTGCTCGATGTGCGGCGGGCGGTAGGGCCGCGGCTACCGGATGCTGCGAAGTCTCCGGCACAGGGGCTGGTTGGCCCCCTGCACTTCCCGGGGAGAGCCCCGGTCGCTGTCTTCTTTCACGGGACCTTCGTTGTCTGAGTCTGGAAGTGGTCCGAGAGGTCCGCCAGAATGGCGGTGGCGACGCTTTTCCTCCGGACCGGGGCTGAATTCCCGGACGTTCGGGCTCTCCGCCGGAGAGGTTGGCTCTTCAGCGGGTCTGTTTCCCCGGCCCATGCGAGAGCGAGGCTCCCCGCGCCCGCGGCCGGGGGGAAGTTCTTCCGCGCGCTCTGCTGAACGCATTCGCTCGACCTCCCCTGGGACGAAACGGACCTGTCCCACCGAGGGAGGGAGCTCGTGCGCTGTAGCTTCCGGAGCCGGTTGGGGCGAGCCCCCCGCGACGACCCCCGGGACCGGGAAGGGGGAAGCCCCGGTATCATCCGGAACCGGGGGGAGCGCCCGCGGCGACGCCTGGAATCGAAGTGGTGGGGGCCCCAGTGGCCACGACCGGAACCGGGAAGGGGGCAGGCCCTGTAACACCCGGAACCGGTGAGGGGGGAGCCCATGCCGGGGGAAGTCCGCTGCAGCACAGGGGCTGCTCTGTCAACCGCCCCCGGTGCGGTAAAGACGGCGCGGGGGGCGGGACTGGCTCCCGGCACAGGGTAAACCCCCGGCAACAGATGGGCTCCCGGCCCCGGGAATAGGCCGGGGACGGGGTACCCCCCTGGCACCACGAAGGGCCCCGGCATGAAGTAACCTCCCGGTACCGGGACAGGCCCGGGTGCCGGGAAGGGTCCGGGCGTGTATCCCGCAGGGGGAGGGAACCCCCCGGCAAGATCATACGGGGCGGACAACCCCCCCGAGGCCAGAGGGGACGCCGGGTAACCCATAAACGGGGGCATGTTCCCTGGATATGGGTGCGATGCAAATGTGGGGGCCGGAGGCCGCGCCAACACGCTAAGGAGCTCGTCCATGGAGCGCTGGGCGCGGAGCTGGCCTTCCACGAGAGCTTCGAGCAGGGCGTCCCGGGGAGCCGGGGGAGCCGTCGGGGGGACGCTTGTCCCGGCTGAGGTCCCCGCGGTCACCGGGAACGACCTGGAGGTGGAAGCACCTAAGTTAAGAGGAAAGGCGGGAGGCGGTACCTGGGCCAAGTCACCTCCGGAAGGGACCGCCGGGACAGCAGTGTCCCGGGCGGACGGCGTCGGGTCTCCGAGACCCGGATCACCGGGAAGGGTGCGAGCCCTTGTTCTTGGGGGAGCCATGGCGTCTTGTCACGGGTCCCCACGGTCGGCGCCAACTGTCGTGGTATTGCGAATACCCCGGCAGGTTTTGAGAATGTTCCTAGCGAAGATTACGCGGCGCGGGTTGACTGGATGACCGGTCCTCCCCCGCCGGACAAGCACACAAAATGACACACGGGTTTATACAGGTTCGGGTCCCGGTGGGGGCCCTAGTCCTGTCGACGCGCTCCCGACCGGAGTCGGCTGGGGAGGCTCTCTCCGGGGGAGAGGCTTCCGGAGCACGTCTGTGAGTTTAGCTATTCCAATAAAAGAACTGATCCCTTACAACAGAGGGGTACAAGGGCTATTTATAGCCCCAAAAAGCAGAAAAAAACCTAAACTACCCCGGAGGCCACCGTCGGATTGAAGGGCGGGACCGTCCTTCTCCCGGTCAAACACCTTGGATGCTTGACAGGTGGTCGCTAGTTCCCGAGGCGCCCCTCGCGTGACCTGCACGTGACAAACAGTTCGAGACTTTACCTTCAGGAGGGTGATGAGGCCCGGGACGGCGCCGGAGGCCATGTCCCCGGGTCAAAGGCGGCGACCGGGACGGCACCGGAGGCCACGTCCCGGGAGCCAAAAGGCGGCGCCCGGGGAGGCCCCGGAGGCCAAGTCCCGGGAGCCAAAAGGTGGCGCCCGGGGAGGCCCCGGAGGCCAATTTCCCGGGCAAAAGGCGGCGCCCGGGAGGGCACCGGAGGCCACGTCCTGGGAGCCAAAAGGCGGCGCCCGGGGAGGCCCCGGAGGCCAAGTGTAACACCCTGATTTTGGGGGTGAAAATTCCTTTTCATGAAAATCATGCATGCATGTATCTCTTTAGAAGTAGCAAGATCAGTTCAATTCTAATCTATCGTAAGCCCCAAAAATCTCAAAATCTATCCTGAAGATTCAATTCAAGATCAGATTATCCAGAAATAATCTACTATCTATCCTGAGTATAAAAGCCTTCAGAAGCCAGATCAAATCCGATCTCTAACTCCCAGATTTATCTATCTCTTTCTGTTTTCGAAAACAAGAATTAATTGAATATTCTAATTACCCTAAATACCCTAAGTTTCAGAATTCAGATTTAACCAGATCTTAACCTAATCTAGACCAAATTATTCTTGGATTGTAATCATGGGCATGCCAATACCTTAATCCAAAAAGTTGGCAGCCAGATTCCATCATTTAAACCCTTTTTGCAAATCAGTCCAAATTATATCGCAGCTTAGTCCTTTTCTAATTTCCAAGAGCCCGAAAAGGCTAAAAGCCACAAATCAACTCCAGATCTCAATTTGATTCAAGGAATGCCTCCTAAATGCTATTCAATACAAAATCGCCTTTTGTCAGCACATCAAAATCCCACCCTAAGTCTCAGATTTCCAGATTTTAACAAAACCAGACTCAAGATACCCTAATTACCCTGTTTTCACTTCAGTTCAAAATTGATCAAGAGTTCCCAGATTTCATCAGGTATCCTCTCAAATCGTCCGTTGAATAAAGTCCTTCAAATCTGTGAAGTCGAAATCAGCCATAATCCTCAATATCTCAGATTTTACAGATTAGTCCAAATCAGAAAACTGAAATTGCAATCGAGTCCAGCCTCTTGTTTCGACCAACAGCATCACCTTCGACCAGGGAAGCCACGACCAGTAGATGTGCCGTTTTCGACCTCGGGCCCAGCTGCGACCAGCAGCGTAACTACACCGCGAACCTCACCGCCGGTGGAGCTTCGCCGTTGCCAGCTTCGCCGCAACCCCGTCGCCACATGCGCGCACCAGATTGGCCGTAGCAGCGCTGCAGCAGCACACTACTACAGAATTCATCATCACAGTCGGGTCAAAACAGACATCACAGACGGTTCTTACCCGTCAGTGATATTCGAGTCAGTGATAATCACGCACTATCACAGACGGTTTTTGATGTTTTCAACCGTCTGTGATATATCCATTCACAGACTGATATAAGGTCAGAACCGTCTGTGATAAGGTCAGAACCGTCTGTGATACTCATATTTCACAGACAGTTATAAGGTAAGAATCGTCTGTGATAGTCACACTATCACAGACGGTTCTGTTCTCAGAGCCGTCTGTGATATTTGAGTATACACAGACGGTTTTGACATCAGAACCATCTGTGATATACAGACGGCTTCGACATCAGAACCGTCTGTGATAGTATGAGTATCACAGACGGCTTTGACATCAGAACCGTCTGTGATACTCATACTATCACAGACGTGAGAACAAAACCGTCTGTGATATTTGAGTATACACAGACGGCTTTGACATCAGAACCGTCTGTGTTAGTATGAGTATCACAGACGGTTCTGTTCTCGACCGTCTGTGATATTTGAGTATACACAGACGGCTTTGACATCAGAACCGTCTGTGTTAGTATGAGTATCACAGACGGCTTTGATGTTATAACAGACTGTGATAGTCATAATTCATAGACGGCTTTGATCTCACAACCGTCTGTGATACTCATATTATTACCGACGGCTTGGAGGTTAAACCAATCTGCGATATCAGCGACGGTGTTAATATTGAAACCGTCTGTGATAGTGTTATTATCTCAGAACCGTCTGTGATAGTCTGATATCACAGGCGGATCTGAGGTCAAAACCATCTGCGATGTGTTATTATCTGTGACTGTTATAATCTCAGACGGTTTGTAAGATCAAAACCGTCTGTGCATGCACAGACGGTTTTGATCTTACAAACCGTCTGAGATTATAACATTCACAGATGTCCTCTGTACAAATTGCATTTTCATATATACAGTTCATGAATTTCATACATGCATAGTACTCAAATATATACAGTCTCATGCATATATATTTGTACAATTGAACTCAGAATTATATTTGTACAGTACTCAAATATATACAGTTTCATATGCACATGCAGTACTCAAATATATTTGCACCCCTCTCTGTATAGCATTTCATATATACAGCACAGAACTCAGAAATATGTACAATTGAACAAATAAATGTAATCGACAATTAAAGTGTGTTAGATGTACAAATAAATGTAAGGCCGCACTAATACGAACCTTGCGGGTCCCTAAACTTCCCCTTGGGTGATATGACCTCCGAAAGGAAAAACTCAGCGAGCATCCCTCGGACATTACTAATCTGCCGAGGGTCAAGGCTTTCTGAAGGGAAGTCGACCCCCTGCAGCAAGAGTTGGTACATAAAAAATTAGCTGAATTAAGTTGTAAATTCTGTCAAATGGAGACAAATTAAGGGGAGCAGTTGTAATACCTCGGGGAAATCGGGCCGGTGAGGGGTGATGATCAGGTCATACATGTGGCGCATCACGTAGAACCCACATGTATTGTCGTCCGGCTGCTGATGGCACTGCCAATTTACAGACCGAGAGTTAGGTGGGGACAAGTTATAAAATAAAACAGATTCAGTTGAAATTTGTACCGAAAATTGTAACCACTGAAACTTATCGGCTCGCCGCTCGTTTTGTGTCCCTACCTCGGCAAAGTACTTCGTGAAAGCCCTGTAGATAGTCAAAATTGACAGTTTGAGGATAGCCGAAATTGACAATTTGAGGACAGTAAATCTAGATGCATGCAAGACAGGTCCAGATCACCTTCCGAATACATCTCGTGCGCCGGAATACGAGTACCCTTTCCTCTGCAATGAGTCAAGGTAGAACACCTTGTTGCTTTTCGGAATAAGTAGCAGCAGGATCCAGTGGTAGCTACATATTACACGTAGAGAATTAAAAATTTAATCTAAATTTGGGGGTGTGCACATGGAGACACTAATCTACGGGTGAAGTACTGATGAAAGCACTCACCTCTGGTTGTAGGGTACAAGTATATACTCCTTGTCGACCTGAGCAAGCAACCCTCTTTTGATGTAGTCGACAACGAAGTCTGTGTCAGTCCTAAACATCACCTCGGCTACCATCTGGGGGTCCAAAAAACCAACAGGTATGCCCTTGGATTTGGCATAGTTGGCCATGCAGCTGCACGGAAGTAACCAATTAATAAATGACATATATCCGTATATGCACGGATAGTAGGATACTTACAGCACCCAAGACCGTAGGATTGACAAGTCGAGCGCATCTTTGTTTAGCAAATTGTGCAGGTCTTCGAAGGTCACCGAGTAGGTCCCAACGTCGTGATGGAACTCTGCCACGGTGTACTTGACCATGATGTGCGTCGGACGCTGCGTCCTGGTCTGGTTTGTCCTCCTCATGTACCATGCATGCAGGCTCTGGCATGCTAACCCCATGCTCGAAATTGCGGTATCGGAGGCCATGGGCATCCCCAGAGAGAACGGCATGAGAGCTGGAGCACTCTTCTCGCTCTCCTTCGACGGGCTCTTCTTTGCTTTTCCCCTCATAGCCAGCTTCTTGAATGGTTGCCTCTTACTCGGAGTCAGCTTCGTCGTCGAAGGGGTATGCTGGCTAGTAGGCCGCGTCTCGGTCTGTGATGTCTGCGATGTAAGAACCTACGTATTAGGACACTAACTCTGAGGGCTATTATTACAGTACAAATTATGAAACTGGTGGGGGAATTACCTCATACAGGACGATGTCTTTCTTGGGCCATTGCACGAACGTGTGCACCGCATCCCCGAGAGTGGTAATCTCGTCGTTTGGCGGCTTCTCCAATGGAAAACCCTTGCAATGGTCAAAGACACTGTCCACTTGGACACGTGCAAAACCCTCACATAGAGGGGCACCATGGATTGTGGCCCCGGCCGTGCATGGTTGCGCCATCCCACGGGCAGCCTCGATCGGGAAGACACCGGCCAGGACCATAAGCTTGCAGGAGGCGGGTTCCTACAAACAGTGCGCATTAACATGTTGAATTTCACCGCTTCTCACTTTCGAATGAATTAACATAGACAAACAGTGCGCATTAACGGTCATTACCTGCAGAGAGTCCACCGGATACTTTGGAGGAGAGGGCTCCGTCTGCGAAGACCCCGGCGCAGACGCGCAGCTACTACGGTGGCCAATGGGGGTCGGTACTTCCGCTGGGTCTGCGCCAGCTGCTAGAACAGGGGTGCCCTTGGTCGCCTTTCTTAGCTCTTCGTACATGGACCGCATCTCCGACAACTACTGCAGGAGTGCTTTGTCCCGAACAGCGAACTCCGATCGCATCTCCTCCTTCAGCCGTTCATCGCGGGCTTGGTGGGATCTCTTTCTCCTCTTAGCAGCCTCCTCATCATCGGGGAAACCATGCCTCCAAGGCACAGTGGCGCCGAGGCCGCGCACGCGGCCTGGATGCTCCTTGTTTCCTAGCGCCGCTGTGAGGATATCCCTGTCCCTCCTCGGGTTGAACTCTCCGGATGCCGCCTACGCACTCAGCGTCACCTGCAACAGGACAACTTAGCAATACAGCCCATTGCATGCGTGTTATGAGGATAGTACGTGATCGGACAATCTTACCAGTCGGTCGATCACTTCCCTGTCCGCAGGGTTATTCACGGAGACGCTTCCGGAGGAGTCCATCGTCAATCTAGCTCGGCACCAATTGCGGGCGCGCACGTCCATTATGCCCGCATAAGGACTGCCGGCCAAAGACTGTGAAGCTTCCTCGTCCTGCTTCCTCCACAGCGCCTTCTTCCCCACATACCCACCGGTGCCTAGTCTGTGTGGGTGGGTGTTCTTGGCCTGGTTAGCCTGGGCCTTCGCACTAAGCTCCTGGAATTCAGGCTTGCCCTTCATCTCTACGAACTGCTGCCATGCCTCGGGAGTCACGAAAGGGTAGTCATTGAAGGGGGTCGTCGACTCCTTCACATAGTGCCTGACAAGTTCGCTCTTGAAGTTCCTCCACGCCTTGTTTATTGACATAAGTGTCCTCCGGCGGACGGTGAAGTGGCGATCCTCCGGAATGTGAAACGCCGCCTGCACTTCTTCCCACAGCGCATCCTTGCACTCTGGGGGCACTTGACCCCAGTCGGAGGTGGTGATGGGCACCCGCTCCCTTGCCACTTTGCCGCATAGTGAGCGGTACTGACCGACAAGTTTGGGCGGAGCTTCCGGCACACCATTGTCGTCGAACTGGACGTGCTGCTTTTCCCCCTTGTTCAGACGCGCGCATGTCGTCCGGCCTCGCCCCTTTCCCTTCTTCTGCGGGGTCACGGCGGACGAGGCGACCTCCGGCCCAGGCGTCTCATCGCCAGCGAGGTCACCCTGAGTCCCCGAGTGGTGCATTTCGTCACCAGACATAGTTCCTAACATAAGTGAAAGAGAGAACAGTTTAAGTAAATATGCAACTAATAATTCTATAACAAAACCCATACAAGAATGACAGAAACGGTGGGGAGGCGATGGAGGTGATCGCGTCGGAGGTGGGAGGGCGATGGAGGTGATCGCGCCTGACGGTGGAAAGGCGATGCAGGTGATCGCGACGGACGGAGAGGAGAAGGTGGGAGGCGATGGAGGTGATCGCGACGGACGGTGCGAGGGCGGAGAGAGCTAGGGCAAACAGAGCTAGGGCGAAGTAGAATGAGCGGGATAAAGCCCGCCTTGAACTATGTACCGCGTCGGTATTATCACAGTCGGTTCTCACATACGAACCGTCTATAATAGTATATATCACAGTCGGTTCTCACATCGAAACGGTCTATAATAATCGTAGTCACCAGAGAGATTATCACAGACGGTTTTGAGTTGAGAGCCGACTGTGCCTGAGATTATCACAGACGGTTTGGAATTGAGAACCGACGGTGCACGTTAAGAACTCGAAGAGTCGGACACTGTTGAAAATATCACAGACGGTTTTATATATATAACCGTCTGTGATAATATTATCACAGTCGGTTCTAAAATAAAGACCGTCTGTGGTAATCTACATAGTGAGAGATTATCACAGACGGTTGTGAGGTTAGAACCGACTGTGCACCGTCTGTGCTAGGTCAAAACCGTCCTTGATAATCTCTCTATTGAACGTTAGTTTTACAAATTGAAACTGATCTGTAGCTTTCAACTCTGAATGCTCGAAAACATGTTTTAAATGACCACTCAGATATTTCAAATGTAGTCCAAATACTCTGTAAATTGGTTACTATGTACGTATATCCGATAATTGGTTACAATGTAGTCCAAATGCTCTGTAACTTGAGCATTCTCCACGTAATATTGTATGTTAAATTTACAAATGGGAACTTTCACCGACAATTTGCACGTACACAGCCATGTTATCCTCAACTTTCCACTTGCCGCGGCCCTGCAAATACGAGAATTACAGGAGATATAAGCTATGCCGATGGAAACAGAGAGATAAGACGTACAGTTGATTACCTTTAAAGTATAACCCTTCCTGGTGATCCATACGCACGTTACTGGTTTCGTCGGTGTCTTCAGTATCGACCTGTACGCCATCTCCAAATGGAGGAATCTCATCAAATTGATTGTATTCCTCGTCGTCTACGACATTTTCAACTCCAACAATCCTTCTCTTGCCATGAAGGACGATGTGCCACTTCTTATTGGCCGGGTCAGTGACATAAATGACCTGAATGGCTTGATTTGCAAGTATGAATGGCTCATCTTTATAAGCAACGCGATCCAGGTCCACAGAAGTGAAACCGTAACTGTCAACCTTCACACCCTGTGGGATTTGGACCCATCGGCATCGAAACAGGGGAATCTTGAACAGTACGTAATCGAGCTCCCAAATTTCTTCAATGAACCCGTAGTACGAGTTCAATCCACGTACTACCCTTGTTGGGCCTGTCTTGGTGAACCCCTCATGGAAAGCTTCTACGCTCACTCCACTATTTTGCACAGTGCTCTTTTGATCTTGAGCTTTCGTGTAAAATGTGTACCCATTGATGTCGTATCCCTGCCAAGTCTGTACAGTAAACGTGGGCCCTTTTGCCAACCATTTAAGGTTCTCACTTGCGGACTCTCCGGTGATTCGCACCTTCATCCACGCGTTGAATCGACTGTTATGTTGTCCCGTGATCCAAACCTCGGATCGGCGAGGATTGTCTTGTCGTAGCATCTCCTTGTGCTCGTCGATGTACGGAGACACCTCCGTCATGTGTTGCAAGACCCAAAAATGAGCTTTCGAGTACATATCGAAATCAGGAGTGATGGCTCTCCGTCCGATAGTGCCAACACCATCAAGCCTCCCCTCGTGACGAGACACAGGAACTCCTATTGCTTCTACCTCGGCCATGTAATCGACGCAGAACTCAACAACCTCTTCCGCTGCATAACCTTCGGCAATGATACCCTCGGGCCGGGACCGATTCCTCACGTAGGCCTTAAGTACACCCATGTACCTCTCGAATGGATACATATAACGTAGGAACACGGGTCCACATATCTTGATTTCTCTGACAGGGTGGACGGTGAGATGGACCATGATATCAAAAAACGATGGAGGAAAATACATCTCAAGTTGACAGAGAGTTCGAACCACCTCGCTCTGCAAAGAATCCAGTCCATCGGGATCAATGACCTTGGAAGAAATTGCATTGAAGAAAAAACATAGCCTCGTGATCGTCTCTCTGACCTTATGCGGCAGAATACTCCGGATGGCAACAGGAAGCATTTGTGTCATCAACACGTGACAATCATGAGACTTCATACCCAGCAATTTCAAATCGCCCATGGACACAAGCTTTTTCATATTTGCGGAGTAACCCGATGGAACTTTAACACCATGGAGACACTTACAGAGTTCTGTCCTCTCAGCCTTGCACAAAGCGTAGCATGCGGGGGGGAGGTATATACGGCCTTTATCGTCCTCTCTCGGTGCTAGCTCGGGCCTGATTCTCATTTCGATCATGTCACGCCGCACATTGATGCCATCCTTTGTCTTCCCTGGAATGTTCAGCAATAGGCCGATTAAACTGTCACAAACATTCTTCTCTACATGCATGACATCAATGCAATGACGAACCTCTAAATGCTCCCAATACGGTAAGTCCCAAAATATCGATCTCTTCTTCCAAGTGTTCTTCGTGCGGGGTTTCAATTTACCACCCTTTCCAAACACAACGTCTATGCCCTTCACCCGTGAGTAAACATCTTTCCCGCGCGTAGGCTTCGGGGCTGAACCATCTTCGTTGTGGCCGTCAAATTCCCTCTTCCTCTTACGGTACGCGTCATTCTTCGGAAGAAACCTACGGTGACGCATGTACACTGTTTTCCTGCAATTCTTCAGCCACACGCTCTCAGTGTCATCTTCGCAGTGGGGGCAGGCTTTGGCTCCTTTCGTAGTACGGCCCGACAAATTTCCAAGGGCTGGGAAATCGTTGATGGTGCAGAATATCATAGCACGTAGGATGAAGTTCTCTCGTTTGTATGCGTCCCATACCTGCACCCCTTCGTTCCACATTGTTAGGAGATCCTCTATCAATGGTGCTAGGTACACATCAATATCGTTTCCGGGTTGTTTTGGTCCTGAGATAAGTAGAGACATCATGATGTACTTGCGCTTCATACACAACCAAGGAGGAAGGTTGTAGATACACAAAAGAACCGGCCAAGTGCTATGCCGACTGCTCATGTTACCAAAAGGATTAATTCCATCGGTACTCAACCCGAACCTTATATTCCTCAATTCTGCTCCGAAGTTAACAAATTCCCTGTTGATGTTTCTCCACTGCGAAGAATCAGCGGGGTGTCTCAACTTTCCATCCTTCTTCCGGTCTTCCGAGTGCCAACGCAGTAATTTTGCCTCTTTACGGTTTGCAAACAAACGCTGCAAGCGGGGAATGACTGGCAAATACCACAACACCTTAGCAGGAGGTCCTTCCTTTATCTCCGTGCAGTCGCCATCGTCTGTTCGGTCCTTAGTACGCTTATAGCGGGATGCGCCGCACACCGGACAAACACGCATATTTTTGTAGTCGTTACGGTAAAGGATGCAATCATTAGGGCATGCGTGTATCCTTTCTACTTCCATTCCCAAAGGACACAACAGCTTTTTCGCTTGGTAGGTGTTTTTTGGCAACTCGTTTCCTTCCGGGAGCATGTCCGCCAAAAGATCTAACAGTGCTGTGAAACTCTTGTCGGTCCAGCTGTTGCTTGCCTTCAATTTTAACAGTTCAAGCACAGAGGCCAACTTTGTGTATTTCGACTTGCAACCAGGGAACAACGGCCTCTCTGAGTCCTCAATCAAGCGCTTGAATTTGCCAAACCCCCTTTCACTGTAATTTCCTTCGACATCACGCAACATGTCATCTAAATGGTCATCCTCTGGCATATCCTCGTCGAAGTCGTTGTTTGGATCCGGCATATCCTGTTCCTCAACCTGAGTGGCAGTTGTTTCTGCAGTTGGCTCTTCTCCATGGTGGACCCAACACGTGTACCCCTTTTTGAAACCACGTCGGATCAAGTGGGCGACAATTTGAGATGAGTTGGTGAACATCTTAATATTCTGGCAGTCTACACAAGGACAGTACATATATGGTAAACCCTTCTTCGCCATGTCTTGCACAGCAACCTTTTCGAAATCAAAAACACCTTTCATGTATTCCTCACCCACTCGGTTGTCATTATACATCCAGTCTCGGACCATCTGCAATAAATCAAATTCATACACATGCTAATTAGTAAATCAATGGAGATCGATATTGATGATGAAATCAAGTAATGTGTACGCCTTGGGAGCAAGTAACCAACCTTGGTTCGATCCTCAAATTTTTGCCCCCAAATGCTCCCCCTGCCTTTCGAGATTTCGCTCTTCCTTGCCCCAAATCTCTTCGAACTGGACAGTGTAGGTCGAGCAAGAGAGTACGACTAGCTCAAAACATCCGCCAAAAGACCTTTTATACCAGGTTCAGTACAGACGGTTCTATATAATACCGTCGGTAATATCGGTGCATTATTGAAGAAAAGAAATATCACAGACGCTTATGAACTCCAAACCGTCCGCTTTACATCAGAACCGTCTGTGTATTTGATTATGACAGTCGGTTCTCACATCTGAACCGTCTGTGTTATCACATCCGACCGTCTACGTTATTATCACAGTCGGTTTTTACCTCAGAACCGTCTGTGTATGTTGTTATCACAGTCGGTTTTTACCTCAGCACCGTCTGTGATAACACAGACGGTTTTAAAGTCCGAACCGTCTTTAATATCCCGGTTTTTTTGTTTGCATTCGACTACTGGTCATCGATCAGTTGTTCCACATGTTTTTCATATTTGGTTCTATCTTATTTCAATGTTAGTATTTACAAAAATGAACGTTCAGACTGTTTGGTTTTATCTTGTTTTTCATATTTGTTTTATATATATGTCTGAAATTAAAACCGTCTGTAATCTTTCAAGCAGAGACGGTTTTGAGTTAAAAACCGTCTTGATCGCAGCAGTATTTTCTTGTTAACATTTTTACACAGAACATCATTTGGTGATTATCAGTTACATAATCAATCGAAAGCCAGATATATAAGGAAAAGAAATTTCTTATTTCTTACAATCTTTCCATACATAAGAGATACTATTAATTAAGCGACCAATTGATTAGTGTCGACCTGTTCCGAAAGTAATTTACAAAGTTCTCCTAGGGACGTATTGGCATCAGTAGGATCTACACTGGCCGCCCCAGGAGAACTACCAATGGCTCTAAGACTATCAACATCATCTCTCACCAAAGGAGTGGATTTGGCATCAGTAGGATCATCCAAGAAATTAAAGTTGATACAACCAAGGTGGAGATGAAGCTGCAACTCAAAGCATGCACTCTGCCAAGTGCAGAATGGCAAAAGACATCCCCTCAGAATGCTTCTCCAGCGCCTCTTTTTTTTTTTGGAGAGTTCTGCACAAGGCAGCTTTCTCCTCCTGCACATATGCTTCTCCAGCTTCGGAGTGGATTTGGACGTGGAAGTGTGAGCCTTACCCCAGAAAAGCTGATGATACAAAGGTGTTGGAGAGGGGATATTGGAAGGATTATTGTGGATCTCCAAAGGTGGAGTCGATGCAACTGGAGGGGTTGCAAGGGGCAATGTGGCAACACAGGCCTCAGCACCCTCTAGAGTCTTCGCTGCAGCTCCACTGTACGATCTTTCATCATTTCTAAGTCTCTTCTTTGGAGGGATCATTTCCTCAACCACCTGTGGATTTCGAAATGCATTTGTTTCAAGGTAATCAAGTCATAAAAGAAAGATCTGCATTAGAGTTTCAGAGAGGACTTACTTTCTGAAGATCCTGATCGAGTTCATTCCTTATCTCTTCCTCATCACTCTCAATTTCAATAACCTCACTGGAATCTCGGCTCGCCATCAAGGTGGGAGTTGAGGAGGGAATAAAGACAGGGATTTAGGAGCTTCGCTATTTATAGAAACAGAAGGTGACGGTTCATATGCGCGGTTGCCTCGAGTTCTAAAAAGCGCACTAGTACTGGTTTTCAAGGCCAATAAATTCATGATATACAACTTCTCGGGAGATAAACTGCAACACGGCAAAGGAAGTTGAAGAGTCAGATTACATAATTCGATGCAAAATAAATTTGAAGTAAATAATTAAGTCTCTTCATCTGCTCAGTTATTATGTGCGGTTATCAACAATTTCATGTAGAGAATTGCACTGTTGGGACTATCACAGACGGTTGGGAGATCAAAACCGTCTGCTTTAATATTACAGACGGTTCTGATGTCCGAACCGTCTTTAATATGTCTTACTATCACAGACGGTTTGGAGTTAAAAACCGTCTGTGATATTGATAGAGGTCGAGAATTCGAGGAGAGGAAGTTGAAGAGTCAGATTACATAATTCGATGCAAAATAAATTTGAAGTAAATAATTAAGTCTCTTCATCTGCTCAGTTATTATGTGCGGTTATCAACAATTGCATGTAGAGAATTGCACTGTTGGGACTATCACAGACGGTTGGGAGATCAAAACCGTCTGCTTTAATATTACAGACGGTTCTGATGTCCGAACCGTCTTTAATATGTCTTACTATCACAGACGGTTTGGAGTTAAAAACCGTCTGTGATATTGATAGAGGTCGAGAATTCGAGGAGAGGAAGTTGAAGAGTCAGATTACATAATTCGATGCAAATTAAATTTGAAGTAAATAATTAAGTCTCTTCATCTGCTCAGTTATTATGTGCGGTTATCAACAATTGCTTGTAGAGAATTGCACTGTTGGGACTATCACAGACGGTTGGGAGATCAAAACCGTCTGCTTTAATATTACAGACGGTTCTGATGTCCGAACCGTCTTTAATATGTCTTACTATCACAGACGGTTTGGAGTTAAAAACCGTCTGTGATATTGATAGAGGTCGAGAATTCGAGAAGAGGAAGTTGAAGAGTCAGATTACATAATTCGATGCAAAATAAATTTGAAGTAAATAATTAAGTCTCTTCATCTGCTCAGTTATTATGTGCGGTTATCAACAATTGCATGTAGAGAATTGCACTGTTGGGACTATCACAGACGGTTGGGAGTTAAGAACCGTCTGTGATATTGATAGAGGTTAAGAATTCGAGTCGACTCGAGGACACTGTTGGGACCATCACAGTCGGGCCTTACGTAAAAACCGTCTCTAATGTGACTATCACAGATGTTTTTTACCTCAGAACCGTTTGTGATATTTCAAAGCACGTTGATATATAACTTCTATATTCTTTTTATATTATTTGCATGGGACCTGCGACCTCTATATTGTTTCTATATTATTTCAAGGGCTCCGATCACAAACCAAAGATCGCGATAGTCGTTCCTTGATCGCACACAGTGTACATACCTTTGTATGGTCGAATGTTCGACAAAAGCCAACGAAAGATAAAGAAAGAGGGAAGATTAATTGCATGCAGTCCAAGAATGTGCTGGAAAATTAGAAAGTTGACATAAGAACAAAGTTTTCAATAATTTGTTTCATCACTTACAAAAAAAAAGTAAAAATACAGAATGCTAGGTCAAGGAGTGGTCTTAGCCCTGGCTGCATCTAGAATAAAGTCAGTTTGACTTGCAGCCAGGACGCAGGACTCCTCCAGCGACAAGTTGTCCTTCTCAGGATCAACTACTTCAGCGTCGAGAAGGCCTGCGACCTCCCTCAGCTTCGCGATGGTATCCTTCATTGTCAAACCGCAGCCAGCGATGGTCATATCCGCGGCTTTCTTCTCCTCGCGAAGACGCCTCGTCCTCGCCCTAGCATTGTCACCATCCGTCTTCATGCGCTGAATGCGCTGGAAGAGATCGTCAAGGTCAAGCCGTAGCCGAGTGTGCTTCTCCGTGAGGAGCTTGTGCTCCTCCTGGAGGGCCCTCAGCTCGGCCTTGACTTTGGCAGTGTCTTCCACGTCTCCCCTTCCCTGTGCAAATCAACAGGTCAAGAATGTATTGAACATGGATTAACAATACAGGGGTAAGTCCAAAAGATTGAGAGTTCATACCGGGGAGGGCGAGGCTGACGATGCCATCGAGGATGCCATTGGCGCAGAGAAGCTAAGGAGTCAAACAGTCTGAGAACTATAAAAACTTGTAAAGTAAATGACAATTTTTCCATTTGTCAATTTATAGAACTTCCAAAGCGATGCTTCGTGTTCTCCTAGGCGCCGCGCGCGAAGATCGGAGACAGAAATGATCACAGTTGAGAATTCGAAGCGCCGGTACTTTTCCAGTCGGTTAATACATCAGAACCGTCTGTGATAACTACACTATCACAGACGCTTCGTGGTTTACAACCGACTGTATAAATCACAGTCGGTTCTGAGTTCCGAACTGTCTGTGATAGTCTAATTATCACAGACGGTTCAGAACTCAGAACCGTCTGTATATATCACAGTCGGGTTTTAGGTTAGAACCGTCTGTGATAATTAGACTATCACAGACGGTTCTTAGCTGGGAACCGATTGTATATATCACAGTCGGTTTTTAGGTTAGAGCCGTCTGTGATAAGTATACTATCACAGACGGTTTTGTGTTCAGAGCCGTCCGGTTTACTGTCACAGTTGTTTTTGACGTCAGAACCGTCTGTGATATCTGAACATATTCTCCCGACAGGCCTTCACAGACGGTTTTCCATTGAACAGTTCATAACCGTCTGTGATGTGTCGTCCAGGATGTCTGTTTCTGTGGTAGTGCCACCAGCATCGCCCGAATCCTTCCTTCGCACGCGCGCGCGCTCGCCTGCAGCAATGTCAGAAGCTTTGTGCCACATTGCTTCCATGCCGGAGCTGCCAGACACTTTACCACTGCACCTGCCAGAGCACGCGATGACCGTGTTGAAAAGCCGTTGAGACCGCTGAACACCGCCACCGTAGCCAACCAGCTGGATATCCTCCCGATTTCTCCAAGTCTCGAGAGCCCCATACTCCACTATTTAAGCCCCCCCCGTAGCTCGCAGCAGTTCACTCCTCACCAGAGCCAGCAAGTCTCGCTTCATCCTGCTTCTTCTCGTCTTCTTCCTCGTCTCCGGCCAGCCGCCGAAGGGGAGAACGACGACAGCGAGCTTTGCTGCATCAACCTCCGATCCAAATTCGCCAGTAAGTGTCTCTGCCTCGCCTCTCTGTGCTGTACCAAGTAATTGAACTCCGGTGGTTCCTGTCGCCGGCAATCGCCGCTATTTGCTTTTGCCCTGTTCCAGCCTTGTAACCCGATTTAGCCAAAATTAGTACTCCTTTTAGTAGGGGCAATTGATCAGTAGATCCTTCCTTGCAAGCCCTTGCTGTTGGATTTCAAATTGAAGCTCGGATGGAGCCTTTCCCCTGTTTTCGTGCGCCACCGTGAGCTGTACACGTCGCCGGCCCGAATAGCTCCACCTCCGACCAAATTGACTGTAGCATTGTGATCCCTGAACTCCGTAGATGGTGTAGCCAAACCAAATTGACCGGAGCTACCTTGTAGCAGCGGCGCCCCAGTGGCCGTCTTCTTCGAGTCCGGCATCAACGCCGGCGAGCTCCAGTGTTTGATTGCAACCCAGTTCCTCACTGGAGAATGATCAGCAGCATCCCAGAAGCGTTAATCCTCAACCAATTTCGAGTTTCATCGCCTGTAGCTTGTGCCCACCGTAGCTCACCTTAGTTCCTGAAAACCGATGAGTTCAACCTCACCGTTCGCCGTCGTTTCATCGTCGTTGTTGAATCTACTTTGTCCTGTAGATCTGCCTCAACCTACTGAGCATATCACTCCACTGCATCGCCCTCCGATGCTGTGCCAAATCGCAAGATATAGCCGTGCCAAGATCTGTCCAGTACCTGTGTCTTGCCGTGTTGGCACCGTGATTTCTCATCGCCGTTCATCACCGTCCGACCACCTTAGTTCCTGAGACCTCCACCACTGGATTCCTGTTGTCTTCGCCTACCTCCTAGACATAGTTGGCGAAGCAAAGCTCAAGAGGATCGATCAAACACTCAAGCCCTAGAATCTGGCCGTGCACTGACATTCAATTCTCTGTGTCCAGGGGCCTCTTTGCAAATTGCCTAAATTCTGGACTTTCCTGTGAAAACCACCTTGTCAAATAGCTACCTTATTACATTTTGCATCTAATGCTTTGATCAAATCACATTCTTCCCACTGGAAATTATCCAAACCACATCAATGCCATTCCTTGACAATGCCAGCCCTTGTCAGTTCATGTCAGCTGATGGCATTGGGCAAGTTTAACCACTTCTGGTTGTGCAACCTGAAAACCACCTTGTCCATTGAACTTGTAGAGCCATGTTCTACATTTTATTCAACTACCACACCTTGAGATAAACTCTCTAGCATTCTCTGAAGCTATGTCAAAACCCTGAACCAAGTGTCGACCTTTGATGTTCGTCGTTTTTGAGCAAAATAGCCGCGGACTTGATGTCCATATCGCAGCCTTGAAACCCTGAGAGTCTCTAGCATTCGTACTGAACCCTAATTCCATAAATCTCCAAGATTAACTCAAATCCAGCTTTCAAGCTTACCAGTTCCAGTATCGCCGAGAGTATTTCTCCTTTGCATGTTGCATATAGATTATTAATGGATTGTGATTCCTGTTTGCTTGTTTGTTCCTTGATTAGAACAAGAGCCTGAGTACAGAGATTTCGTCAGACCCGACATCTACTGCTGTACCTTACGACGCGGAAGGCAAGTCATATTCTTGGACATCTTGAACCTATATTTTATGAATTGTTAAGACATTGCCTTGATTATAAGCAGTATTGCATTTGATGAAATGACAAAGGTATGATATGGCAGTACTAGGCTGTATGCCGACAAAAGATGAGGAGATTCCTTATAAAATGATCAAACCGTGAGCCATAACTAATATATATGTATATATATATATTCATGAAATAGAACCCTTGCCGTGGCCAGAGTTTGGTATGGAATGGTGGTGGCACTGACGAGTGCAGGGTTTGTGGAATGCACTGGTCATGGGCATGTAAGGACTAGAACCTTGTGTTGTGCTTCTATGCGGCATGAAAAACGTACCAACCACTTGCCCGGTTATGGGACGGGCGCAACTTAGTAGCTTTCTTTAGTATTAGCTTTTCCCTGCAATGGTTGTCGATCCAGTGTCTTGCGAGAACTGGTGGGCCGCAGAAGGCCATGAGTGATGTGAGTTCAAAAAAATCATGAGAGGAAAGGGTGGAAAGAAGGAAGACGCCCTATGCCAGATTAAGTCGTGCGCGACTGTAATCAAGAGAGGCTATGTGTCTTGCGAGAACATAGACCCAGGCTAGGAAGTAAGGCAGTGGGGAGGACCCACAACGGTACTTGAGACTTAACTGTCTATTTACCGGGCAGGGAATTGTTAATGCTAGGACTGTAAAATGTTGTGTCATCTCGGCCTTGTCACATGCGTAAAAGTCGCATGGAGAGGTACCGACTTGAAAGCCGAATGATTGGTGGATTAAAGTGGTACACCTTTGCAAAGTTTAAAACGTATTCGAATACTCCGAGCTCCCGGGTCTATAGGAGCCTGCGCGCTGTGGATCCTATCCACGTCGATGTGACACAAGTATGTTTTCTAAATAAAATATGGCTAGAGTTAGCTCATGTGTGCTTGACATGTGTTGTCATAAAATGAAGTGCTAACATGGGCAGACATGTGTTGTCGTGCTATGGTAGTGCTTCTAAGAGCTTATAAAAGATATTAATGATATGTCATGATGAGCACTGCCATAGATTTGGAAGGAGGAAAACTATTTTGCAACCTTCCCTCCTTCCCTAATAGCATAGGTTCATATCATTCTACTATATGTATCTACTCTTATTTATGACTTGCTGAGTACGTAAGTGCTCACCCTTGCAATTCACTATTCAATAGATGGAATGTCCCTGATCAAGACGAAGGCCTGGATAACTTCTTGGACCCCTGAAGGAAGAGAGTCAGTTCTACCCAAGTCCTGAAAAGTGTTGCTCTGCTTTCAACTTCTTGCTGTGGGGGTTCACTTAGCTTTTGCCGAGTAGTTGTTCTTCTGCAACCAAACTTATTTACGCCGTGATGGCTTGTAATTTATTATGTTGTAATGAGGCCAGTTGGCCATACTGCTCAATGTAATGCAAGTTAAACTGATGCAATATACTCCTATGTTTGGCTCATCCTGGGAAGTCAAAAGGTAAGGGATCAGCTGCAGTAAGCTGGGTCCCCATGGGAGTGGTCGTGTCCCCCTGTGAGGGCGGGATGCGGCAAAATTGTGGTATCAGAGAAGTACAAGAACTTGACTGTAGGGCGACACTATTAGGAATTGGATGCGCCAGGACGGCGTAATTTATCCAAAAACTATTTCTCCAAAAACCCTATTTTTGTGAAAAGGAACTTGTAGCTTTTAGAAATTTTGATTTCAAAACTCTTATTTGGTTTTTCTAATGTCAAGTGCGTGTTTTGCTTTAATCGAGAGCCTTGGGGGTTGGGCTACGTTGTTTCGACACATAGTCCAGTTCTTGGGGATAGAACTTGTTCAAGTAATTAGTCAACCGTTAAGGGGGTTTAGCCGGGAGATGGTGTAGATAAGAGCTGTTGAATGCTCTTGGTAGCTTTTGTGCTTCGCTGTTGCTTTTGTAATGGTTAACTTGTGTATTATGGCTAAAGGCCAGAATATCTAAGTATTTTATGCATTAATATAGTTGCATTAATTTCTGCACTAGTGTCTCAGTTATCTCTTAGCTAGTTTGGATCTGCCTGGATTCCTTTCAAAACCATCATGATCGACACAAGAAAGAGATCCCGGAACAGCCAAGGAGAAGGAGAACAAAGTCCGCAAGAAGATCCTATGAGGAAAGGATCCTTATTTCGACAAAGGGCCCAGAGTTCCAACCCGTCTCAAGAAGAGCAGCCAAGTTTGCAAGAAATCCTTTTGTCTATAGAGTAAAACCGTCAGGAAGCCCAGACAGCCAATACCCAACTTCTAGCCCAAATAGTTCAGAGACTACCTCTCAGAGCCACAGAAAGAACTACTGTAGGCGCCAGATTGGCAAACTTCCAGAAGACTTGTTCCCTGACATTTTCAAGCACGGCCGACCACATGATCACCAATGGTTGGTTAAGGGATAAAAAGGGAAACTAGAAAATGTCTGATGTAATAGCCGAGAGAAGGTTCTGTCAGTTAGCAGGAGCTGTAGCCGTATGGTGGATGAATCACCAGGAAACTCATCTGGACAAAGATAACATTTCTTGGGCGAAATTTATGGAACAATTCCAGAAGTTTCACATAACCGCAGATGTCATAGCTGCCAAACGCTGGGAATTTCGAAATCTGATTCAAGAAAACAAGACCGACACAGAGTATCTGCACCAATTCAACCATTTAACTCGATCTGTCAAGATGTAACCTTCAGTATAGAGGAGGTAGAATTCGCAGTAAATCTGTTAGAACTGCAATGTCTAGACATTAAATTGGGCATAGATTGATTGTCCCAACATAAAGGTCTAGTGGATTGTGAAAAGAAAACCATAAACCTTGTCAGTAGCCAAGGGAAGAAAGTTCTATTCTATGCGAAAAGTTCGTCAGCCAAGCAACCGCTGGGATCTATTCAAGCATTACATAAGTTATGCCTAGAAGAAGTATCCATGGTGCAACTATACCCCAATGTGTTTCCAGAAGAACTCCCGAAAATGATACCCGATGGGGTTATCGAGTTTCTCTATTGAGCTTAAATCAGGAGCGACACCCATAGCGAAACGACCTTGTCGGATGCCAATCACAAATTGGAAAGAGCTCAAGAGCCAATTGGAAGATTTAGGAAGCAAAGGATTCATCAGACTCAGTGCTTCACCATGAGGAGACCAGTATTGTTCGTGAAGAAAAAGGATGGAGCGCTACAAATGTGCATGGATTATCGAGCCTTAAATGAGGTGAACATAAAGAACAAGTATCCATTGCCGAGGATCGATGACTTGTTTGACCAACCTCAAGGGGCTAAAGTATTTTCCAAGATAGACTTGAAGTCTGGATACCATCAATTGAGGATCAAGGAAGAAGATGTGCCAAAGACCGCTTTCACTACAAGATATGGATTGTATGAGTTTACAGTAGTACCATCTGGTTTAACCAATGCCCCAGCCGCTTTCAGGAATATCATGAACAACACGTTTGTGGATTTTCTAGACCAGTTTGTCATGGTGTTCGTAGATGACATTCTGATATACCCAAAGATCCCGAAGGAACATGAGCAACATCTGCACCTAGTCTTGGGAAGACTATAATTTTATGTCAAGTTTGACGAATGTGAATTTTGGATAACGAGGATTGCATTTCTCGGACATATCTTAATTGAAGAAGGAATTTTGGTGGATTCAGCTAAGATTACTGCAATCAAAGAGTGGAAACAGCCCACTACAGTCCCAGAAGTTAGAAATTTCTTAGGTTTGAGAGACTACTATAGGAAATTCATTGAAGGATTCTACCAAGGTGCCAAACTTCTCACTAACCTGCTAAAGAAGGACGTTGAATTTGAATGAACCGCCAAGTACGAAGAAAGCTTTCAGAAGCTAAAACAGAAATTGGCAAAACACCAATCCTCACATTTCCAGATAGCAAGGAAGATTTTGTAGTTTATCGTGATGCTTCAAAGCAAAAAGGGATAGGCTGTGTGTTGATGCAGAAAAACCAAGTAGTGACTTGTGCTTCACGTCAACTAAAGCCACACGAGGAGAATTATCCCACACATGAATTGGAATTAGCAGTAGTCATTCATGCGTTGGAAATATAGTGACGCCATTTAATTGGAAACAAGTGTGAAATATACACTGATCAAGGGAGCCTCGAGTACATTCTCACAAAAACAGAACTCAACATGCATCAACAACAGTAACTAAAATTGATCAAGGGCTATGAGCTCAGTGTTCATTGCCATCTCGAAAAGGTTAACTTAGCAGCAGATGCCTTGGGCAGGAAGGCTTAAAGCTTACAGGAAAGAGTCATGCCAAGTAATCCATACTTACAGCAAGAGATACAAGATCTTTAGGTGGAAATAACATCACAAGGAACATTAACCATTTTGGTAGAAGAACTCCAGTTCGAAGAACAGATGAGAAGTGCCCAGAAAGAGGATAAGGAGATTTGCAAGATTAAGAGCCAAATCAAGTTGGGAAAAGCTCAGGATTACTAAAATCAACAAACAGGAAAATGCATGGTATCGGGGAAGGATCTGTGTTTCTCAAAGCACAGACCTTAAGGAACTAATTCACCATAAGGCGCATAAAACCTCGTGCTCAATGCACTTGGGTAGCACTAAAATGTATCGGAACTTGAAAAATCAGTTTTGGTGAGATAATATGAAGAAAGGGATCACAGAATACGTTGCAAACTGCGATACTTGTCAGCGAGTTAAAGAAAAACATCAGAAGATAGCCAGGAAGTTACAACTTTTGTCAGTGACTCTATGGAAGTGAGAAGAAATCAGAATGGATTTCATCCCAAAAAAAACTCAAGGAGGATATGACTCCATGTAGATCATCATTGACAGACTCACCAGAATGGCACACTTCATCCCAGTTAAAAAGAGAACTACGATGGGAGTAAATTAACCGAGTTGTATATGCAAAGAATAGTAACACTGCATGGTACCCCTGAGAAGATCGTTTCAAATAATGGAGCACAGTTTACATCAAAATTTTGGAGCGGACTCCATGAAACACTAAGAATTCAATTGAATTTTAGCACTGCATATCACCCTCAGACAGGAGGATAGACAGAAGAGTAAATCAGATTTTGGAAGATTTTCTAAGAACTTGCATACTAGATTATGGAACACCATAGGATAAATGCTTGCCACTTGCAAAATTTGCTTACAACAATAGCTATCAGTCTAATTTACAAATGGCACCGTTTGAAGCTGTATGCGAATGAACACGCAGAACTCCGTTGCATTGGAATGATCCATGAGAACGAAGGATCATAGGACTAGAGATAGTTGAAAAAGCAGAAGCTCGTGTAAAGCTTATCAAAGAAAGGCTGAAGATAGCATAGTCTCGACAAAAAAAAAAATAAAAAAATAAAAAATAAAAAATTTACGCGAACAATCGGTGGAGAAGAGCTGTCAATTGGAGTAAAGAGATCTGGTCTACCTTAAAGTCACACCTTTCAAAGAATTGCGAAGATTACAGGAGAAAGGGAAGTTATCTCCTAGGTATATTGGACCATTCAAAATACTTAAGAGAAAAAGGAGAAGTGGCCTATAAGTTGGGGTTACCCTCAGAATTAGCAGGAGTGCATGATGTATTCCACGTTTCACAACTCCGAAAGTGTTTTGAAGAGAACCAACCGACCGAATAGAAATTCACGAAGTATCTTTGGAGAAGAACTTTTCAAATCTCAAGCACCCAACACAAATTCGGGACACTGACGAGTGAAGAAGATTAAGTTATGCAAGGTTCAGTGGGAGAAAGAAGAAAGTCTTCAACAGGAGTACCCCCCCTTATCTTTTCCTAGGTAAATCTCGGGGACGAGATTTCTTTAAGGAGGGTAGATTTGTAACACCCTGATTTTGGGGGTGAAAATTCCTTTTCATGAAAATCATGCATGCATGTATCTCTTTAGAAGTAGCAAGATCAGTTCAATTCTAATCTATCGTAAGCCCCAAAAATCTCAAAATCTATCCTGAAGATTCAATTCAAGATCAGATTATCCAGAAATAATCTACTATCTATCCTGAGTATAAAAGCCTTCAGAAGCCAGATCAAATCCGATCTCTAACTCCCAGATTTATCAATCTCTTTCTGTTTTCGAAAACAAGAATTAATTGAATATTCTAATTACCCTAAATACCCTAAGTTTCAGAATTCAGATTTAACCAGATCTTAACCTAATCTAGACCAAATTATTCATGGATTGTAATCATGGGCATGCCAATACCTTAATCCAAAAAGTTGGCAACCAGATTCCATCATTTAAACCCTTTTTGCAAATCAGTCCAAATTATATCGCAGCTTAGTCCTTTTCTAATTTCCAAGAGCCTGAAAAGGCAAAAAGCCACAAATCAACTCCAGATCTCAATTTGATTCAAGGAATGCCTCCTAAATGCTATTCAATACAAAATCGCCTTTTGTCAGCACATCAAAATCCCACCCTAAGTCTCAGATTTCCAGATTTTAACAAAACCAGACTCAAGATACCCTAATTACCCTGTTTTCACTTCAGTTCAAAATTGATCAAGAGTTCCCAGATTTCATCAGGTATCCTCTCAAATCGTCCGTTGAATAAAGTCCTTCAAATCTGTGAAGTCAAAATCAGCCATAATCCTCAATATCTCAGATTTTACAGATTAGTCCAAATCAGAAAACTGAAATTGCAATCGAGTCCAGCCTCTTGTTTCGACCAACAGCATCACCTTCGACCAGGGAAGCCACGACCAGTAGATGTGCCGTTTTCGACCTCGGGCCCAGCTGCGACCAGCAGCGTAACTACACCGCGAACCTCACCGCCGGTGGAGCAACCCCGTCGCCAGCTTCGCCGCAACCCCGTCGCCACATGCGCGCACCAGATTGGCCGTAGCAGCGCTGCAGCAGCACCAGCATCGCCCGAATCCTTCCTTCGCACGCGCGCGCGCTCGCCTGCAGCAATGTCAGAAGCTTTGTGCCACATTGCTTCCATGCCGGAGCTGCCAGACACTTTACCACTGCACCTGCCAGAGCACGCGATGACCGTGTTGAAAAGCCGTTGAGACCGCTGAACACCGCCACCGTAGCCAACCAGCTGGATATCCTCCCGATTTCTCCAAGTCTCGAGAGCCCCATACTCCACTATTTAAGCCCCCCCCGTAGCTCGCAGCAGTTCACTCCTCACCAGAGCCAGCAAGTCTCGCTTCCTCCTGCTTCTTCTCGTCTTCTTCCTCGTCTCCGGCAAGCCGCCGAAGGGGAGAACGATGAAAGGGAGCTTCGCTGCATCAACCTCCGATCCAAATTCGCCAGTAAGTGTCTCTGCCTCGCCTCTCTGTGCTGTACCAAGTAATTGAACTCCGGTGGTTCCTGTCGCCGGCAATCGCCGTTATTTGCTTTTGCCCTGTTCCAGCCTTGTAACCCGATTTAGCCAAAATTAGTACTCCTTTTAGTAGGGGAAATTGATCAGTAGATCCTTCCTTGCAAGCCCTTGCTGTTGGATTTCAAATTGAAGTTCGGATGGAGCCTTTCCCCTGTTTTCGCGCGCCACCGTGAGCTGTACACGTCGCCGGCCCGAATAGCTCCACCTCCGACCAAATTGACTGTAGCATTGTGATCCCTGAACTCCGTAGATGGTGTAGCCAAACCAAATTGACCGGAGCTACCTTGTAGCAGCGGCGCCCCAGTGGCCGTCTTCTTCGAGTCCGGCATCAACGCCGGCGAGCTCCAGTGTTTGATTGCAACCCAGTTCCTCACTGGAGAATGATCAGCAGCATCCCAGAAGCGTTAATCCTCAACCAATTTCGAGTTTCATCGCCTGTAGCTTGTGCCCACCGTAGCTCACCTTAGTTCCTGAAAACCGACGAGTTCAACCTCACCGTTCGCCGTCGTTTCATCGTCGTTGTTCAATCTACTTTGTCCTGTAGATCTGCCTCAACCTACTGAGCATATCACTCCACTGCATCGCCCTCCGATGCTGTGCCAAATCGCAAGATATAGCCGTGCCAAGATCTGTCCAGTACCTGTGTCTTGCCGTGTTGGCACCGTGATTTCTCATCGCCGTTCATCACCGTCCGACCACCTTAGTTCCTGCGACCTCCACCACTGGATTCCTGTTGTCTTCGCCTACCTCCTAGACATAGTTGGCGAAGCAAAGCTCAAGAGGATCGATCAAACACTCAAGCCCTAGAATCTGGCCGTGCACTGACATTCAATTCTCTGTGTCCAGGGGACTCTTTGCAAATTGCCTAAATTCTGGACTTTCCTGTGAAAACCACCTTGTCAAATAGCTACCTTATTACATTTTGCATCTAATGCTTTGATCAAATCACATTCTGCCCACTGGAAATTATCCAAACCACATCAATGCCATTCCTTGACAATGCCAGCCCTTGTCAGTTCATGTCAGCCGATGGCATTGGGCAAGTTTAACCACTTCTGGTTGTACAACCTGAAAACCACCTTGTCCATTGAACTTGTAGAGCCATGTTCTACATTTTATTCAACTACCACACCTTGAGATAAACTCTCTAGCATTCTCTGAAGCTATGTCAAAACCCTGAACCAAGTGTCGACCTTTGATGTTCATCGTTTTTGAGCAAAATAGCCGCGGACTTGATGTCCATATCGCAGCCTTGAAACCCAGAGAGTCTCTAGCATTCGTACTGAACCGTAATTCCATAAATCTCCAAGATTAACTCAAATCCAGCTTTCAAGCTTACCAGTTCCAGTATCGCCGAGAGTATTTCTCCTTTGCATGTTGCATATAGATTATTAATGGATTGTGATTCCTGTTTGCTTGTTTGTTCCTTGATTAGAACAAGAGCCTGAGTACAGAGATTTCGTCAGACCCGACATCTACTGCTGTACCTTACGACGCGGAAGGCAAGTCATATTCTTGGACATCTTGAACCTATATTTTATGAATTGTTAAGACATTGCCTTGATTATAAGCAGTATTGCATTTGATGAAATGACAAAGGTATGATATGGCAGTACTAGGCTGTATGCCGACAAAAGATGAGGAGATTCCTTATAAAATGATCAAACCGTGAGCCATAACTAATATATATGTATATATATATATTCATGAAATAGAACCCTTGCCGTGGCCAGAGTTTGGTATGGAATGGTGGTGGCACTGACGAGTGCAGGGTTTGTGGAATGCACTGGTCATGGGCATGTAAGGACTAGAACCTTGTGTTGTGCTTCTATGCGGCATGAAAAACGTACCAACCACTTGCCCGGTTATGGGACGGGCGCAACTTAGTAGCTTTCTTTAGTATTAGCTTTTCCCTGCAATGGTTGTCGATCCAGTGTCTTGCGAGAACTGGTGGGCCGCAGAAGGCCATGAGTGATGTGAGTTCAAAAAAATCATGAGAGGAAAGGGTGGAAAGAAGGAAGACGCCCTATGCCAGATTAAGTCGTGCGCGACTGTAATCAAGAGAGGCTATGTGTCTTGCGAGAACATAGACCCAGGCTAGGAAGTAAGGCAGTGGGGAGGACCCACAACGGTACTTGAGACTTAACTGTCTATTTACCGGGCAGGGAATTGTTAATGCTAGGACTGTAAAATGTTGTGTCATCTCGGCCTTGTCACATGCGTAAAAGTCGCATGGAGAGGTACCGACTTGAAAGCCGAATGATTGGTGGATTAAAGTGGTACACCTTTGCAAAGTTTAAAACGTATTCGAATACTCCGAGCTCCCGGGTCTATAGGAGCCTGCGCGCTGTGGATCCTATCCACGTCGATGTGACACAAGTATGTTTTCTAAATAAAATATGGCTAGAGTTAGCTCATGTGTGCTTGACATGTGTTGTCATAAAATGAAGTGCTAACATGGGCAGACATGTGTTGTCGTGCTATGGTAGTGCTTCTAAGAGCTTATAAAAGATATTAATGATATGTCATGATGAGCACTGCCATAGATTTGGAAAGAGGAAAAGTATTTTGCAACCTTCCCTCCTTCCCTAATAGCATAGGTTCATATCATTCTACTATATGTATCTACTCTTATTTATGACTTGCTGAGTACGTAAGTGCTCACCCTTGCAATTCACTATTCAATAGATGGAATGTCCCTGATCAAGACGAAGGCCTGGATAACTTCTTGGACCCCTGAAGGAAGAGAGTCAGTTCTACCCAAGTCCTGAAAAGTGTTGCTCTGCTTTCAACTTCTTGCTGTGGGGGTTCACTTAGCTTTTGCCGAGTAGTTGTTCTTCTGCAACCAAACTTATTTACGCCGTGATGGCTTGTAATTTATTATGTTGTAATGAGGCCAGTTGGCCATACTGCTCAATGTAATGCAAGTTAAACTGATGCAATATACTCCTATGTTTGGCTCATCCTGGGAAGTCAAAAGGTAAGGGATCAGCTGCAGTAAGCTGGGTCCCCATGGGAGTGGTCGTGTCCCCCTGTGAGGGCGGAATGCGGCACCAAGTCCCCGGGGAAAAGGCGGCGCCCGGGAGGGTACCGGAGGCCACGTGCCGGGAGCCAAAAGGCGGCGCCCGGGGAGGCCCCGGAGGCCAAGTCCCCGGGCAAAAGGCGGCGCCCGGGAGGGCACCGGAGGCCACGTCCCGGGAGCCAAAAGGCGGCACCCGGGGGGGCCCCGAAGGCCAAGTCCCCGGGGAAAAGGCGGTGCCCGGGAGGGCACCGGAGGCCACGTCCCGGGAGCCAAAAGGCGGCGCCCGGGGAGGCCCCGGAGGCCAAGTCCCTGGGCAAAAGGCGGCGCCCGGGAGGGCACCGGGGGCCACGTCCCGGGAGCCAAAAGGCGGCGCCCGGGGAGGCCCCGGAGGCCAAGTACCCGGGCAAAAGGCGGCGCCCGGGAGGGCGCCGGCGGCCACGTCCCGGGAGCCAAAAGGCGGCGCCCTGGAGGGCACTGGCGGCCACGTCCCAGGAGCCAAAAGGCGGCGCCCGGGGAGGCCCCGGAGGCCAAGTCCCCGGGCAAAAGGCGGCGCCCGAGAGGGCACCAGCGGCCACGTCCCGAGAGCCAAAAGGCGGCGCCCGGGGAGGCCCCGGAGGCCAAGTGCCCGGGAAAAGGCGGCGCCCGGGAGGGCGCCGGCGGCCACGTCCCGGGAGCCAAACGGCGGCGCCCTGGAGGGCACTGGCGGCCACGTCCCGGGAGCCAAAAGGCGGCGCCCGGGGAGGCCCCGGACGCCAAGTCCCTGGGCAAAAGGCGGCGCCCTGGAGGGCACTGGCGGCCACGTCCCGGGAGCCAAAAGGCAGCGCCCGGGGAGGCCCCGGAGGCCAAGTCCCCGGGCAAAAGGCGGCACCCGGGAGGGCACCAGCGGCCACGTCCCGGGAGCCAAAAGGCGGCGCCCGGGGAGGCCCCGGAGGCCAAGTCCCCTGGCAAAAGGCGGCGCCCGGGAGGGCACTGGAGGCCACGTCCCGGGAGCCAAGAGGCGGCGCCCGGGGAGTCCCCGGAGGCCACGTCCCTGGGCAACCGGCGGCGCCCGGGAGGGCACCGGAGGCCACGTCCCGGGAGCCAAAAGGCGGCGCCCGGGGGAGGCCCCGGAGGCCACGTCCCCGGGCAACCGTGACACAACTTACCTGGACTTAGTCCCGCGGAGATTTCCCCCGACAAAACTGTTGTTTGATCTCGGCCTTGTCACATGCGTAAAAGTCGCATGGAGAGGTACCGACTTGAAAGCTGAGTGATCGGTTGATTAAGGTGGTACACCTTTGCAAAGTTATAAAAAGTATCGGATGCTCTGAGCTCCGAGGTCATGGAGACTGCACGCGGTGAATTCTATCCACATCGATGCAGAACAAGTAGCTTTCGGGAAAGTCTTTCATAAAAATTGAATAAAGTGGTGACTCATGTAAGACTGCCACACATAACATCTTCTGAAAATCTAGCTTAGGATTTTAAAAGCCTTGCTTTTGAAAACAAAAACCTTTTCTTCAAAATTAAGAGTGAAAATCTATTCTATGAGCCAAAGAGCCATCCTTTGAAAGTTTCCCCCTCATCTATATATACCTGCATTCTTATTTGGGACTTGTTGAGCACTATGTGGACAATGTGCTCACCCTTGCTTTTGTAAACAAAATCTAGAGGAAGGATTCATTGATCCCAAGCCCTACGGTCTTGAACCCAACATGGTAGAAGAAGAAACTGCTCCAGAAGATCCAGCTTGTTAGAGGGTCACTTACCAAGTGGAGTCCGATGTGGAGGAAGCCTATGCAACACCGCTGCAGTTGAAGATGAAGACCGTTGAAGTCCTTTTGCTTATTGTTGTTGTTTTATTTTTTGCCGACCCTTGTATTGAAGAAAACTCTTTAATTTTGTATCAACACTAAAGTGTGTCATTTTGGCGCTATGTTATTGTAATGTTGGTCCTTGTGATCAGCACTTGTTTGAATTACTTGCATTTTTATATAATACATCCTGTTGTTGTGAGCTGCAATGTACCATTTCTGAGCGCAACCCACCTGGGCAGTTGCCACCAGATTCCTGAAATGAGGGTCTCACAAAAGCTGGTATCAGAGCAAAGGCTCGACTTTAGGTCGTGACCCTTAGATAGACCTTGGCATCCCTAGAAGATAAAAGATCACTAGTTCTTTGGCAAAGTTTGTTTGCGAAAATCTATTTTGTTTAAGGAAAATGTTATTTTTCAATTATTTGAAAAAGGTTCTAGACTTCATTTTAAACTCATGGTGCCTTTCGTTCTGTCTTCCAGATGGCTTCTGGCAGGACATACGTTCATGGTGACGAGCTTGGATCGTGGGCGCTACTCCTGTGGATGATGCTGCAATTCCTTGGAGCGCGAGATAGTCAAAGGCTAGTGTATTGTGTTTGGCAAGATGAGGTCAATGGACGACCCATCGGTTGTCGAGCTTCAGTGATTGTCTATGAGATTCCCGAGCATGGGAGAGGCTCAGTAAGACGTCAGGCCCGCAGAGAAGAAGAAGAAGATGCCATCTTAGACACTGCCCGTCGTGCCGTAGGTACCATCCAGCAGTTATACAGTGACTACCTTTCAGATTCCCCCTACCGCTTCGTGCCTTACCAGGTTCCTAGATAGGAGTATCGAGTCGTTCTTCCATCCAATGACAGAGAGGATGCTATCTTCACGAAGACTCGAGACGTCGTTCATGCCTCAGAGATTGGATATACCCGCCTACTTCGTGAGTACGAGCGTGTTTGCGACGACCGCCACTATCTTGAGGGCATGCTTATGAGGGCCCATGCAAGTCTCCAAGAGAAGGAGAAGAAAATTCAAGAGTTAGCTGAATCAAGTGGAGAGAAGGACCTTGATGCTTCAGAGTCAGCTGTCAAGAAGAGTTGCTCGAAACTAAGGATTACCACTCGCAAGAGAGTGGGAAACTTAAAGGAGTATCTCAGTGGTTTCACGCCTTCGTCACGCGGCATTGTTATCAATGGTCAAACGCTCGAGCTTCCCAGCACTGCAGAAAAGAAGAAGACCCCCGAAGGAAAAGGGAAGGAGATTGTCAATGTTGACAGCGACAGGGATGATGATGAGGATTTGGAGCTAGATCCGATGGATGCAGATGACGATCAGGAGGAGGATACCGAGGAGGTAGAGCCTTGTGGTTCTTCTGATGCTGACGAGTGACCCCAGACTTCCTTTGGTTCGACCTTTTGTGCCTGACCCAGCAGACGTTAGGTCTTCCTTTTGTTGTAGCAGTTGTTCTTAGTCTGAATGATGTATGCTTGTGTGCTGGTTGTTAGATGAACTCTGTAAGCTGATGAGGCAAAAGCTTTTTATATTTTGAAAAGCTAACTTATGAAAAAGTCATTTTGCATATCCTTATCCTTACCTCTTGAGTTAATGCCAGCATTCTGCTTGCATCTCTGTGTGTGATTCTTTCCGATTCAACGTCTCTATTCTTAACCTCATGTTTGAGTAGGATGGTTAACACACGTGGGAGACCTCAAGAAGGAGAACTCGAAGGAAACCCCAGCAATGCAAGGACTACACCAGGAACAAGAGACCATACTAACCCAGACAGACCAGGATCTTCTTCAACATTGCCACAAGGAGGCAACATCAATGACGTGTTATTATGGATGGAGTGAAACAGACATGTCGTGGTATTAAGAATACCCCGGCAGGTTTTGAAGACTATCCTAGCGGAGATTACACAGCGCGGGTTGACCGGGTGACCGGTCCTCCCCCGCCGGACAAACACAAGAAAAGACACGAGGATTTATACAGGTTCGGGTCCCAGTGGGGGCCCTAGTCCTGTCGACGCGCTCCCGACCGGAGTCGGCTGGGGGAGCTCTCTCCGGGGGAGAGGCCTCCGGAGCACGCCTGTGAGATTAGCTATTCCAAACAATAATGAAGTGATCCTTTACGACAGAGGGGTACAAGGGCTATTTATAGCCCCAAAAAGAAGCAAAAAACCTAAACTACCCCAGGAGCCACCGTCGGATTGAAGGGTAGGACCGTCCTTCTCCCGGTCAAACGTCTTGGATGCTTGACAGGTGGTCGCTGATTCCCGAGGCGTCCCTCGCGTGACCTGCACGTGATAAACAAACAGGGATTTTACCTTTTAGGAGGGCGGTGACGTCCGGGACCTCTTCCGGAGAGCAGGGTCCCGGGAGCCCAAAAGGTGGCGCTCGGGGCAGGCACCAGAGGCCACTCTCCCCGGGCAAATGGCGGCGTCCGGGACATGCCCGGGGGGCACGGTCCCGGGGGCCAAATGGCGGCGGCCGGGGCCGGCACCGGAGGCCACTATCCCCGGGCGAATGGCGGCGCCCGGGGCCGGCACCGGAGGCCACTATCCCCGGGCGAATGGCGGCGCCCGGGACATGCCCGGGGGACACGGCCCCGGGGGCCAAATGGCGGCGCCCGGGACATGCCCGGGGGGCACGGTCCCGGGGGCCAAATGGCGGCGCCCGGGACATGCCCGGGGGGCACGGTCCCGGGGGTCAAATGGCGGCGCCCGGGACATGCCCGGGGGGCACGGTCCCGGGGGCCAAATGGCGGCGCCCGGGGCCGGCACCGGAGGCCACTATCCCCGGGCGAATGGCGGCGCCCGGGGCCGGCACCGGAGGCCACTATCCCCGGGCGAATGGCGGCGCCCGGGACATGCCCGGGGGACACGGCCCCGGGGGCCAAATGGCGGCGCCCGGGACATGCCCGGGGGGCACGGTCCCGGGGGTCAAATGGCGGCGCCCGGGACATGCCCGGGGGGCACGGTCCCGGGGGCCAAATGGCGGCGCCCGGGGCCGGCACCGGAGGCCACTATCCCCGGGCGAATGGCGGCGCCCGGGACATGCCCGGGGGACACGGCCCCGGGGGCCAAATGGCGGCGCCCGGGACATGCCCGGGGGGCACGGTCCCGGGGGCCAAATGGCGGCGCCCGGGACATGCCCGGGGGGCACGGTCCCGGGGGTCAAATGGCGGCGCCCGGGACATGCCCGGGGGGCACGGTCCCGGGGGCCAAATGGCGGCGCCCGGGGCCGGCACCGGAGGCCACTATCCCCGGGCGAATGGCGGCGCCCGGGACATGCCCGGGGGACACGGCCCCGGGGGCCAAATGGCGGCGCCCGGGACATGCCCGGGGGGCACGGTCCCGGGGGCCAAAAGGCGGCGCCCGGGGCAGGCACCGAAGGCCACTGTCCCCGGACAGTCATGAACTTACCTGGACTTGACCGCGTGGAGATTTCCCCCAACAGCAGCCCCCCATGCCCTCCGGGGACGAAGCCTGAGCCCCCGGAGGGGAATGGTTACGGTATCGGGAAAATCTCCGGACGCAAACTCCGGACGAAAATCACCGGAGCCCCGACGACGCTTCGGTTTCTGTGCCGGGCACTTTATGGCCGCGCCGTTTTCGCAATAAATGCACGCGCGGTTTGAATCGGCGTCTCGATTTACGCGCCTGTCCCTTCGTTTCTCGCGCACGGTTTGAATCAGTGGTCCAGATTGATCCGAGGGGGCCACGTGGCGTGCATCTAGATCACGGCCAGCCTCTATAAATAGGGCCTTAGGGGGCCCCGGAAGCTCATTCCAAATCTTCAACTCCAGCTTCAGCTCTCCCGGTAGCGCTCTTCCGGTAGTTTCTCCGGTAGCCTCCTCCGGTAGCGAGCGTCCGGGAGTCGTTGATAGCCACCTGAAAACTTAGCCACCGAAAAACAAAGAACTCACCTAATGGCGCCCAAAGGTCGAGCAAAGACCACGGAGGTGCCCCCGGAGGAAATCCCCGTGGATTTCCTTTGGGCCTCCGAGTTCTCGGCCTCGGACGCGGAGTCCTTGGTCAAGAAGGGCGTCGTCGAAGAGGGGGACATCCGGGTCCCCCTAAAGAAGGACGGAGCCCCCCGCCCCAGGCCCGGAGAGGTCGTGGCCTTCGAGGCCTTCCTCGAGGCGGGGCTCCGGCTCCCGGTGCATCCGATGCTCCGGGAGTTTCTCAAAGAGTACGGGGTGGCTCTCAACCACCTCACCCCGAACGCGCTCGTCCGTATGGGCCTCTTTATATGGCTCTACGAGACAGCGACCGGGTGGGAGCCCACCCTCCGCGCCTTCCGGTACTTCTATGAACCGGCGGCGCGGAGCTCCCACCTGGTGAAGGGAGGACCGAAGTCCCCCTTCGGCTCGGTGATGGTCCAAATGCTGCCCTCCCGGGTGGCGGACTACCCGGCGGCGGCCTCCCGGGACCACTGGGGGGACTGGCTCCGGAGGTGGTTCTACCTCCGGGTCCGGGACGAGGCGGTGGTCTATGCCCCGGAGCCTCCCACCTACAGCCGATCATCCGCACCGAAGCCGCCGGTGTGGACGGACGAGGAGTTCGAGCTCCTCGGGAAGGTGGTGTTGGCGAAGAAGGCCCGCTCAATGCGGGACGCCGCGGAGGAGCTGGCGCTCCTGCGGCTTTCCCCCTTCTCACGCGGGGGAAGGGGATCGGCATGGGCCCGGAGCAGCGGCCTCCGGTCAAGCCGGTGACGCGGCGTAAGTCCCCTGCATTTTTGTACTTGCGGTTTTTTATGAAAAATCGACTAACTTTTTACCTCTTGCAGTGCGCCCGTACCCGGCGGCGAGGGACAAGGCGGAGCACCTCCTGGGGAGGTACTTCGCCGACGAACACGAGCGCATCGTGCGCCTCGTGGGGGAGGGGCCTCCCCGGAACTTGGTGGCCGAGGCCTACGGGCTCAGGCTTCCGGAGAGGAAGCCCCTTCCCACCCCCGGGTCTCATAAACGGGGGAAGGACGCGGCCGGGGGCTCGGAGCCCAAAAAGTCCCAGGTCCAGAAGACCCCAGCTCCGGCGACGGCGCCGGCGACGACGCCGGTGAGGGCCCGGGACGCAGCTCCCGGAGCCGAACATGCCCGGGCGGCGCCCCGGGCAGATGCAACGCCTCCGCCCCCGGAGGCCCCCGTCGAGGCCCGGGGGAAGGAGGTGGTTGTCGATGGGGCGGGGTCCGATTCGGTGGACTACGCCCCGTCGCCAGTTCGCGTGACGCTCCTCTCGCCTCTCCCGGCGGCATTGGCGCCGGAGAGGCTAGAAGTGCGGTTTTCGGGGGCGGCGCCCCCGCGCCTCTGGCCGGTGGATGAGGAGGGGGGGAGCCCCTCAGTCTTCGAGGTCCCCCCGGAGCAGGAGGCTCCGAGGCCCCTCCGGCCTGGGGCGGGGAAAGGCCCAATGATCCCCCCCCGGGCGGAGATCCCCGTCCAACCTTCGTCTTCGTCTTCGGAGGAAACTTCGTCGACGAAGACGCTGGCGACGCCGGCCGTGCTCCCGGATTCAGAGGTCCGGGGGCCCTCTCCCGGCCGCGACTGGAGGGCCGGGCAAGACACCTCCCTATTTCCAGCGGGGGAGGTGGCCCGCTACGCGGAGGGCCTGCACAACCGGAAGGTGCAGGCCCTCGTGGCAGGAGGGACGCTCCACGAGCGTTTTGAGGGGCTCGAGTCCCTCGGAGCCCAGGTAACTCGAGCTCTCCACACTTCGGTTTTTTTTTCTGCACTTAAGATTTTTCTAACTCTTTATGCATTTTGTAGGTAGCGACTGTTACCTGGGGCCTTGAGCAGCAGGTCACCCGGCTGCTCAAGGAGGCGGAGAGCCGGGCCTCGGCCTGCGTCGAGCAGCGGGAGGCGGCCATCCGGGAGCGGGATGAAGCTCTTGACGAGCTGTCCCGGGCCCGGGCGCAGGTGCACCTTTCGGAGGGCGTCTACATCCGTCTCCGCGAGGAGGCCAAGGTGCGGGAGAAGGCGCTCCGGGAGCTCGAGAGCTCCAGCGTCCGGGCACTGTCGGACGCGGGCCGCTCCGTCCGCTCGGCCTTGGAAAGCCTTGGCGTTAGCCTGGGCTCCGGGAGCGGCCCGGAGGTGCCCCTGGCGACCCTCGCGGAGGCTGTGCGTTTTCTTAACGCACGTCTCCGCCATCCCGGAGCCTGCGGACGTCCGGGCACGGGGCTGAGCGATCCCCGTCATCGCGGCCGCCGCGGGGCTCATTGACTACCGTGGGGTCGGCGCCCGGGCGATCGGGGGGCGCATCCCCCGGGGCTTCCCGGAGGCCTTCGAGCCAACGCGCCGGGAGGTAGAGCTGCTGGCGGAGGGGTTCTACGACCGGATCATCCGGACGTGGTTCCCGACACCGGCGCCTCCGGCCGCGGATGTCCCTGCCCCGGCCACGGAGGAAGCTTCCCGGGGGGAGGACCCCAATGCCAAAGTATGGGCCTCCCCCGGGTCTTTAGCTAGGACCCCTTTTTATTTTGTTAGGCATTTTGATTCCGGTAGCTTCTTAGGAGAAGCCCCGGGCACTTGTACACAAACATTTTGCAATGAAATATATTAGAAATTTTTCTAAGTCTTTGCAATAAAATGTTACCAGGTTTCCCGGGGGGTTGCTCCCGAGCAACGGTCCGGGAGAAACTCTCCGGGGGACGCCCAAGCGGCTTTGACTTTGCTGAGCCTTGTCTCCGGGAGGCGCGACGGCGGTACTGCCCGGGAGCCCGTCCGGTTGAGGTGGCGCCCGGAATGGCACTTGGATAATTTTGACAACAGCCGTGCTGAATTAACTCACCCGCGCCCGAGGGCCCAGATGATACCTCCTCTCCGGATACTTCCGCCGGCTGGGTACGAGTTTTGGCCCGAAGACGTACTTCGGGATTCTCAGCGTCGCGTCCGGGCGCTGTACCGGGACCTGGCCCGGGAGCTAAGGGAGCGCCTCCGGGAGCTTTAGGCGTAGGGGCCTTAGGCTCGTAGAAAATCCCCCGGGTTAGGACCCGGGTTGTATCATTTCCGAAACCCACCGGAGGGGGAAGATGTCCTCCGGGTTTGTCGATCAATAAAGCATTGTTAAACTTTTTACTGCCTCTATTTTCTTCTTCTTGGATGGTCTGGACGACTCATCTTAACAAGGATGAGCTAAGTTCCTTCGTGGGTGACCCGGGGACCCCCTGTCCCCCCCCCGCCCACAGCGGGCGGGAGGAAGCCTCCGCGTGCTGTGGGGGAAATAGGGTCCTCGGGGGGAGCATAACCTGTAGAAATATTTTCTAAGTTAGAAAATTGTGAAAACAGGATTTCCGAGGGAGGGACCTTCCGAGGTGGCCGGGGCCACTGGGAGAGATTCATCCGGCCACTGGGAGAGATTCATCCGGCCGCCGGGGGAGCGGGGAACCGGGAACAAGGCGCGGAAGGGGCTCATGAAAAGCCAATGACCTCCGGAGGGGAGCTTCCCGGGAGGGTTCGTCCGGTCGTCGTGAGAACAGGGAACCGGGAATAATGTCTTCGAGAGATAATCATCCGGTCGCCGTGAGAACGGAGAGCCGGGAATAACGTCGACTCCCGGAGGAGGAAGATAGAGCCAATCAAGCCGCAAGGGGCCGATCTTCCGGTCGCCGTGAGAACGGGGAGCCGGGAATATCGTCGACTCCCGGAGGAGGAAGATAGATCCAATCAAGCCGCAAGGGGCCGATCTTCCGGTCGCCGTGAGAACGGGGAGCCGGGAATATCGTCGACTCCCGGAGGAGGAAGATAGATCCAATCAAGCCGCAAGGGGCTGATCTTCCGGTCGCCGTGAGAACGGGGAGCCGGGAATATCGTCGACTCCCGGAGGAGGAAGATAATCCAGAAAGCCATTAGACGTCTCGCTGAGGAGAGCGTCTACTCCCGGAGGAGGAAGTGCCCGAAGACGGGACTTGAGTGTTTGGGCAGGGGACTAGTCTCCCAAAGTGACTCGTTACCACGGCCGCTGGGGACCGGGTTGCCGCTTACACCCTCAGTCCACGAGGGCTGATCGTAAGCCGCCCTACGGGAGTGCAGGCTCCGTTGTAGGGACTTGTTGGGACTGGCCCACTTCCTCGCGGGGAGGGCATCCTCGCGGGGAAGGCATCCTCGCGGGGAGGGCATCACCACTAGGGGCGGTAAACAAAAACAACCTGCAGTGAGACAGTTGAAGAACAAAGGCTATGCATTTATTAACGAAATATACAAAGCCCCCTGCGAAGCCGCGAAGGGGGAAAAAGGGAAGCTACAGTGTCCCCCCCCCCTCCGGCGTGACCGCCCCGGGGGAGGGGACAGGCCCGTAAGGCTAAACGTAGAACTTGCGAAGTAAACGCAAGTTCCAGGTGTGCTTCAGCTCCTGCTCTTCAAGGTTGGAGAGCTTGTAGGCCCCCGAGCCGAGGACAGCGGAGATCCTGTAGGGGCCCTCCCACTTGGGGGAGAGCTTACCCTGGGCTTGGGGGTCTGTGACGCGCTTGAGGACAAGGTCCCCAAGGCGGAAAGCTCTCTCGCGCACGCGCTGGTCGTATGCGCGCGACATCTCGCGCTCGTAGATGGCGTGGCGGAGGAGCGCTCGGTCGCGCTCCTCCTCCACGAGGTCGATTTCCAGCCGCCGGTTGTCTTCGTTGGCCCGGTAGGCTGCGGTCGTGGCTCCGTTCAGGAGCTCGACCCGCAGCGACCGGAAGCCAATCTCCGGGGGGAGGACTGCCTCCGCCCCGTAGACTAGAGAGAAGGGAGCACGCCCTGTGGCCCGGGACGGGGTCGTGCGCATGGAGCAGAGGATGCTAGGGAGCTCCTCTGCCCACGCGCCCCGCTTGGAAGCGGTTTGTTCGAGTCTCCGGCGTAACCCCTGTAGGATTACGCCGTTGACCCTCTCGACGGCCCCATTGCTTTGGGGATGGGCCACTGAGGCGAAGTGGATGACGACCCCCAGGCCTTCGCAGAATTCCCGGAAATATGCCGAGTCGAATTGGGTCCCGTTGTCCACGGTGATTTCCCGGGGGACACCAAAACGACAAACGACGTTTTTCCAGAAAAACCGCTGAACGGCCCGGGAGGTGATGCTAGCCAAGGGCTCCGTCTCGACCCACTTTGTAAAGTAGTCGACCGCGACCACCGCATACTTGTATCCTCCGGGCGCTGGGGGGAAAGGTCCTAAGAGGTCCATCCCCCAGCGCACGAAGGGCCAAGTGATGGGGATAGTCCGCAGCGCTACAGAGGGGAGATTCGAGCCCTTGGCCATCTTCTGGCATGCTTCGCACGCGGAGACCAGGTCTCGCGCGTCGCGCATGACCGTAGGCCAGTAAAAGCCCTGCCGAAGGGCCTTGGCGGCGATGGCACGCGGGGCTAGGTGAGAACCACAGCTTCCCGCGTGAATGTCTTCCAGGAGTTGAAGTCCCTCCGACCGGGGGAGGCAGCGCAGGAGGGCTGAAGCCCCCCGCTTGTAGAGCCTTCCCTCCAGTAGGAGATATGCCCGGGCTTTGGCCCGGAGGCGCTTAACCTCGGTCTCGTTGGGAGGGTCCCCCTCCCCCTTGATGAAGGAGATGAGGGGATCCATCCATGACGACGGCCGGACGATCTCGGCGACCTCCGGGACCGGAGGCTCGGGGCCTGCGTCCGGGGAGACCACCGAGGGCTTCGTGATTGTTTCTAAGAAGGCCCCCTTGGGGAGCGTTTCCCGGGCGCTTGCCGCCCGGGCCAAAGCATCAGCCCGGTCATTTTCCCTTCGCGGGATATGCAGGGCCTCAAGGCCGTCGAAGTGTTTCTCCATCTTTCGTACTTCCTGCAAGTAAAGACTTAAATTTGCGTCATGGCACAGGTAAGACTTGTCCATTTGGCAGACAACGAGCTGAGAGTCTCCCTTTACTAGGAGGCGCCGGATCCCCAGGGAGCGCGCGAGGCGCATCCCGAGGAGCAGAGCCTCGTATTCGGCGACGTTGTTGGTTGCGGGGAACTCGAGCCGCGCGGCGTACTCGAGCTCCTTCCCCTCGGGGCTCTGGAGGACTACCCCCGCGCCAGCCCCGGCGAGACACAGCGACCCATCAAACAGCAGGGTCCAATGGTCACTGCGTCGGGGCGGCACAGGGAGATCTTCGTCCCCGGACCCAGAGGCGGGAGTCCACTCCGCGACGAAGTCGGCGAGGACCTGCGACTTGATTGCGGAGCGGCCAGTAAGGGACAGGGAGAAGGGGGCAAGCTCGGCCCCCCACTTCCCAATCCGGCCGGTGGCTTCTTTATTCCGCAGTACCTCCCCCAGGGGGAGGGACGACGGAACGGTGATGGGGTGCCCTAGGAAGTAGTGCCGGAGCTTCCGGGACGCCATGAGGAGAGCGTAGCAAATCTTCTCCATCTCCGTGTACCGAGTCTTGGCCCCCTGGAGGGCTTCACTGACGTAGTACACGGGGTGTTGCTGCCCCCCTTGCTCCTTCACCAAAACCGCGCTGACGGCGACGGGGGTCGCGGCGAGGTAGAGGAGCAAGGGCTCTTCCGGAGACGGGCTCACGAGCATTGGAGGGCTCGAGAGGTACTTCTTGAGGTCGTTGAAGGCTTCCTGGGCCTCGGGGGTCCAGCGGAACCCCTCAAGCCCTCGGAGGATCTTGAAGAACTGGAGGCCCCGCTCCCCCGAACGGGAGACGAAGCGACTGAGTGCGGCCAGGCGGCCAGAGAGGCGCTGGACATCTTTGATGGAGCGCGGCGGGGGCATGTCTAGGAAGGCCCGGATCTTCTCGGGGTTTGCCTCAATGCCCCGCTGGGACACGAGGAAACCCAGGAGCTTTCCCCCGCGCACCCCGAAGGCGCACTTCTCCGGGTTGAGCTTAAGCCCGAACGCGCGGAGGTTGCGGAAGGTCTCTGTGAGGTCGTCGATGTGGGAGGCTGCACGGGGACTCTTGACGACCGCGTCGTCTACGTAGACTTCGACGTTGCGGCCGACTTGATCTTTGAAGACCAGCGTCATCAGGCGCTGGAAGGTGGCTCCCGCATTCTTGAGCCCGAAGGGCATGTGGCGGTACCAGAAGGTTCCGAGGGGAGTTATGAAACTCGTCTTTTCCTCGTCCCCCTCCGCCATCCGGACTCGATGGTATCCCGAGTAGGCGTCTAAGAAGCTCATCAGCTCGCACCCCGCGGTGGAGTCAACGAGCTGGTCGATCCGCGGGAGCGGGAAGTTGTCTTTGGGGCAAGCGCGGTTAAGGTCGGTGAAGTCCACGCACATGCGCCACTTGCCAGTTGATTTCTTGACGAGGACGGGGTTTGCGAGCCACTCGGGGTGCAACACTTCCCGGATGAACCCCGCCTCTCGGAGCCGGGCTATCTCCGTCTTGATGGCTTCTTGACGTTCGAGGGAGAGCTTCCGCAACTTCTGCTTGATAGGGGGGTGACCGGGGGTTACCGCGAGCTTGTGCTCAATAACCTCCCGGGCGACGCCCCGCATGTCCGAAGGTTTCCACGCAAAAACATCGGAGTTTTCGCGCAGAAAGGCTGCGAGTTGCGCTGCACGGTCTTGGGGGAGCTCTGCCCCGATTTGGACGGTTTTGTCTCCGCTGCCCGGGGACAGCGGGACCTTCCGGAGGCCCCCTTCCGGACGCGGCTTGAGGAGGGGCCTCCCAGGGGATGGCGCAGCGACGTCTACGTTCGGGGGGGGAGCCTCCCCCCCGGGTACCTTGATCAGGTTGACGCTTCCTATTGGGGCAGCAGCCCGCTCGTACAGGGCACGGGCCATGTCTTGGTCCCCCCGGACGTTGATCACACCATGCGGCCCGGGGATCTTCATGCACAAATAGTTTTGGTGGGTGGCAGCCCCCAGCCGATTGATCGTAGTCCTCCCCATAATTACATTGTAGGAGGAGGGGAGGTCCACTACGTCGAAGCGTACTAGCTCGGTCCGGTAGTTCTCCGGGGTGCCGAAGGTGATCGGGAGATCTACCTTGCCCACGGGGTGGATCTCCTTCCCCGGGACAAACCCTTGCAGAGGCCCTGCCGCTGGTTGCAGGAGCCTCTCATCCACCTGCATTTCCTTGAATGTTTTGAGGAACAGGACGTCGGCGGAGCTTCCGCCGTCCACGAGGATGCGGGCTAAGTGGCAGTTGTAGATTGTCGCAGAGACAATAAGCGCGTCGTCATGGGGGAAGCGAACCCCTCGCGCGTCTTCCGCCGTAAAGGTGAGGGGGACGTCCGACCACTTGGGCGGCACGGACGCGTGTAGCACCCCCACTACCTTAACTTCTCGCGCGTACTCCTTGCGCTGGCGCTTGGAGTCCCGCCCGGAGGCGGAGCCCCCTACGATGACATTGATGCGGCGCTGAGAAGTTTGAAAGGGGAGAGCGTCTGAAGGCTCCCCCTCCTGCACCTGTTGCCCCCCCGCGGGAGCAGGAAGGGCCGGGACAGCTGGGCGAGGGGGCAAGGAGGCCGGAGTCCCCCCCCCTGCCCGCGCTGGTCGAGGAACGCCGCGAAGTGCTGCAGCAGCTGGTGGCAATCTCGGGTGGCGTGGGTACTGGACCCGTGGAAGCTGCACCACGGTCCTTCCCGGCTTCTCCCCGCGGGGCCTTGGCGGCCGCGCGAAGACTGTCCTCCCCCATGGCCTCTCGGCTTGGGAAAGGGGCGGTTGCCCTTTGGGGGGTCGCGCGAGCCGCCTCCGCCCTCGAGGACAAAAGTGTCCCGAGGCCGTGGTTCGCTACGGCCCCCGTGCCTGGGGCGTCTGGGGGGATCCCGGGCCCCCCGCTCGGCGGGGGCAGGAGCCCCCTGGGTCTTCTTCCAGATGTCATCTTCCTCCGGCCGAGCGTACTTTTCGAGCACGTTGAAGAGCTCGTCGGCGGAAGAGGGGCAGCTCCGGGAGAGCCTTCGGTGGAGCTCCCCCGGGAGGATGCCGCTTTTGCAGGCTTCGATGACTGTGGAGTCCGGGACGTGGGCCACTTTGCTTTTCACTTGGGCAAAGCGCTTGAAGAAGCTTCTGATGGTCTCCCCGGTCCTCTGGCGCACTGTGTATAGCTTTGAAGAATCCAGGGGACGTACGTAATTCCCCTGAAAGTTGGCGCAGAACTCCCGCTTCAGCTGCGAGAAAGACTTGATGGAGCCCGCCTTCAGATTGTAAAACCAGGAGCGGGCAACGCCGGTGAGGTAGAGGGGGAAGACGTTGCATTGGACGCTCTCGTCCCCCCCCGCCGCGGAGATGGCTGTGGAGTAAATCTGCACGAACTCGTAGGGATCCGCCTCGCCATTATAATGCTCGATGTGCGGGGGACGGTAGGGCCGCGGCCATCGGATGCTGCGGAGTCTTCGACATAGAGGTTGGTTCGCCCCCTGCACTTCCCGGGGGGAGCCCCAGTCACTGTCTTCTTTAACGGGGGACGCCCCCTCGTTATCAGAGTCAGGTAGCGGCCCAAGAGGGCCGCCAGAGTGGTGGTGACGACGCTTCTCTTCCGGGCTGGGACTGATTTCCCGGACGTCCGGGCTTCCCTCCGGGGAGGATGGTTCTTCGGCGGGTCTCTTCCCCCGACCGGTGCGAGAGCGAGGCTCCCTGTGACAACGACCGGGGGGAAGCTCTTCCCCGTGGCTGGGAGAATACATTCGCTCAACCTCCCCCCGGGAGAGGCGGACCTGCTTCGCCGGGGGAGGGAGCTCCTGCACTGTAGCAGCCGGCCCGGAAGCTATCGGGGCCTGCTGGGGGGAGCCCCCTGGGACGGCCCCCGGGACCGGAAAGGGGGGAGCCCCTGCACCATCCGGAACCGGGGAGGGGGCGCCCGGGGCGGCGTTAGGATCCGAAGAGGGGGCCCCCGTGGCAACGACCGGGACCGGGAAGGGGGAAACCCCTGTGACATCCGGAACCAGTGGGGGGTGAGCCCCCTCGGCGACGTCCTGGGTTGGGGAGCCAATGCGGGGGGAAATTCGCTGAGGCACGAGAGCTGCTCTGTCGACCTGCCCCGGTGCGGTAAACGCAACGCGGGGGGCGGGACTGGCTCCCGGCGTAGGAATAGCCCCCGTCATGAAATGACCCCCCAGCCCCGGAAGCGAGCCGGGGACGGGGTACCCCCCTGGTGCCACGAAGGGCCCGGGCATGAAATAGCCTCCCGGCACCGGGACAGGCCCGGGTGCCGAGAAGTGTCCGGAAGTATATCCCGCGGGGGGAGGGAACCCCCCAGCGGGATTATACGGGGTAGACAGCCCCCCTGACGCCGGAGGGGCCGCTGGGTATCCCGTAAACGGGGGCATGATCCCCGGATACGGGTGCGGCGAGAATGTGGGAGCCGAGGGCCGCGCCAACACACTAAGGAGCTCGTCTATAGAGCGCTGGGCGCGGAGCTGGCCCTCCACGAGAGCCTCCAGCAGGGCATCCCGGAGAGCCGGGGGAGCCGTCGGGGGGAAACTCGTCCCGGCCGAGGTCCCCGCGGCCGCCGGGAGCGACCCGGAGGTGGAGGCTCTTAGATTGGGAGGAAAGGTGGGAGGCGGTACCTGGGAATGGTCGCCTCCGGACGGAGGCGCCGGAACAGCAGCGTCCCGGACGGGTGGCGCCAGGTCACCGGGACCGGCGTCACCGGGAACGGCGCGGGCCCTTGTTCTCGGGGGAGCCATGGCGATTCGTCACGGGTCCCCACGGTCGGCGCCAACTGTCGTGGTATTAAGAATACCCCGGCAGGTTTTGAAGACGATCCTAGCGGAGATTACACAGCGCGGGTTGACCGGGTGACCGGTCCTCCCCCGCCGGACAAACACAAGAAAAGACACGAGGATTTATACAGGTTCGGGTCCCAGTGGGGGCCCTAGTCCTGTCGACGCGCTCCCGACCGGAGTCGGCTGGGGGAGCTCTCTCCGGGGGAGAGGCTTCCGGAGCACGCCTGTGAGATTAGCTATTCCAAACAATAATGAAGTGATCCTTTACAACAGAGGGGTACAAGGGCTATTTATAGCCCCAAAAAGAAGCAAAAAACCTAAACTACCCCGGGAGCCACCGTCGGATTGAAGGGTAGGACCGTCCTTCTCCCGGTCAAACGTCTTGGATGCTTGACAGGTGGTCGCTGATTCCCGAGGCGTCCCTCGCGTGACCTGCACGTGATAAACAAACAGGGATTTTACCTTTTAGGAGGGCGGTGACGTCCGGGACCTCTTCCGGAGAGCAGGGTCCCGGGAGCCCAAAAGGCGGCGCTCGGGGCAGGCACCGGAGGCCACTCTCCCCGGGCAAATGGCGGCGTCCGGGACATGCCCGGGGGGCACGGTCCCGGGGGCCAAATGGCGGCGGCCGGGGCCGGCACCGGAGGCCACTATCCCCGGGCGAATGGCGGCGCCCGGGGCCGGCACCGGAGGCCACTATCCCCGGGCGAATGGCGGCGCCCGGGACATGCCCGGGGGACACGGCCCCGGGGGCCAAATGGCGGCGCCCGGGACATGCCCGGGGGGCACGGTCCCGGGGGTCAAATGGCGGCGCCCGGGACATGCCCGGGGGGCACGGTCCCGGGGGCCAAATGGCGGCGCCCGGGACATGCCCGGGGGGCACGGTCCCGGGGGCCAAATGGCGGCGCCCGGGACATGCCCGGGGGGCACGGTCCCGGGGGTCAAATGGCGGCGCCCGGGACATGCCCGGGGGGCACGGTCCCGGGGGCCAAATGGCGGCGCCCGGGGCCGGCACCGGAGGCCACTATCCCCGGGCGAATGGCGGCGCCCGGGGCCGGCACCGGAGGCCACTATCCCCGGGCGAATGGCGGCGCCCGGGACATGCCCGGGGGACACGGCCCCGGGGGCCAAATGGCGGCGCCCGGGACATGCCCGGGGGGCACGGTCCCGGGGGCCAAATGGCGGCGCCCGGGACATGCCCGGGGGGCACGGTCCCGGGGGTCAAATGGCGGCGCCCGGGACATGCCCGGGGGGCACGGTCCCGGGGGCCAAATGGCGGCGCCCGGGGCCGGCACCGGAGGCCACTATCCCCGGGCGAATGGCGGCGCCCGGGACATGCACGGGGGACACGGCCCCGGGGGCCAAATGGCGGCGCCCGGGACATGCCCGGGGGGCACGGTCCCGGGGGCCAAAAGGCGGCGCCCGGGGCAGGCACCGAAGGCCACTGTCCCCGGACAGTCATGAACTTACCTGGACTTGACCGCGTGGAGATTTCCCCCAACAAGACAAGAGTCAACAACTGTGCAGAATCAGATCTTAGGACAATTGATGCAACATTTAGCATCTGGTCAAGCTGAAGGATTAGCAACTGGTGCGAAATTGACTGACTTTCAGAAAATGCGTCCCCAGACTTTTTCAAGTACCGAGGACCCTATCGTGGCCGACGATTGGCTAAGGGATGTAGAAAGAAAGTTAAACACCGTTAGGTGCAGCGACGAAGAGAAACTTCTGTATGGATCACATCAACTAGCTGGACCCACTGCCGCCTGGTGGGAAAATTACCAAACTGTGCACTCCAACAAGGATTCACTCACATGGAATGAGTTTAAGGAAGAATTCCGCAAGTACCACGTTCCGAAAGGCGTTGTTCAAGCAAAGCACCGAGAGTTTGTGAATCTAAGACAAGGAAACAAGACCGTCAAACAATACCTACATGAATTCATTCAACTAGCAAGGTATGCCCCTGAAGACATCACAACGGAGGAGACAAAGATTGATAAATTTTGCGAAGGACTGCAAAACTCCTTGCAATACCAGCTGTCATCCCATGAGTTTACGGATTTCCATGTCCTGATAAATCGATTATTCAAGATGGAGGAAAAGAGGGGAGTGATCGAAGAAGACTGAAACAGGAAGGCTTTGCCCAACTCTTATCATGGAAATGCTAGTCGAGGAAGACCAATGCCTGCTTATCAGCCAGCCTTCAGACCGCCACAAAGACCCCAGAGACCTTCGCCTACTGCAATACCACAGTGTACCGGATGTAAAGGAAACCATTTCTTCAAGGATTGCCCCATGAAGAATGAAGAATGCTTTCATTGTGGAAGGAAGGGACATCGCAAGAACACTTGTCTACTGCAACACTTGCCATTCAACGTTGCCCGAGCTCAAGCCGCAAGACCCCCTATTCCAACTCAAGGCTTCGCCAAAAGTGCTCGACCCTCTAGAGGAGGAAGATTCCAGAATGACTGACCTGTTTGAGACCTAGCCTTGGTTTTCGCACTAGGCTCGTCCAGATTCTAATATGCGGAATAACAGGATCTTATACCCGAAACCCAAAGTAATTGCACAACCCTTTATTTCAAAGAGGGCTTACACGTCGAACGTTAGACACACTTGTCTACGTCGAAGGAACTATAAGTGTCTAAAACTCAAATAAGTTCTATGACTCTTCGATGATCTAAACTAGACCTATTACAAGGTATTTATAGTCCAATCGTATGAGTATGTATTACACTCAATAACCTAAACGTATTAGACTCATATAACTAATCCTAAACAGATAAGCTTAGTTATACACATTCGGATCGGATTACAATTCCGAACAGGGAACGAATTCCTTTTCCTGGTCGCGGACCCATCCATGTTCGCGAATCCTTCCCGAACACGGTTAAGGTTGCGAAGCCGTATGCGATCAGGACTTGGTCGCGAAGCCGCATGCGATCAGGACTTGGTCGCGAAGCCGCATGCTATCAAGACTTGGAGATCCTCCCGGATCATGACTCCCTTGTTGAGAAGGAGCCAACCCCTATCCATCTTCTTTGGTGTACCACTTTGCCGCACGTGCTCGTTGATCTTTCCGACCGATTCGAAAAGTCTCCTTGGTGCCATTGCGGGTGGTAGTCACCTTCTTTTCTAGAATCACATCTTCACATAGAGGTTTGCCTCGTTGATAGACCAAGTCTTCAACTGATGGTATTATAGTATCTAGCTCATCATCCAGCATTGAAGGCTCAAAGAGTTTGAGGTGCTCCGAGTAGATATCCATGTATGGAGGTAACGCGAGCAGACAAGCATTATTACCCACTTTCCGCAAAATCCGAAAAGGACCATAACGAATGGGTTTGAGTTTCTTACCTTCACCTTTAAGTCTCTCCTTACTCAGATGTAACCATACCATATCACCTTCTTGAAATTGCGCATCAACTCGGTGCCGATCATGTCGCGCCTTGTACTTGAGTTGAGCTTTCAGCAAGTTCTGTTCAACCTCACGATGGAGTCGTTGAATACCTTCCAGGAACTTTTGTGCTCGATCCTGATCAGATGCTTCCTTGTTGTTCTGTGCTGAGGTGGGGATCACAAACTCCATGTCTTATGGACTCTGTGGTAGAAACCCTAAACAAACCTCAAACGGGGACTTTCCAGTCGAACCATGCACTGCTCGATTAAAAGCAAACTGCAGGTATGGTATGCTTTCATCCCAGGTCTTCGGGTGCTTCGAGTTATATCCTCTCAAGAGATAAACGACTGTACGATTTACCACCTCGGTTTGACCATCAGTTTGCGAATGAAAAGCAGTACTTCTCTTTAGCTTGGTGTCCATCATCGTCCAGAGCGATCGCCAAAAGTGACTAAGGAACTGGGTATCGCGATCAGACACAATAGAAGTCAGCAGTCCGAAGTGTGTCCAAACGTGTTGAAAGAATACCCGAGCGGCGTCTTCTCCCGTGATAGTCTTTCGATAAGGTATAAGAACAATCATTTTGGGGAACCGATCAATGACCACGAATAGATAGTCGTTGCCACGTCGGGTCTTAGGCAATCCTCCCAAGAAATCCATGGATATGCTCTTCCATGGTCGCGATGGAACTGGCAAAGGAGTGTACAAAACTAATTTTCGGTTTGCCGATTTCGAGATGCTGCAAAGACCGCAGCCTAGAACAAACCTAGCCACATCTTGCTGCATACGCGGCCAGAACACATGTCAGTGAAGATTTTGCAACGTCTTTGTAACTCCAAAGTGACCAGCTACCTTCGATGTGTGCGCTTCTCGTATCCATTGAGTTCGAGGTGCTCCACGAGGTATGCAAAGTAAATTGCCCTTGTACAAGAGTGCTTCTTGATGAACGAACTCTGTAGGGTTCTCTGTTTCGACCTCAGTCAGTGCTGTTTGAAAATCAGGGTCTTCACTGTACATAGTGACATAGTCATCATGACATGAGGGCTCGATCTGCATGAACGCTGATAAACAGAGGGTCGTAACTGGTGGTCGCGACAACATGTCCGCCAATTTGTTGTGTACGCCCTTCTTGTACTTAATCACCAGATTAAACTGCTGCAGATACGACATCCACTTCATGTGCCGAGCTTGTTGTAGCTTGGACTGAGTTTGCAAATATTGCAATGGTTGATGGTCGGTGTGGACAACCGTCTCTTTCCCCAAGAGATAACACTGCCAATGTTTCACGGCCTGATGCAGTGCGCATAACTCCTTATCATAAGTCCGGTAGTTCTTCTGAGCTCCCTGGAATAACTCGGAGTGATATGCCACTGGTCGACCTTCTTGCATGAGCACTGCGCCCATTGCATAACCTGGGGTATCGGTTTCTAGCTCGAATGGTTTCTGGAGATTCGGCAAAGCTAACACAGGCGCCTCGCTGATCTTCCTTTTCAGCAAGAGAAACGTGTCCTCATGTTTCCCTGTCCACTCGAACTTCTGATCGATCCTGGTTAATGCATGCAATGGAGAAGCCACAATCGAGAAGTGTCAGATGAACTTCTGAAGATATTGGCATGCTCCCACAAAACTACGCACATCCGTAACTATTAGCGGTCACGGCCATTCGCGAATCACTTTTACCTCGTCTGGGTCGATTTGCAACGTACCGTTGCAGACCAGGAATCCAAGGTAAAGTAGAGTTTGCTGGCCGAACTCGCACTTCTTACGGTTGAGGCGAAGTCGATGTTGCCGAAGCTGATCGAACACCTTTTCGACATGAATGAGGTGCTCATCCCACGAACGACTATAAACCAATATGTCGTCGAGGTACACGATCACAAAGTCGTCGATGAACTGTCTCAATACGTCATTCATAAGACACATGAAAGTTGCCGGGCTGTTGCAGAGACCAAACGGCATGACCAGCCATTCGAATAGACCTTGTCGTGTTTTGAACGCGGTCTTCCACGTATCCTCCTCTCGGATGCTGACTTGATGATATCCTGACTTAAGATCCAATTTGGAGAAGACAATAGCATGCTTCAATTGGTCTAGCAGGTCATCAATACGAGGAAGGGGGTACTGGTTCTTGATGGTGATCTTGTTCAGTGCTCGATAGTCGATGCACATACGCCAAGTCCCATCTTTCTTTGGTACTAACACCACAGGAGATCCACAAGGTGAACTACTTGGTTGAATGACACCATCGTTCAGCAACTCACCAAGTTGTCTCTTGATCTCTTCATTCTCCAATACTGAGTTGCGATACATACTCAGATTGGGCAGTGTCGCATCAGACACAAGCTGAATTTCGTGCTCGACTGGACGTTTTGGCGGACGACCCTGGGTAGTCTCGAACAGATCACTATATTTCTCCAGCAGTCCCGAAAAACGACCAGAATTCTCTCGGCACACCAGCAACAATGCTGGTAGAGTACCCTCACCTTGACCAATGGGCCGAATCATGATAAGCACATACTTGTGGCATGCATTTACAATTCGTTTGGCTTGATTTGCGGTAATCAAGTTCGAAGTATTGACGTGGATGTCTCTACTGATCACGAACTTAACTCCGTCTTTCGTGAGGTCGTACTCTTGCGCTCGCTGATGGAAATGAGCGTCTCGATCATACAGATACGGACTCCCAAATATCACCTGACAGATATCGATAGGGACAACATCGCATTGCACCTCATCGATATATCGTGCAGAGATCGCAAATTTCAACACACACTGACTCGTAATCTGTTGATTCACATCGGATGTAAACCAACCCAGCGGATATGGTCGCGGGTGTGTGCTTGTCTTCAAACCAAGTCACCGAACCAGTCCAGCGGAGACCAGATTCTTCTGACTTCCTGGATCGAATATCGCTGCGACCACTTCGTGCTTCACCTGGACGTTGATGGTGAACAAGTCCTCTGTTGGGTGATGGTCGTTTGGTGGATCCGAACCCTTCTCCTTCGGCATTTCCATCAGAGACAAGGTCGTATCCGCCTCATTAACCGAGTTCACTCGGACAACTTCTTCGTCGGGTGAAGTCGCAGTAGCCGTGGCTGTTCTTTTCCCTGGTCCGTTTTTCTTTGGTCGAAGTTCAGGATGAAGCTTGTAGCATTTGTCCTTGGTATGTCCCGCGACTTGACAATGTTCGCAAAAAGCACCCGTGCCCGATTTGGAAGCGTTCTTCTTCGGACTCGGCTTTTTCTTTGTCGAGGTCGCACTTTCCTTCGTGCTTTTGTCGCTGCGGGATTTGTTCTTCTTCTCGACCCCCATAGCAGTTGTGCTTGCGGTCGCGATGTCTTGGACGCCGAACAGACTTAGCTCAGTACTGATCAATTTTTGAACTCCAGATGTGTACTTCCTAAATACCTGAGGGTCGGATAGTGAGATGCCAATGACCATTGCTTGTCGCCGAAACTCTGTTGTATAGTCTTGGACGGTCTGGTCGCGCCGTTGGTACAATCTGTGCCAACGCTCCCATCTCTCCTCAAGGTAACCCATCGGATAGAATTTTTGTCACAGAAGTCGTTTGAATTGACCCCACGCAAGGTCGTCAGCTTCACCACTGGCGACAAGGGCCTTCCACCATGTCTTGGCGTGGTCCTTCATCTTCAAAGGTGCAAATTTGACCTTTTGGGCGCTACTGAACCCTTTCAGGTCAAAGTAGGTCTCAAGTTGATCGATCCAAGAATCCAGCTTCTTGGCATCGATCACCCCATCATATATGGGTATATCAATCTTAGGGTCGACCTTAAAATATCCGACAGCTAAGGAGGTGTTGGCGAGGTCGTCAGTCTTGTGGTTGCCTTCGTCTTCATCTTCGTCTGCCCTGCGCAAGTCTTCACCAGTCTTCGCACCCATCCCCTTCCCTACTTTAGGAGGTACAATCATGGCCTGTTGCTTAATCCAAGCAAGCACGGTTTCCATGTCGATGAAGAGCTTAGCCACTTGTTCGTCTAGGTTAGCTTGAACGGAGGTATCGTCAGACATTGTAGGACACGCGGCTGTAGGAACCGTCAATTGATCGCCTGGAGTTTCGCCGGAGGTTTTGTAACCCTGGCGAGTCTTCACCATCCACAAGATAGGAAAGTTGCTCTGATACCAACTTGATCTGTTTGAGACCTAGCCTTGGTTTTCGCACTAGGCTCGTCCAGATTCTAATATGCGGAATAACGGGATCTTATACCCGAAACCCAAAGTAATTGCACAACCCTTTATTTCAAAGAGGGCTTACACATCGAACGTTAGACACACTTGTCTACGTCGAAGGAACTATAAGTGTCTAAAACTCAAATAAGTTCTATGACTCTTCGATGATCTAAACTCGACCTATTACAAGGTATTTATAGTCCAATCGTATGAGTACGTATCAGACTCAATAACCTAAACGTATTACACTCATATAACTAATCCTAAACAGATAAGCTTAGTTATACACATTCGGATCGGATTACAATTCCGAACAGGGAACAAATTCCTTTTCCTGGTCGCGGACCAATCCATGGTCTTGGACCCATCCATGTTCGCGAATCCTTCCCGAACACGGTTAAGGTCACAAAGCCGTATGCGATCAGGACTTGGTCGTGAAGCCGCATGCGATCAGGACTTGGTCGCGAAGCCGCATGCGATCAAGACTTGGAGATCCTCCCGGATCAATGACCGAGGAAGAGGAATGCCTGTTGCAAGTCGTGGCAGAGTCAACTACGCATCCGCCATTGAAGCAAGAGAAGCATCTGATGTTGTGATCGATAGGATCTTCATCCATTCTGAACTTTCAGTTGTATTATTTGACCCTGGTGCTACTCATTCATTTGTGTCAAGATCTTTTGTGCTTAGAAATGAGTTACCAGTATCTTCATTAGAGTCCCCGATTTTAATCCAATCCCCTGGGGCTTGAATGCCTGTCAACTCTCTCTGTAGAAATATCGCCTTTAGTATTGGCAACATAGGATTCCTAGGGAACAGGCTAGTTTTGGACCTTCAAGGATTAGATGTCATCCATGGAATGGATTGGTTAGCAAAGCATAAAGGTCAGATGGACTGTGAGAAGAAAGCAATAACCCTGACGAACGCGGAAGGAAAACAAGTCACTCTGCACGCGGAAAGATCAATAGTGAACGACCGGGTATGCAGTTGAATAGTTTGGAAGGAATTGAGTTTAAAAGAGTTCCGATAGTGAACGAATATCCAGAAGTGTTCCCCGAAGAGCTCCCTGGAATACCACCAGATCAGGACATTGAGTTCTCAATTGAGTTAAAACCTGGATCTGCTCCGTATGTAAGACAGCTTGCACGTATGACGAGTGAAGAACAAGAAGAGTTAAGGAAGCAAGTTGAAGAATTGGGAAGAAAAGGGTTTGTCAGAACAAGTTCCTCACCTTGGGGAGCCCCTGTACTCTTCGCTAAGAAGAAAGACGGCAGTCTACGACTTTGCGTTGACTACCGAAAACTGAACGACATGAAGATCAAGAACAAGTACCCTCTACCAAGGATCGATGATCTCTTTGATCAACTCAGAGGAGCTAAGATATTTTCCAGGATCGACCAGAGGTCCGGATACCACCAATTGAACATTCGAGAAAAGACATTCCAAAGACTGCATTCATAACGAGATATGGATTGCATGAGTTTACCGTGGTGCCGTTTGGTTTAACAAATGAACCAGTAGTGTTCATGAATTTGATGAACAAAGTCCTTATGGAATTTCTAGACAAGTTTGTAATTGTGTTCGTCGATGACATTCTCATCTTTTCAGAGTCAGAGGAAAAGCACGCACAACATCTCAGGATGGTGCTGGAAAAGTTAGTAGAACATCAGTTGTATGCCAAATTTGATAAGTGTGCCTTTTGGTTGAAAGAAATCTCATTTTTAGGCCACATCATCTCTGGCAATCAAGCTATCATAGAATGGAAACAACCATAAACAGTAACTGAAGTGAGAAGTTTCCTAGGATTAGCCGGTTATTACCGGAGATTTGTCAAAGGATTTTCCAAGATTACTAAGCCACTCACCAGACAACTAAAGAAGGATGTTCCATTCGACTGGGCTGAAGGATGTGAAAAGAGCTTTGAAGAGCTAAAAAAGATATTAACAACCGCACCTGTTCTTACGTTGCCAGATAACAAAAATGATTTTGAGGTTTATTGTGATGCGTCAAAGTAAGGACTAGGTTGTGTCCTTATGCAAGAAGGGAGAGTTGTAGCTTATGCATCAAGACAGTTGCGACCACATGAGGAAAACTATCCAACGCATGATTTGGAATTGGCCGTTGTTGTTCATGCGCTAAAGATTTGGCGACACTATCTGCTTGGGAATAGATGTGAAATCTATACATACCACAAGAGTCTGAAATATATCTTCACCCAGCAAGACTTGAACATGAGACAGTGAAGGTGGTTAGAATTGATTTAGGATTATGACCTTAGAATACATTACCACCCTGGAAAAGCAAATGTGGTAGCAGATGCTTTAAACAGGAAATCCTACTGCAATCAAGCAAAGACCTTAGAAGTACCACCCCAATTACTTAAAGATTTTGAAAAGTTGAGTTTGGAGTTTGTTGAACAAGGGACCGTCGCCGCAATAAAAGTAGATTGCGAGTTGAAGGATCAAATTCAAAAAGCTCAAGAAGTAGATCAGAATATTCAGAAGTTGAAAGAGGATACAATTGACCTTCATGAGGACGAGCAAGGAATTTTGTGGTATCACAATCGAATTTGTGTACCAGAAAACAAAGAAATCAAGAACATGATACTGCAAGAAGCCCATTGTACCCCTTACTCTATCCACCCAGGCAGTACAAAGATGTACCAAGATCTAAAGGATCAATTTGGTGGAAAGTAATGAAGAAGGAAGTTGCTGAGTTTGTAGCTTCTTGTGACACCTGCCAAAGAGTGAAAAAGGAACACCAGAAACCTGCAGGACCACTGCAACCCCTGCCAACCCCTGAGTGGAAATGGGATGAAATTGGAATGGATTTCGTAATAGGTTTACCAAGAACCCAACAAGGATACGATTCTATATTGGTTATAGTCGATAGATTAACGAAAGTGGCTCATTTTCTACCTGTAAAGACTCAGTATACGACAAGTAAGCTAGCAGAGCTATATCTTACCAGAATTGTCATGCTACATGTAGTACCAAAAACAATTGTCTCAGATAGAGGAGCACAATTCGTATCGAAGTTTTGGAAGGAGTTACAGAAATCCCTGGGAACGAGATTGAAGTTTAGTAATGCTTACCACCCGCAGACTGGAGGCCAAACAGAGAGAGTGAACCAGATTCTAGAAGACATGTTGAGAGCGTGTGCTTTTGACTATGGGAATTCTTGGGAACAATTTCTGCCGTACGCAGAATTTACTTACAACAATAGTTATCAAGCGAGTGTGCAAATGGCTCCTTATGAAGCACTCTATGGTAGGAAGTGCCGCACGCCACTATACTGGACCGAAGTGGGTCAGAAACAATTTTTGGGACCACAACTGGTGGAAGATGCCACTGCTCATGTGAAGATCATACAAGGGAGGTTGAAGACGGCCCAATCCCGACAAAAGAGTTACGCCGACAACAGAAGGAGAGAACTATCCTTTGAGATAGGCGACTATGTGTACCTCAAAGTGACACCCTACAAAGGAGTCTGACGATTTCAGATGAAGGGAAAGTTAAGCTCAAGATACGTTGGACCATATGAGATTTTGGAAAGGCGAGGAGAAGTAGCATACAAATTGGAGCTACCGCCTGAACTAGCAGGAGTCCATAATGTTTTTCATGTATCCCAACTAAGGAAATGTCTGAGGAAACTAACAATACAAGTGTCTCCTACAGGAGCTGAGGTTCAACCAGATTTGACATATCAGTAATACCCAGTCAAAGTGTTAGAGGTCAGTGAAAGGAAATTAAAGTCAAGAACCATCAGATTCTGCAAAGTTCAATGGAATAACCACACAGAGGAGGAATCAACTTGGGAAAGAGAAGAAGAGTTGCGTCAGAATTTCCCCTACCTGTTCCCAGATTGATCAGAATCTCAAGGATGAGATTATTCTTAAGGGGGGTAGGTTGTGACATCCCAATTTTTGCTACTCTTTTAGCTTGTCAGTCAGCATATCTTCATTGGATTCTCGGATGTCTCAACCCCATTTTCATATCTTATCTCAGAATCGTGATCTTAGGTATGCCACTACCTTAACTTAAAAAGTTGGCAGCTAAACTCCACCTTTCGGATCATTTTCGCTTTTTAGTCCAAAAGTATTTCAGATTAGTCCTTTTTAGAGTTGTCAGAAGCCCAAAAAGACTAAAAGTCTCAGACCACCTCCAAATTTTGATCTGATACAGTGAATGTCTTCCCTTTACTTTTCTAAACATTTTTCCCTTCTGGAAGAATTCTAAAATCTTAACCGAAGCCCTAGTTTCAGCCTCGCAAAAGTTTCAAACCCAAATTACCCTGTTTACCCTAAATTACTCTTGTCGTGGTATAAAAAACACCTCGGCAGGTTTGATGACGTGCGCAACACGTGTTCCTCAACGCGAGCTGACCGTGCGATGGGTCACCACGCGTTGGACAATCCCAGAGATTGACACAAGGGTTTATACAGGTTCAGGCTTCAGTGGAGGCCCTAGTCCTGTCGACGTGCTCCCGACGAGCATCGGCTAGAGGGCTCTCTCCCGGAGAGAGGCTCCAGAGCACGCCTATTCTTTTTTTTTTGGATTGAGTACAAATGAGTGTCTTAGGTTACAAGAGAGGGTTACAAGGGTATATATAGAACCCAAAAGACACAAATTACTAAACTACCCCTGCTACAACCGTCGGATCGAGGGTAGGATGGTCTTTTGGCGAGGTCCGGGGCACCGATCTCGGACACGTGGCGACCCTCGAGATCAGTGCCCCCCGAAAAAAGGGGGTCTGGGAGAGGTCTCCCTCGAGCCCAGAGGGGCTCCGGGAGGGACCTTCCCCTGGCCCGGAGAAGGGGCTGCGGGGATTGGGGGGAAGATGCGCCGGGGGAACGTCTCCCCCGGCCCGGAGGAGATGCGCCGGGGGAATGTCTCCCCCGGCCCAGAGAAGATGCGCCGGGGGAACGTCTCCCCCGAGCCCGGAGAGGGGGAGTCGGGGGAGGTCTCCCCCGGCCCGGAGAGGGCGCCCACGCAAAATGGGGATCTCCCTCCCGTCCTTGGGTGACGCTCCTGACTGGCAATATTTTCCCCCAACAGAAGCCCCCTGCACCCTTGAGGATGCTTGACGTCGGCGGGGGGTGCGATTCGTTCTTCAGGAGGTAAATGGCCCTCTCCCGGAGAGCTACTCCGGACGCAACTCGCCCTTCTCCAGGAGAGGGGCACTATTTAAGTTAGCCATGAGTTGTCTCGATATTCGTGTGACCTTTTGTATTCACGGTGGATATCCTTCGAGCTGACACGTGGCAGCCATCGGGGGCACCTCAACCGCCTATATAAGGAGGGGCCCGCCTCAAGGGAGATACGCTTCCTCCTCCTAAGGCCTCATAATCCACCACATTCTCCGGAAGTAACTTCTTCCCCGGTCTTCTAAAAACCTCTCCGGGAGAGACGAAGAGATGGCATCGAAGGGGCGCGGGAAAGCTTCAAATGTCCCGGAGGACGCGACTTTAGACTATCTCGGGACGACAGAGTTCTCCGCGGAGGACCGTGATACCTTTGTCTCCCGGAGGATATTCGCGGAGGGGGACATTCGTGTCCCAGCTGCAGGGGAGACGACCCCAAGTCCCCGGGACGGAGAGGTCGTGGCCTTCATGGCCTTCATCCGGGCTGGCCTGAGGCTCCCGACCCACCCTCTTCTCCGGGACTTTCTCCGGGAGCACGGGATAGCCCTTAACCACTTGACACCCAACGTTCTCGTGAGAATGGGGTTGTTTTTGTGGCTGTGCGAGACCGCCGCCGGAGTGGAGGGGACACTCCGCCTCTTCTCCTACTTCCACCGGGCGGCGGCGAAGAGTTCTCCGGTGATGAAGCACGGGCCGAAGTCTACTTGCGGCTCGGTGATGCTGAAGTATGCCCCATCCCGGGCGGAGGAGTACCCGGTGATGGCCTCCCAAGAGCACTGGGAGGGGTGGAGCTGGAGGTGGTTCTATCTCCGGGCAGGTGACCCGGAGATGGTTTACTCCCCAAGGCCGGCGACACTCGGTCGTTCCCCCGGTCCCCTGGTCTTGACGATGGAGGAATTAACCACCGTCACGAAGATGGAAGAGGCCCGCTCCCGGAGGAGTATGCGGGACTTGGCGGAGGAGTTGCTACTCCTCCGGCTCAGCCCCTTCAGCCGGAGCCAGAGGGGTCCGGGACTAGGCCCGGAGCTTCGTCCTCCGAGATTCCCGGTGTCGCGGCGTAAGTTTCACATTCCCGGGAGTTCACATGTCATAGGGATTGGTTGTTAAACTGTTGGCTTCTTGCAGTTAGGTCCTACAAGTCCACCCGGGAGAAGGCGGAGCACCTCCTCGGGAGGTACTACGAGGACGAGCACTCCCGGTGCCTCGCTGTCATCGGGGAGGGTCCTCCCCGAAACATCGTCGCCGAGGCCTTCGGGATGACCCTCCCGGAAAGGGTTCCCCTCCCGACTCCGAGCTCCCACAGGTGGCGGGAAACAGGGGCGCTCCCGGCGGTGAAACGCGCTAAGACTGCGCAGGCACCGGGCGAGGGTTCCACTCAAGCCCACGCCCAATCACCGTCGTCGGTGCGGAGGCCGACGGGGATACCCGGTGCCCCAGGGAAGATAAGGCCTCCGGGACAAGTGAGGGCCTTCCCCGTCAAGGCAACTCCGGAGACGGCAAGGACGCCGGGGGAGGCGAGGCTGTTGCTGGCGGGCGCACCTCCGGCGCAAGTGACTCCCCCGGGGGGACCACAATCCCCGGCGCCAGGGGACGGGGAGAGCCCCACGGACACGGACACGGCCACGCTGGTCGCGCAACTTGATGCCTTGGGGGCATCAGGCGTGTACGACTACGTGGTCGCGGAGGAGGACGAGCCCACCTCCGGGAGGATCCCCCGGGGGTGTACTTCTGGGGTAATGGCACCTTTGCGCGCCTGGACGCCCTCTTCGCCCCCGAGGTCGTGTCTTCCTCGGCGCCCGCTCCCGGGGGGGCGAGCCACCACGTCCCCCCTGGTGGCGACACTTTGGCGACACCGCGCCCAGGGAGGGGAGCCCCCCGGATGCTACAGCGCTCTCCCCGCACGGGGGACGGGAGGTCCCCCGCCCCTCCACCGGGAGACATTCTCCAAGGCTCCGGGAGTGGGGTCGGTGACGGGGGCCTGCCAATGGGTGGCCATCCCCGTTCCACGGCGCGGGGAGCATCTCTCTTCTCCTCGGAGGAGACGCGCAAGCTCTCCCTGAGCCTCGTCACCCCTACGGTGCGGGCTCATGTCCGGGAGGGCGGCATCGATGAGCGCTACGGGGAGGTCGTCTCCCTGGCTTTACAGGTGAAAAACTTAAAAAACTTCCTCCTCGTCGCTTGCATTCACTGACCTTTCTTTTTCCTTAGACCACCACCGTAGCCCGCGCTGTCCGGACTCGCCTCGCCCGGGAGAACGAGGACATGTGGTCAGCCTTGGCCTCCGCAGAAGCGGAGAGCGATGCTGCCGTTCAGGAAAGGGACGCGGCAGTCCAAGCCCGGGAGAGGTTCTCCCGGGAGAGGGACGCGGCCGCTGAGGAGTTGGGGCGCGTCCGAGCGGAATTGTTGGCCCCCGCCGAAGTTGCCCGGGACACCACCATCCGGGAGCTAGAGGGCCTCCGGAGCAACTGGCGTCCTCCGAGCAGGCTCACTCCTAGGCAATCCAAGAGACGGAGGCCACGGGGGCGCGAGCCCTTGTATCGGCAGGGAATCGACTCCGGGCCACGTTAATTGGGCTCGGGGTCGAGTTCCGGGAGGACGGGAATCCCCGCAACCCACTGATATCTTTGGGGGAGGCTCGTCGATTCCTCACCCGGCACATCGCGGCAATCCCGGAGGCCGCGGACGTTCGAGCCCGGGCCTTGGCGTCTACAACCGCCGCGCTCGCAGCCTCCTTGGTGGAGTACCAGGGGGTCGGGGCCCAAGCTATCGGGCGCCTTGTCCCCCGGAGCTTCCGGGAGTTCTACGAGCCCCGCCGGGCGGAGCTGGAGGAGTTGGCGAGGGCTTTCTACGATCAAGTGATCGAGCCCCCACGAACGAGGCGTCCTCAAGCGGCCAGAGAGGAAGTTCTGGATGACGCCTACTCCGCGGGGGACGACGCCGGGCAAGTTTGAGCCTCTTGTCCCCCCTGGGTAGATTAGGGGGTTTTTTTTGTGTATAGGATTTTTGTTCCCGGTAGTTCCATAGGGGGAACCCCGGACTTGTAAATCATTTGACAATGAAATGAAAGATTTTTGCTAAGTTATCTTGTTATGGTCAGGTGCCCGGGGCGGGGGTCCCGGGAGAGGACGTGGAACTCCTTCCAATCACCGGGAGTCCCGCCCCCCGTGTCCCCCGGGGGGGACATGCCTTGCTCCGGTGGTTGCCCGATTGGCACTTGGCGAATTTTGACAACCACCGTGTGGAGTTTCCTGGACCTCCCCCGGGAGTGTGGGAAGCAATTCCTTTGCGCATTGAACCTCCCGCAGGGTATGAGTACTGGCCAGAGGACATACTCAACGCAGCGAGGCGAAGAGTTCGGAGCTTGTACCGGGACATGGCGAGGGCTTGACGATGGGCTTTGGAGGTGCTAGTTCTCCGCATTAGGCGTAGGTAGCCCAACGTTGATGTACCGTGTAAGCCTACCGGGAGAGGCTGTCTCCAGGCTGATGTACCCTGTAAGCCTATCGGGAGAGGCTGTGTCCCGGCTTGTTTGGCATGGAATAAAGCACTTGTTTTTTCTTCACGCCTCGCTTGTTTCATGCCTAGACCCCGAAAACGATGTGTCGTTTTGGGAGAATTTTTAGGGAGATGATGCTCAACCTTCGGGGGACGTAAATTCCAGAGAACGTAGCTCGGGGAAGCGGGGTCCCGCCTCCGGAGGAGGTGAGCTAGTCCAGGGGACGAGGTCCTCCGGAGGAAGTGACCTAGTCTGGGGGACGAGGTCCGGGGGAGTGAGGCTCCGGAGGAGGGGGCCGAGTCCGGGGAGCGACGTCCTCCGGAGGAAGTGACCTTGTCCGGGGAATGAGGTCCGGGGGAGTGAGGCTCCGGAGGAGGTGGCCGAGTCCGGGGAACGAGGTCCTCCGGAGGAAGTGACCTAGTCCGGGGGACGAGGTCCGAGGGAGTGAGGCTCCACTTCCAGAGGAGGTGACCCAGTCCGGGGGACGAGGTCCTCCGGAGGAAGTGACCTAGTCCGGGGGACGAGGTTCGGGGGAGCTAGGCTCCACCTCCGGAGGAGGTGACCCAGTCCAGGGGACGAGGTCCGGGGGAACAATGCTCCACCTCCGGAAGAGGTGACCCAGTTCGGGGGACGAGGTCCGGGGGAGCAGAGCTCCTGCTCCGGAGAAATCCTGCTCCGGGGGGTCGTCCTCCGGGAGAGAAAACGACCATGTTAGGTCAGTCTCATTCCTGTTTCTGGGATTTTTAGAATCCCGTGTGGGAAGCAATTCCTTTGCGCGTTGTTATTCCCTCCCCCGGCAGCGGGGGGTGACTAAGTAGGTGACCCCTGCTGGTGCTGTAAGAGAAAATCCCGGCCTTTCCCTTTGAGGGGGGCGCCCGCAAGGGGTTATTCTTGTGCGGGCGAGAGCGGGGGTAAAGGATCTCGGTCGCGTGACCGGGATCACTCCCGAAGTAGGAAGAGCATAAAAGCAAGCCCTAGAGTGTATGGGGGGGGACGAGTGCCCCAAAGTGACTCGTTACCTCGGTTCCTTGGGAACCAGGTTGCCGCTTATGCCCTCAGTCCACGAGGGGATATTGTAAGCCGCCCGAGGGGGAACGGGGCTCCCGCCATCGGGACTTAAGGCTGAGCTAGAGCCCGTAGTCTCCTCGCGATGAGGGCATCCTCAGGGGGCATCCTCACGGGGAGGGCTTCCTCGAGGGTGTTGCCTCACGGGCGTTTAGAGAAGTCTGCACCAAACCACATAACAGGGGAAAGAACCATTTGCCTTGATTAAAAAGAACTGGTACAACTCCTCCGTTCTTTGCGGAATCGCAGAAAAGGGTGGAAAAGGCCTTGAGGCCGTTGTTACAACTCGCCGCGCCTTCCCCTTGTGACGACACCCAAAAGGGGAAGGGGGGAGGCTCGGAGGCTAAGTGTAGAATCTATGGTGTAGGTCCGCATTCCATGTGTGCTTCAGCTCTTGGTCTTCGAGGGTAGAGAGCTTGTAAGCCCCCGAGCCAAGGATCGTGGAGATCCTGTATGGCCCTTCCCATTTTGGGCTGAGTTTCGCTTGGGCTTGAGGGTCGGTGACGCGCTTGAGGACAAGGTCCCCCAAACGGAAGGCTCTCCCCCGAACACGCTTGTTGTAAGCGCGCGCCATCTCACGTTCGTAAATGGCGTTGCAGAGGAGGGCTTTGTCCCGCTCTTCTTCGACGAGGTCCGCCTCCAGCCTCTGGTTGTCTTCGTTAGCCTGAAACGCGGCGGCCGAAACTCCTTCGAGGAGTTCGACTCGCAGCGATTGGAAATTGATTTCCGAGGGGAGCACTACCTCAGCGCCGTACACGAGCGAGAAGGGGGTACGCCCTGTTGCTCGGCTCAGGGTCATTCGTATGGAGGCGCTTTGCTCTAGGCGGCGGCGGAGTCCTTGGAGGATAACCCCATTGACGCGCTCGACCGCCCCGTTACTCTTGGGGTGAGCCACCGAGGTGAAGTGGGGGGTCGTACCCAAGTTCTGGCAAAACTCGCGAAAGATCGCGGAGTCGAACTGGGTTCCGTTATCGACGGTAATCTCGCGGGGGACCCCGAATCGGCACACTATGTTCTTCCAGAAGAACCTTTGCACCGCACGGGACGTGATGGTTGCTAGGGGCTCGGCCTCCACCCACTTGGAAAAGTAGTCCACGGCAACGACCGCGTATTTGTATCCCCCCGACGCTGGGGGGAAAGGGCCGAGGAGGTCCATCCCCCACTCGGGCACAAAGTCCGCAAGGACCTGGCACTTGATCGCGATCCGTCCGGTTAAAAATAGCGAGAAAGGGGCTTGCTCGGCGCCCCATTTCCCTATCCGGCCGGTGGCTTCCTTGTTCCGGAGAACTTCCCCCAGAGGGAGAGAAGAAGGCACCGTGATGGGGTGGCCTAGGAAGTAGTGGCGGAGCTTCCTTGATGCCATCAGGAGGGCGTAAAATATCTTCTCCACCTTCGTGTATCTTGTTTTGGTGCCTTGGAGAGCTTCGCTCACGTAGTAGACGGGGCGTTGACGCCCGTCTTCCTCCTTGACTAGGACCGCGCTGACGGTAACGGGGGTGGCCGCGAGGTAAAGGAGCAGAGGCTCCCCTTGACGCGGGCTCACGAGCATCGGGGGGCTCGTGAGATACTTCTTCAAATCTTCGAACGAGGCCTGTGCCTCGGGGGTCCAATGGAAACCCACGAGTCCGCGGAGTATTTTGAAGAATTGGAGGCCGCGCTCTCCCGAGCGCGAGACGAAACGACTCAACGCGGCTAAGCGGCCGGTGAGTCGTTGCACGTCTTTGACGGAATGCGGCGGCGGAATGTCGAGGAGGGCCCGAATTTTTTCGGGATTGGCTTCAATACCCCTCTGGGACACGAGGAAGCCGAGGAGTTTCCCTCCGCGAACGCCAAACGTGCACTTCTCCGGGTTCAGTCTTAACCCGTACTTACGGAGATTGCGGAAGGTTTCCACCAGGTCTTCGAGGTGGGCGGTCGAGAGAGGGCTCTTCACGACCGCATCATCAACGTATACTTCTACATTACGGCCAATTTGGTCCCTTAGGACCAAACACATGAGGCGTTGGAAGGTCGCCCCTGCGTTTTTCAACCCGAAGGGCATGTGGAGATAGCAGAAGGTGTCGAGGGGACTTATAAAACTCGTCTTTTCCTCGTCTTCCACCGCCATCCAGACCTGGTGATAGCCCGAATAGGCGTCCAAGAAACTCATTAGCTCGCACCCCGCGGTGGAATCCACCAATTGGTCAATCCGCGGGAGCGGGAAATCATCTTTTGGGCATGCTTTGTTGAGGTCGGTGAAGTCGACACACATCCTCCATTTGCCGCTTGTCTTTTTAACGAGGACAGGGTTTGCTAGCCATTCGGGGTGTAGGACTTCCCGAACGAACCCCGCCTCCCTGAGTTTAGTGATCTCTGACTTGATGGCCTCCTGCCGTTCCAGGGAGAGCTTTCTCATCTTTTGCTTCACTGGGGGGCGACCAGGCATTACCGCGAGCTTGTGCTCGATAACGTCCCTGGGCACGCCCCCCATGTCGGTGGGCTTCCATGCGAAAACATCCGCATTTTCGCGAAGGAAGTCAATGAATTGTGTCGCGTGCCCCTCGGGGAGGTCAGCCCCAATTTTGACAGTCTTCCCCTCGTCCTGGAAGAGAGAGACTTCTTGGAGATCCCCTTCAGGGCGAGGTTTTGGGAGGAACTTCCCGGGGAGCGCGATTGGCTCCTCCGGACGCGGGGGGGGGGGGGGGGGGGGGGGGGCTTTCTCCCCCTGCGGCCTTGACCAGGTTGACGTCCCCGATCACTGCGGTCGCCCGCTCGTAGAGGGAGCGAGCCATATCCTGATCGCCGCGCACGGAGATCACCCCACCTGGCCCGGGGATGTTCATACAAAGGTAATTGTGGTGGACCGCTGCTCCCAAGCGGTTCATGATGGTTCTCCCCATTATGGCGTTGTAGGAGGAGGGGAGGTCCACCACATCGAACCGAACCATTTCGGTCTGGTAATTATCCGGGGCGCCGAAGGTCATCGGGAGATCAACCTTTCCCACGGGGTGTATGGTTTTTCCCGGGACGAAGCCCTGCAAGGGTCCCGCTACGGGCTGCAGGAGTTTCTCGTCTACCTGCATTTCTTTGAACGCTTTCAAATAAAGGACGTCCGCCGCGCTTCCACCATCGACCAGGATTCGGGCGAGGCGACAGTTGAACACGATGCCGGAGACGATCAGCGCGTCGTTGTGGGGGAAGCACACCCCACACGCGTCTTCCACGGTGAATGTCAATGGGACGTCCGACCATTTTGACGGCCGGGATGTGTTGACTGCCCCTACCACCTTCACTTCTCGCGCATACTCTTTGCGCTGGCGTTTGGAGTCTCGCCTGGAGGCAGATCCTCCTACTATGACATTAATGTGCCTCTGGGAGGTTTGGAAGGGGAGCTCGTGGCTTGGGCCCTTTTCCCAGCCTTGCCTCTGACGTCCCCCGGAGGGAGCGGGGAGTGCCGCCAAGGCCGGTGAAGGAAGGGGAAAGGAGGTAGGGCTTCCTCCCCCCGGGCCCTGCTACTCGAGAAATGCCGCGAAGTGTTGGAGGAGCGCGTGGCATTCTCGGGTTGCATGGGAGTTGGACTTGTGGAAAGCGCACCACAATGTGCCTCCGGACTCCTTGCCCCCTGCCTTGGGGGCCTCCCGCGGACGGGAGGTTTGGCCTCCTCCGCCACCTTTGGGCTTGAAAAAGGGGGGCTGTCCCCGGTTAGGCTCCCGGGAGCCGCCTCCGCCTTCGAGGGCGAAACTGTCCCGAGGCCTTGGCTCACTGCGAGGCCCTCTCCGAGGACGTTTGTGGGAGGGGTCCCTCAAGTCCCTCTCCCCGGGGCCGGGGGCCCCCTGGTGCTTTTTCCAGAGGTCGTCTTCTTCAGCTCTTGCGTACTTCTCGAGTACATTGAAGAGCTCGTCGGCGGAGGACGGGCAACTCCGGGAGAGTCTTCGGTGGAGCTCTCCCGGGAGAATGCCACTCTTGCACGCTTCGATCACCGTCGAGTCGGGGACGTGAGCCACCTTGCTCTTGATCTGGGCGAAACGTTTGAAAAAACTTCTTATCGTCTGTCGCGCCCCAAAACTGGGACTACGACTACTCCTGAAGAGACCTAGCTCGCTGCAGCTAGACTCATATATGCATAGCATACACATACCCTTGACCTCTCAGGATAAGTCAAGCATAGGAGTATATCACATTGCAACAGAGTAACTTACAAAATAGCTAAGCAGTGTGGCCTGCTGGCCTTGATATTACATAAGAAGATTACAATGCCTTCACGGCATACATGGTTTAGCAAAATAACAACTACACAGCAGAAGATAGGTGACCCACCCACAAAGAGAAGTAGACGGCAGAACAACACATCAGGGCAATGACGGGACTGACGCTCCTCCTTCGGGATCCAAGAAGTTCTCCATGCCTTCATCTTGATCATTGAACGCGCCATCTACTGATTTGTAGGTTGCAAGGGTGAGCACTTATGTACTCAGCAAGTCATAGGTAAGAGTAGATACATATAGTAGTGATGATATGAACCTAGACTAGTCAAGAATTATGGATGTTTATAAAATAATCTTTTACTTTCATACCTCATCTCATGGCAGCACCTTTCATAATATAACATCATCATTCATGTTCACTAGATTATAGCACTACCGCGACACGTCGACACACGACAGCCCACGGCAGCCCTCCTTATCATGACAACACATGTCATTTGGGTAATCTGGATTGAACACATTTTATTTAGAAAATAGTAGTTGTGTCACACCCCGTGGATTTAATCCACCGCAGCAGACTCCTATAAACCCGGGAGCTCGGAGTATTCGAATACGTTTTTAACTCTGCAGAGAGGTACCAATTTACGCGCAAGATATTCCACTTTCAAGCCCATCCTATCAAAATGATTAGACCCCTCCTCACAACCATGTGCGAGTGGCAAGGTGGAGATAACAAGAACTTTTGTTATGTCTCACTCACAATTCACCCCTGACCCTGTGGCTCTCTGCGAGACACAGTTGTGGTAGGCTGTATCATAACCTCCACCCCTACATATGTTTCCATTACTGGATCAACGTGCGAGATCACTTTCAGTGATATGTGTGGGAGCCATTCTCCGTGTTTATCATGCATCACTACACAATTCCAGCAGGGGTGTCATGTGCGATCCACATAATTAAATGTTCAGGCCTGTCCCATACCAGGCTTGTGGTTAGCACGTTGTTCATGCCACTAGACGCACAACACAAGGTTCTAGTCCTTATATGCCAGTGACCAGACCATCCACAACCTTGCACCTTCAGTGCCTGCATTCCTTCGCAGTTTAGCACCTCCAGTGCTACCACCATTCCATACCATTTTCTGGTCACGGCCAGGGGTTTTATTTCATGAATATAAGTATATATATACATATAATAGTTCATGGCTCAAAACTTGTTTATTTCACATTTTACAGATAACCAGTCTAGTACTGCCAATTCATAAATCAACCATTTCCAATCTTTCTCATGCAATATTATCTATATTCAAGGTTATGTTTTAGCAATGTTAAAAATATAGGTTCAAGATGACCAAGGATATGACTTGCCTTTCGCGTCGTAAGAAACAGCAGTTGATGACGGATCAACAGCGAAGTCCTCGAATTTGGCTTCTGGATCTGCTCGGCGACAAACCAACCAATACACACAAATATTACTTATATATTAAAATGATTTAGGATCTATATGCAGATATGCTTTACAAGAGTGACTGAACGATACTGGAGATAATTGAGATTATAAGCTGAACTGAGTTGAGATCTAGGGTTTCAAGGAATTGGCTAAGGATGGATGTTAGATGCTCTTAGGATCTCAAGGTTACAATAAGAACATCAGTTTTGTGGCTGGTTTGATCAAAAACAGCGAATGTCAGCAAATTGACATTCGGATCAAAGTTCTGACATAACTTCAAGGAAAACTAGAGAGCTTATCTCAAGTTATGACAGTAGAAGAAAATGTAGATTATAATTCTACAAATTCAGTGGACAAAGTGTCTTTCAAAATGCACAAACAAAAATGGGTAAACAAGGCCAATGCCATTGGCTGGCATGCACTGAGATAGTGTCAAAAGCTCGGGTTTAGCATAACATGCATTTCAAGGGCTCAAATCAAGTTGTGATAGAAGAAGAAAATGTAGATCACAACCTCAGGAATCTAAGAGACAATGTTATGCCCAAAATGCACATCTGGAAGAGAGTGAAAAGGGCTAATGCCACTGACTGACATAGTCTGCCATTGATCTTGACATGGCCAGAAACTAGGGCTTGGCATAACTTTTGATCTAGGGCTTCAAATGATGCACCACTTTGTCTGGGAGGTAGACATTGATAACAGGAACAAATCATTCAACAGGATCCAAAGCTGAAAATGGCCGGAAGATGATGAAATTCAAAGGAGAAGTGTGGTGGCGACACGGCACAGTGAAGCCACTGGACAAAAATCTTGGCATGGCTATAACTTGAAATCTAGGCAGTTTCAGAGAACGAGCTAGAAGACAAAAATGTTCAGGAGGTTGAGGCACACCTGAATGACAAAGTGGATGAAGCTGAAACGGCCAGGAATAGATTTCCGGTGATCGACGCCGGAGAAGAAGCACTACCATTTGGGGGTTTTTGATTTAGGCCGAAAGAACTCGATTCCAAGCTTGGAGAGTGAAAGGGAGGTAAGAGGAAGTCACCTGCACAATCAATTTGGCCGGAGGATGGTCGGAGAAGCCTGGCGACGATCGCCGGTTTCTGGAGAAGCTCAAAATTGGGGAAAACTTCGATTGAAGCTCAATCTGGAGATATTGATGCATAGGCTTGCTGGAAATGAGTCACTAATTATTTTCTTCCACAGGATCGAGAGCTAATTCGAAGTAAATTGGCCTGCATTGCCGGAACAGGGCAATCGAGATTTTCGGTGATCGCCGGCGTTAGAGGTCACCGGTGAGCAATTAAATGGTACTACACAGAGAGTATGAGTAGGGGAACTCACTGATAGCTTTAATTTGGTGAGAGATGCAGCGGGGCGTGATGGCACCGTGAAGCTTCTTGCTGGACTCGCCGGAGAAGACGACGACAGCGAGGGAATTTGAGAATTTGGTTAAGTCCTGGTGATGAGAAGATAACACAGGGTACTGGTGGCTTAAATAGACCAGAGGGCGAAGCTTGCAAGGTTGTAATAGCAATAAATTGGTGTCAGTTAACATGAGTTGCTGGGCGCAGAAGCAACAACGGTGAGCGGTGAAGTGACTGTGCACTGGCGAGGCAAAGCTGTGCTACATCGGGTCTCATCAATGTCGGGCGGTGCAAGGCGGTGGCGACAAAGGCTGGTGAAGCAAGTAACGTGGAAAGAAGACACTGACAATGGCTGCTGCTGGTCGCGCACAGGAGCAGATGTTGTTCAATGGCGCTGCCACAGCGTTGCCACGGCGAAGGCTAGGACACGAACACGTGCGCACAAGCATGCACGGTCACAAGCGCGGCGAAACTTGGCCGGCGGCGAGCAAAAACGGCGCAAAGAAACCACGGCGAGGCTTCTGGTCGTGTACTGCAGCTGCTGGTCAAAATAGGGCCTGATTGCAATTTCCAATTCTTGATTTGGACTGAAATGTAAATCTGGAGATTTGGAAGGTTTGATCTGATTTTGATTCTGCTGATTTTGGCAAACTTGATTCAACAAATGATTTGGCACAGATTGAAGATAAAATTTGAGATGTTTGGATGATTTTTGATATGAACTGAAAATAGGGTATTTTAGGGTAATTGAAGTCTGAATTTCAATTGATTTCGAATTCTGGGATTTAGGATTTGATTTTGAGATACTCACAAAAGAAGAATTTGTATTGAAAAGCATTTGGGAGGTGTTCCCTGAATCAGATTTGAATTTGGAGATGATTTGCAACATTTTGCCTTTTTAGGCTTTTGGAAAATCTGGAAAAGGACTGATCTGCGATACTCTTGGACTGATTTGCGAAAAGAGTCTAGATGATGAAATATGGCTGCCAACTTTTTGGATTAAGGTATTGGCATACCCTTGATCATAATCCAAGAATAATCTGGTCAGATCTTGGCTAATATTTTGATTAAATCTGAATTTCTGAAACTTAGGGTAAAAGATATTCTGTTTTCGAAAACAGAAAGGAGTTGATAAATCTGGAAGTTAGAGATGGAATTGAATCTGGGTTCTGAAGGCTTTTAGATTTAGGATAACTGATAGATCAAATCTGGAAAGTCAGATCTTGACTTAGGGTCACAGGATAGATTTGGAGATTTTAGGGCTAGAACAGAATAAAGCTGAGGCTGATTGGGCTGATCTAGAAGAGACATATGCATGCATGATTTTTAAGAAAGAACTTTTCACCCCAAAACTCAGGATGTTACATCGTCTCCCCCGATCGTTGCCGAACGGTGTACAATTGCGACGAATCCTGGGGACGATTGTTGTTCCCCGGGAAATTCGCGCAAAATTCGCGCTTCAGCTACGCGAACGACTTGATGGACCCGGCCTTGAGGTTATCGAACAATGACTGAGCTATCCCCGAGAGGTAGAGGGGGAAGATGTTGCACTGGACGCTTTCGTCTCCCCCAACCGCCGAAATGGCCGTGGAGTATACCTGGACGAATTCATAGGGGTCGGCTTCCCCATTGTAGTGTTCGATATGGGGCGGCCGATACGGCTTCGGCCACCGAACGCGCCGGAGGCGGCGGCTAAGGGGTTGGTTAGCCCCCTCAACTTCCTTTAGGGAGTCCGTATCGCTATCCCCCTTCACATGGGAAGTGCGCTCGTTGTCCGAATAGGGGAGAGGTCCCAACGGACCACCTGCCCCTTGGTATCTTCTTCGTTCTTCGGGGTTGGTGGAGCTCACCTCTTGCACCTCGGGGGGACCTCCGGAAGTGACGGAGGCCTCTTGCATAGGTCTCTTGCCTTTGTCAATTGGGACGAGAGGACCACGCCTGCACGCGAGTGATTCCTGGCCGCGTCGGGACGGGGCGCCTTCGGACCTTGTCGCGCGCATGCGCTCCACCTCCCCCCGGGTGAACCGTGTTTGGTTTACCGGGGGAGCCTGAGGAGGGGGACCCGAGGGAGGAAGCTGATGAAGCGCGGTCGTTACCAGCGCGGGGGAGTCACGGGACGGAAGGGTTCCGGCCACGGAGACGGCCCGCGGTGTGGGAAAACTTCCCATCGGGGGAACGGCCTGTATCGCGGGAGCCACCCCAGAGGCGCTTCTTGGGACAGGTACGGCCCCCGGGAGGGTAATCCCTTCCGGGGCAAGGGGCGACTCGGGGACGGGAGAAGCACCCCCCGGGGGAGGTCCACCAGAGGGGGGAGCTTCTCCCGGAGGAGAGTTCTCACCAGGAGTGGGGATGCCAGCCGGGAGGGGAAGTCCTCCGGAGGTGGGAACACCTCCCGGGAAAGGGTAGCCCCTGGAGACGGGCGTGCCCCCCGGGAGAGGAAGTCCGGGGGTGGGAACACCTCCCGGGAAAGGGTAGCCCCCGGAGACGGGCGTGCCCCCTGGGAGAGGAAGAACTCCGGAGGTGGGAACACCTCCCGGGAAAGGGTAGCCCCCGGAGACGGGTGTGCCCCCCGGGAGAGGAAGTCCTCCGGAGGTGGGAACACCTCCCGGGAAAGGGTAGCCCCCGGAGACGGGCGTGCCCCCTGGGAGAGGAAGTCCTCCGGAGGTGGGAACACCTCCTGGGAAAGGGAAAACTCTCGGCGCGAAGAAACCTCCCTGGTGTCCCATCATGAACGGGGGTGGCATCCCTCCGAACGGGAGCGGGTACGCGGGGGCCGGAGGCCGCGCTAGGGCGCGCAACAACTCCTCGAGAGTGTGTTGAGCGCGAAGTTGGCCCTCCACAAGCGCCCCGAGCAGCAGGTCCCTTGAAGTAGAAGATACCACCCAGGGGACGCTTGGTCCCGCCAAAACAGGATCCTCACGAAGGCTCACAGGATCCATTCCCCAGCCAAGGATGATGGGAGAGGCGCGTGTGACCTCCCCTTGAGTATCCTCGGGGGGAGGTGACGCAATGACGGCCCCTTGCGTCGGCGGTGCAGCGTTGCTAGGGCCAGCGTCATCGGAAGTGGAGGTCAAGTGCCTCGTTCTCCTTGGAGCCATGACTATTTGTCACGAGTCCCCACAGACGGCGCCAACTGTCGTGGTATAAAAAACACCTCGGCAGGTTTGATGACGTGCGCAACACGTGTTCCTCAACGCGAGCTGACCGTGCGACGGGTCACCACGCGTTGGACAATCCCAGAGATTGACACAAGGGTTTATACAGGTTCAGGCCTCAGTGGAGGCCCTAGTCCTGTCGACGTGCTCCCGACGAGAGTCGGCTGGAGGGCTCTCTCCCGGAGAGAGGCTCCAGAGCACGCCTATTCTTTTTTTTTTGGATTGACTACAAATGAGTGTCTTAGGTTACAAGAGAGGGTTACAAGGGTATATATAGACCCCAAAAGACGTAAATTACTAAACTACCCTTGCTACAACCGTCGGATCGAGGGTAGGATGGTCTTTTGGCGAGGTCCGGGGCACCGATCTCAGACACGTGGCGACCCTCGAGATTCGTGCCCCCCGAAAAAAGGGGGTCCGGGAGAGGTCTCCCTCGAGCCCGGAGGGGCTCCGGGAGGGACCTTCCCCTGGCCCGGAGAAGGGGCTGCGGGGGAAGCCTCCCCCGAGCCTGGAGAAGGTGTGCCGGGGGAAGGTCTCCCCCGGCCCGGAGAAGGTGTGCCGGGGGAAGGTCTCCCCCAGCCCGGAGGAGATGCGGCGGGGGAAGGTCTCCCCCGGTCCGGAGGAGATGCGTAGGGGGAACGTCTCCCCCAGCCCGGAGAAGATGCGCCGGGGGAAGGTCTCCCCCGAGCCCGGAGAAGGGGAGCCGTGGGAGGTCTCCCCCGTCCTGGAGAGGGCGCCCAGGCAAAATGGGGATCTCCCTCCCGTCCTTGGGTGACGCTCCTGACTGGCGATATTTTCCCCCAACAACTCTGTTTTCAATTTTTGTCAAAACCACCAGATCTTATTGGATTTTACCATTTTTCTTGCTAGATGAGTTCAAGTGATTTAGTAACACTCATCTGCAAAATCAGATCTCAAATCAGCCCTCCAAATCCCCAAAATTTCAATCAGGTCCAAAATCCCGAACAAAATCCTTGCAGATCAGTCCAAATCTTCGCGGATTTGTCCTTGGCCGCTTTTTCGACCTCGACCAAGGCTGAGCTCGTTTGCGACCACGACCAGACACCACTTCGACCGCGACCAGTGCCGTTCGCCGAGATTCGCCGCCACAATCTTCACCGCTGGCCAACTTTTATCTTCACCCACGGTCGTATTCGACATGTCCGCACGTGATGCTCAAGTCGCGCCAAAACCCTCCACCGTGGCGACGACCGGTGACCGCCAGCAACGCCGTTCGTCACTTGCGCGCGAGCGTGCCTGCTGTTGTCAGAGCTTTTTTGCCACTTCGCCGCCATGCCGAAGCCAGCCACCCCGTCGTTCTGCCCTAGCCAGATATGATGTGATTTTCCCCTCTGGCAGAGCCATTGCCGCGTCCCAATGCCGTGCACGACGTCTCGATCTTGCCCCGTCGCCAATCAAGCATCTCTCGTTTGATTTGCTTCAACTTTCGAGGACTCCAGCCATAGCCTATATAAACCCTTCCGCTCGCCCAGAGCTCTTCACACCACTCCAGCAGCCACATAGCTTCAGCGCTCGCGTCTGCTCTTCGTCTCTGGCGAGCCCAGTTCGGGGAGCACAGTGACAGCGCTCTCTCCACTGCATCATCTTCCTAACTGACCACACCCGTGAGTAGCCCTCATCTCCCTTGTCAAGCTGTAGCAATTAATTGAGTTCTCTTGCACCACATCGCCGGTGATCGCCAGAATCCCCTTTTTCTCTGTTTCAGCATTGCACCTTGATTTAGCTCGAATTAGCCCTCGAATCAGTAGAGTAGTATGGTCAGTAAGCCAAACCTAGCAGGCCTGTAAACTTGGATTTTGAATTTGGCCTCAAATCGAGAGCTTCCCCTTTTTGCACGCCACCAGTGACCGAGCTCACGTCGCTAGGCCACACCGGCGACCCTCCGACCAAATTAGCTGTACCTGTACCTTCTCCATACCCCTAAGCTACTCCACAAGCTTGGAATCAAACTCAGATGCTTTAAATCAAAAACGCCCAATTTTTGTGTCTTCGTCTTCGGCACAGTTCATCGGAGTTTGCCTTCTGGCCGATCTAGTTGATGCCACCTTGTCACTTAGCTAGGTCTCAGTCCCCTGAGCATTTCATTCCACTAGCTCGATCTCTGAATCTTCCCAGATCAAGAGTTATGCTCCTTCCAAGTTCTTGTCCAGAGCCGTGCCTATGCCGTGTTGCCACCGTAGTTCATCGCTGTCCGACCATCTTTTGCCCTGAAACCACTGCCAATGTGTCCCCGGCATCCACGCCTACCTTCTAGACATAGTTGGCGAATAGTTTGAAGCCCAGAACCAGATTTACCACTCTGCCCTAGTTTTTGACAGTGTCAGTGTATGTTAGTCACAGGCATTAGCCTTGTTTAACCCTTTATATTTGAGCAATTGAAATGCCACTTGGTCCACTAAGCTCCGGGAGCCATGTTCTACAATTTTCTCTACTGTCACATCTCCAGAAAAACCCACCTAGAGCCAACTTAAGGCTATGTCTAGCCGTGGACCGAATGAAAGCCTTTCGACATTCAAGTCCTTTTGAGCCCATCTCTTCAATCAACACCCAAGTGACTTTGTCCAAACCTTTCCCCCTACATGCATGATATAATTACTTATGATTCTCTAGTGCAACTATTCCTGTATGCTTATATGGTGTGTGTGTGTGTATTATTTGTATCCACCGTGGAACCAGAGGTTGAAGGAGCGGAAGAGATCTTCAAAGAATCGTCTGAGCAGCTAGACCCCTCACTGCAAGGCAAGTCTCAAACCCTTGATCATGTCTAGCCTAGTATTTTGAAATGAAGTATGTTATTTGTTTTCAAATATATGCATGCCTTATATTCAAATGAGAATTACGTTCAAATAAAGTGATTAGATATGACCTGAATAATTGTGAAGCCCCTTTTGTCATTGAAAATCCATGCACCCTTGTCACCTTAGAATATCATGCTTAGGCTATGCTTATACTCAAGATTACGTGTTAAATGCTAAATGGTCACATGTGAGAAAAGTATACTCAAAACCCCATTTTGTGAAAGAAAATGTGATTGGAATCGATAGTGAGGATGGTTTGATTGGTTGGTGCTGTGTGCGCACTGGGAATGTGAAAGAGTCCTCACTAAAGATTCATAAGAACGAGAACCTTGTGTTGTACTTCTATGCGGCATGAAAAACATACCAACCACTTGCCCGGTATGGGACGGGAGCAACATAGTAGCTTTCTCAGTATGAGCTTTTCCCTGCAATGGTTGTCAGTTCGGTTTCTCGAGAGGAACTGGTGGGCCACTGAGGGCCATGAGTGATGTGAGATCAAAAAAATAAAGAGAGGATAAGGTGTAAGAAGGAAGACGCCCTACGCCTAGATTAAGTCTTGTGCGACTGTAATCAAAAGAGGCCATGTGTCTTGTGAGACAATAGACCAAGGCTAGGAAGAATTGGCTGTGGGGAGGACCCACAACGGTAACAAGGACTGAAATGTCTATTTACTGGACAAGGAATTGTTAATGCTAGGATTGTAAACTGTTGTGTGATCTCGGCCTTGTCACATGCGTAAAAGTCGCATGGAGAGGTACCGACTTGAAAGTTGAGTGATCGGTGGATTAAGGTGGTACACCTTTGCAAAGTTATAAAAAGTATCAGATACTCTGAGCTCCTAGGTCATGGAGTCTGCGCACGATGGATTCTATCCACGTCGATGCAGCACAAGTAGCTTTTGGAAAAGTCTTTCATAAAAATTGAATAAAGTGGTCACTCATGGAAGAACGCCACACATAACATCTCTAAAAATCTAGCTTAGGATTTTAAAAGCCTCGCTTTTGAAAAAAAATACCTTTTCTTCAAAATTAAGAGTGAAAATCTATTCGATGAGCCAAAGAGCCATCCTTTGAAAGTTCCCCCTCATCTATATACACCTGCATTCTTATTTGGGACTTGTTGAGCACTATGTGGACAATGAGCTCACCCTTGCTTTTGCAAACAAAATCTAAAGGAAGGATTCATTGATCCCGAGTCCTACGTTCTTGAACCCAACATGGTAGAAGAAGAAACTGCTCTAGAAGATCTAGCTTGTTAGAGGGTCAATTACCAAGTGGAGTCCGATGTGGAGGAAGCCCATGCAACACCACTGCAGTTGAAGATGAAGACCGTTGAAGTCCTTTTGCTTATTGTTGTTGTTTTATTTTGTGTCGACCCTTGTGTCAAAGAAAACTATTTAATTTTGTATCAACACTAAAGTGCGTCATTTTGGCGCTATGTTATTGTAATGTTGGTCCTTGTGATCAGCACTTGTTTTAATTACTTGCATTTTTATATAATGCATCCTGTTGTTGTGAGCTGCAATGTACAATTTCTGAGTGCAACCCACCTGGGCAGTTGCAACCGGATTCCTCAAATGAGGGTCCCACACAGACCCCCCTGTGATGAGTTTGACACGCCTTTGGGAGGTTTGGAAGGGGAGCTCTTCTGCTGGGCCGCCTTCCCGCACTTGGCCTTGCTGCTCCCCCGAGGGGGCAGGAAGAGCCGGCAAAACCAGCTGGGAGGGCAAGGAGGAAGGACTCCCCCCTCCCTGCCCACGCTGGTCGAGGAATGCGACGAAGTGTTGGAGAAGCTAGTGGCATTCCCGGGTAGCGTCGGTATTGGACTTGTGGAAAGTGCACCATAGGCCCTACTTGCGTCCCGCCGCGGGGCCTTCACGGCCGCAGGACGACTACCCCCCCACCCCCCCCCAGCGCGGCCTTTCGGCTTTGGGAAGGGACGGTTGCCCTTGGGGGCATCGCGCGAGCCGCCACCGCCCTCGAGGACAAAGGTGTCCCAAGGCCGTGGCTCGCTATGATTGCCCCTCTTGGGGCGCTTGAGGAGGTCCCTAGCCTCCCGATCAACGAGGGCGGGAGCCCCCTGGTTTTTCTTCCAGAGGTCGTCCACCTTCGCCCGAGCGTATTTTTCGAGCACAATGAAGAGCTCGTCGGTGGAGGAAGGGCATCTCCGGGAGAGTCTCTGATGGAGCTCCCCGGGGAGGATCCCGCTCTTGCACGCCTCAATGACTGTGGAGTCAGAGACGTGAGCTACTTTGCTCATGACCTGAGCAAAGCGCTTGAAGAAGCTGCGGATGGTCTCCCCTGTCCTCCGCCGGACGATGTAGAGCTGCGATGAATCCAGGGGACGCACATAGTTCCCCTAGAAGTTCGCACAGAATTCGCGCTTGAGCTGCATAAAAGACTTGATGGAGCCGGCCTTCAGGTTGTAGACCCACAAGCGGGCGATCCCGGTAAGGTAGAGGAGGTAGACGTTGCACTGGACTGTCTCATCCCCCCCAGCCGCTGAGATGGTTGTGGAATACACCTGCACAAACTCGAAGAGATCGGCCTCACCATTGTAGTGTTTGATGTGCGGCAGCCGGTAAGGTCGTGGCCATCGAATGCACCGGAGCCTGCGTCACAGCGGTTGGTTAGCCCCCTCCACCTCTTGGAGGGAGTCCCTGTGGCTGTCCCCTTTGACGGGGGATGCGCATTCGTTGTCGGAGTCGGGAAGGGGTCCAAGAGGTCCACCGATGCAGCGGTAGCGCCTCTTCTCCTCCGAGTTAGTCGACCTAACCTCCTGGACATCTGGGCCCCTAGAAGCGGCGGTTGCTTCCTCAGCGGGCCTCTTTCCTCGGCTGGGACGGGAATGTGGTTCACTGCGTCCACGAGCCGGGCGGGCTCTGGCCGGTAGCGTGAGGGAGCCTCTCCAAACTTGGTGGTACACATTTGCTCGACCTCCTCTCGGGTAAAGTGGACCTGATCCGCCGGGGGAGCCTTCGGGGGCGGCCCCGGGGGTGGAGGGACCCCATGCGCGGCGGTCATGGGCTCGAAAGGTACTACCGGGATGCAGGCGGAATCCACCACCGGGCCGTCCCCGGGAACAACGTACGGAACCAGAGAGGAGGGGCGCTCACGAGGAAGGTCCAAGTGGCGGCATGGGACCCGTCCGGCGAGCCACCTCAGGCGCGACAGACGCGACCGGCTGGGCAAAACCGGCTCCCGTCCTCGGGAAGATCCCCGCTGCGGAGTGAACCCCCGGTATGGGCAAGGCTCCGGGAACAAAGTAAGCCCCCGGCATCGGAAAGGTTCCCGGCGCCGGGAAGGCTCCGGACGATGGGCCCGCCAGGGGGATGCAATCCGCGGTGGAATCGTAGGTCCTGGGAGCGGCCGGGCCTCTGAGGATCGGAGGGGCCACCGGGTGTCCCATAAACGGGGGCATTGCCCCCATGAACAGGAACTGCGGCGGATAGATGGGGGCCGGCGGCCGCGCCAAAACGTGGAGGAGTTCATCCATGGAGTGCTGGGCACGGAGTTGGCCCTCCACAAGAGCTTCAAGCAGGGTGTCCCATGGGGCTAGGGGACCCACCGGGGGAGGCTATTCCCCCTTGGGGAACCCACGGTCACCGGGTAAGACCCGGAGGCCTGTCCACCAGAAACAACCGGAAGGGTTAGAGGTGGTACCTGCGTTTGGCCGTGTCCGGCTGGAAGTACCGGGGCGGCAGAGCTTGGAGGGGGTGGTGCCGGGTCGCTGGAACCGGCGTCACCGGGCAGGGCGCGAGCCCTCGTTCTTGGGGGAGCCGTGGCGATTGGTCGCGAAGTCCCTACGGACGACGCCAACTGTCGTGGTATTGCGATTACCCCGGCAGGATTTGTGGAGGTTCCTAGCTAAACAAAGACGACGCGAGCTGACCGAGGAACTGGTCCTCTCCCATCGGACAAACACAGCAAGTGACGCGAAGATTTATACAGGTTCAGGTCTCAGTAGAGACCCTAGTCCTGTTGAAGCCTGGGACGGGGGTCATCGGGACCCTTGTCCATGGGCCAAAGGCGGCGCCCGGGATGAAGGCTCCGGGACCGTTTGTAACAACCCAAATTTTGCTACCTCTTTAGCTTGCCAGTCAGCATATCTTCATTGGATTCTTGGATATCTCAACCGGCATTTCTGATCTCTTATCTCAGAATCATGATCTTAGGTATGCCACTACCTTAACTTAAAAAGTTGGTAGCTAAACTCCACCTTTTAGACCATTTTCGCATTTTAGTCGAAAAGTATTTCAGATTAATCTTTTGAGATTTTCTCAGAAGCCTGAAAAGGGTAAAAGCCACAAATCAGCTCCAAACCTTGATCTAATTCAGCGAATGTCTTCCCTTTACCTTTCTGAACATTTTTCCCTTCTGGCAGAATTGGAAAATCTTAATCGAAACCTTGGTTTCAGCCTCGCCAAAGTTTTCAAAACCTTAATTACCCTGTTTACCCTAATTACTCTGTTTTCGATTTTTGTCAAAACGACCAGATCTTATCGGATCTTACCATTTTTCTTGTAGATGAGTCCAAGTGATTTAGTAACACTCATCTGGAAAATCATATCTCAACTCATCCCTCCAGATCCCCAAATTTGCAAACAGGTCCAAGATCCCGAACTAAATCTTTGCAGATAAGTCCCTGGCCCCTTTTTGGACCTCGACTAGGGCTGAACCCGTTGCGACCATGACCAGTCACCGCTTCGACCGCAACCAGTGCCGTTCGCCGTGATTTGCCGCCACGATCTTCACCGCCCGCCAACATCTGTCTCCACCTACGGTCGTGTCCGACGTGTCCTCGCGTGGTGCTCGCGTTGCGCCAAAACCTTCCACCGTGGCGACGACCGATGACTGCCAGCAAAGCTGTTCGTCCTGCACGCGCGCGTGCCTACTATTGTCAGAACCTTTTTGCCACTTCGCCGCCATGCCGAAGCCAGCCACCCCGTCGCTCTGCTCTAGCCAGATATGGCGCAATCTTCTCCTCTGGCAGAGTCGCTGCCGCGTCCCAACGCCGTGCACGCCATCTCGATCCTGCTTCGGTGCCAGTCACGCGTATCCCGTTTTGATTTGCTTCAACCCTCGAGAGCCCCAGCCACTGCCTATATAAGCTCCCCCACGCCCAGAGTTTCTTCACACCTCCAGTAGCAACCAAAGTCCCTGTTCGTCTCGCGTTTCTTCTTCGTCTCCGGCGAGCCCAGTTCGAGGAGCACGGTGACAGCACTCTCCACCGCATCCTCTTCCAAACTGACCAGACCCGTGAGTAGTCCTCATCTCCCTTGTCATGCTGTAGCACTTAATTGAGTTCTCTTGCACCTCATCGTCAGTGATCGCCGGAATCCCCTTTTTCTCTGTTTCAGCAGTGCATTTTGATTTAGCTCGATTTAGACCTCGAATCTGTATAGTAATGTGGAAAGTAAGCCAAACCAAGCAAGCCTGTCAGCCAAGATCAATCATTTAAGCTCAAATCAAGTTTCTCCCCAATTTTGAACTCAGGCAGCCGCCGGTTCATGTCGCCGGACTTCTCCAGTGATGCTCTAGTCAAATTGGCTGTACCTGTAGCTTCTCCTTATCCCTCAGCTACTCCACAAGCTTGGAATCGAGCTCAGATACTTCAAATCAAAAACGCCCAATTTCTGTGTCTTCGTCTTTGGCACAGTTCACCGGAGTTTGCTCCCCGGCCGATCTAGCCAATGCCACTTTGTCACTTAGCTAGGCCTTATCCCCCTCAGCATTTCGTTCAACTAGCCCGATCTCTGAATCTGCCCAGATCAAGAGTTATGCTCTTGCCAAGTTCCTGTCCAGAGCCGTGCCTGTGTCGTGTCGCCACCGTAGTTCATCGCCGCCGTTCGTCGTCGTCCGGCCGCCTCAGCCCCTGAAACCACCGCCAATGTGTCCCTGGCATCCACGTCTACATCCTAGACATAGTTGGCAAAGTATTTGAAGCCCAGAACAAGATTTGCCTCTCTACCCTAGTTTTTGACAATGTCAGTGCAGTGTCAATGCATGTCAGCCACTGGCATTAGCCTTGTTTGACCATTTTTGTTTGAGCAATTGAAATGTTACTCTGTCCACTAAGTCCCTGGATCCATGTTCTACAATTTTCTCTACTGTCACATCTCCAGAAAACCCACCTAGAGCCAACCTAAGGCTATGCCTAGCCGTGAACCGAATGTCGACCCTTCGATGTTCGACCTCTTTGAACCTATCTCTTCGAGAAGCGCGCGAGTAATCTTGTCCAAAGCATCTCCCCTGTATGCATGTTATATTTTATTTATTATTTCCTATAAAAGCTATTTTCTATATGTTTTTGTGGTGCGATGTGTTGAATTGCCTCGTTGTTGTGTACGCGAATAGAGAAGGTGCAGAAGAGTCAACAGAAGACTTCGAAGAATCGTCTGAGCAACTAGACCCCTCACTGCAAGGCAAGTCTCAATCTATTGATCATGCCTCGCCTAATATTTTGAAATGAAGTATGTTAGTTGTTTTCAAATATATGCATGCCTTACATTTAAATGAGAATTATGTTCAAATAAAGTGATTAGATATGACCTAAATGATTGAGAAGCCCCTTTTGTGATTGAATATCCATGCACCCTTGTCACCTAGAATATCATGCTTATGCTCAAGATTATATGTTAAATGCTAAATGGTCACATGTGAGAAAAGTATATTCAAAACCCTTTTTGTGAAAGAAAACGTGATTGGAATCGATAGTGAGGATGGTTTGATTGGTTGGTGCTCTGTGCGCACTGGGAATGTGAAAGACTCCTCACTAAAGATTCATAAGGAGAAGAACCTTGTGTTGTACTTCTATGCGGCATGAAAAACGTACCAACCACTTGCCCGGTATGGGACAGGCGCAACATAGTAGCTTTCTCAGTATAAGCTTTTCCCTGCAATGGTTGTTTGTCCGGTTTCCCGAGAGGATACTGGTGGGCCACAGAGGGCCATGAGTGATGTGAGATCAAAAAAATAAAGAGAGGATAAGGTGTAAGAAGGAAGATGCCCTACGCCTGGATTAAGTCGTGCGCGACTGTAATCAAGAGAGGCTATGTGTCTTGCGAGACAATAGACCAAGGCTAGGAAGAATTGGCTGTGGGGAGTACCCACAACGGTAATGAGGACTGGAATGTCTATTTACAGAGTAGGGAATTGTTAATGCTAGGATTGTAAACTGTTGTGTGATCTCAGCCTTGTCACATGCGTAAAAGTCGCATGGAGAGGTACCGACTTGAAAGCTGAGTGATCGGTGGATTAAGGTGGTACACCTTTGCAAAGTTATAAAAAGGTATCGGATACTCTGAGCTCCCAGGTCATGGAGTCTGCGCGCGGTGGATTCTATCCACGTGGGTGCAGCACAAGTAGCTTTTGGAAAAGTTTTTCACAAAATTGAGTAAAGTGGTGACTCATGGAAGACTGCCACGCATAACATCTTCTGAAAATGTAGCTTAGGATTTTAAAAGCCTCGCTTTTGAAAAGAAAAACCTTTTTCTTCAAAATTAAGAGTGAAAATCTATTCTATGAGCCAAAGAGCCATCCCTTGGAAATTTCCCCCTCATCTATATACCTGCATTCTTATATGAGACTTGTTGAGCACTATGTCGACAATGTGCTCACCCTTGCTTTTGCAAACAAAAATTTAAAGGAAGGATTCATTGATCCCGAGTCCTACGGTCTTGAACCCAACATGGCAGAAGAAGAAACCACTCCAAAAGATCCAGCTTACTAGAGGGTCACTTACCAAGTTGAGTCTGATGTGGAGGAAGCCAATGCAGCGCCGCTGCACTAGAAGATGAATAAATTTGAAGTCCTTTTTCTTATTGTTGTTGTCTTATTCAATGCCGACCTTTGTGTCGAAGAAAACACCTTAATTTTGTATCAACACTAAAGTGCGTCATTTTGGCGCTATGTTATTGTAATGTTGATCCTTGTGATCAATACTTGTTCTAATTACTTGCATTTTTATATAATGCATCTTGTTGTTGTGAGCTTGCAATGTACCATTTCTGAGTGCAACCCACCTGGGCCGTTGCCACCGGATTCCTCAAATGAGGGTCCCACAATGTTGTCCCTGGTAAAATGGCGGTGCACATGACTGGGGTCACTGGGACCCTTGTCCCTGGGCCGAAGGCATCGCCATCGACGGGGGTCACCGGGACCCTTGTCCCCGGGCCGAAGGCATCGCCTGCGACGGGGGTCACCGGGACCCTTGTCCCCGGGCCGAAGGCGGCGCCCAGGATGAAGGCTCCGCGACCATCGTCCCCGGGCAAAAGGTGGCGCCTGGGACGAAGGCTCCAGGACCGTTGTCCTCCGGCAAAAGGCGGCACCCGGGATGGGGGTCACCGTGACCCTTGTCCACGGGCCAAATGCAGCGCCCGGGACAAAGGCTCTGGGACCGTTGTCCTTGGGCAAAAGGCGGCTCTGAGATGGGGGTCACCGGGACCCTTGTCCCCGGGCCAAAGGTGGCGCCCGGGACGAAGGCTCCAGGATTGTCGTCCCCGGGCAGAAGGCGGCGCCCGGGACAGGGGTCACCGGGACCCTTGTCCCTGTGCCAAATGCGGCGCCGGGGAGGAAGGCTCTGGGACCGTCGTCCCTGGGCAAAAGGCGGCGTCAGGGACGGGGGTTTCTCGGGCCCTTGTCCCCGGGCCAAAGGCGGCATCCGGGACAAAGGCTTCGGGACCCTTGCCCCTTACCTGGACTTGATTGCCCAGAGATTTCACCCAACACTATCTAAAATGGATATAAGAAGAGAATCAAAGATGTTCTTAGGTAAACTAAGAACAACCTTGTATTCCTTAGCTTACAATCAATATAAATCTACTATGGCTAATTCTAAAATGATGAGTCTTGAATTTCTTGTTCCCCGTGATCTCTCCCGGCGTTCTTCCTTTTATAGCTCGTTGCCTGACTTCAGTTACAGGAATGAAGGGTCGTCGAGAGGTAAATGTGCACCAGCCATAATGTGTAATTATGTCAGGTCATTAGTGCTTCATTACATTCTTGATGGTTATAAGTAACTTAAAACATTCAGACAGTGATGGTGGAAGAATGGCTTATCTACTGTTTATATGATTGAGTGAGACTAATCATATAACTGTCAGTCATCTTAACTCTCTAATAAACCGTGGTTGCGTATTAACTATGACAATACACAGTCTTCATGAACTGTGCGACAACGAGAAGATATCTCCATGTCCGCAGTATTCGTGAGACCATAGTCTCCTGCGACTTCAGGGTTTGTGGATATCTAAAGACTACAATGCCCGCGACATCACAAGTCGAGACCATGGACTGGGTTGTGCCCAGCACATCTTGGATTATTCTATTGTGTCATGGTATTAGAAATAGCTCGGTAGGTTTCAGGATGTGCGTAGCTCGTGTAGAGCAACGCGAGCTGACCGTGCGACGGGTCACCTCCCGTTGGGCAATCATAGAGATTGACACGAGCAGGTTCAGGTCCCAGTGGGGACCCTAGTCCTGTTGGAACCGCCCGGACGTAAGTCCACTAGGGAGGTTCTCTCGCGAAGAGAGGTCTCCAAGGCATGCCTATTTTGGTTGTATTGAGTGAGAATGAATGAATTTGGTCACAAGAGGGGGGTACAAGGGTATATATAGACCCCAAAAGATGCAAATTACTAAACTACCATAGCTGCAGCCATCGGATCGAGGCATTGTGCTCTTTTCGTGGGGCACGAGATACCAATCTCGGACACGTGGCCACCTCAACTTGAGTGCGCCCTATCCAGGGCCAGGAGGACTGGACGGGGGGGCTCCTTTCCCAGGTCTGGAAGAGGGGAGGCCCCTGTCTAGGACCCAGGGACTGGACCAGGGATCTGGAGACGAGAGGCCCTTGTCATGGACCTGGGGGCGGGAGGCCTGTTCCAGGACCCATGGACGGGTCTGGGACCCGGGTACAAGATCTTGTCCGCGACCTGGGGACGGGAGGCCCATGTCCGGGACACGAGGACAAGAGGCCTGTCTCCGGGACCTACGGACGAGAGGTCCTTATCTTGATTTGGGGACGGGACCCCATATCCGGGTATTGGGGCTCGATCTAGGATCTAGGACCCAGCGACGGGGTACAAGACCCGGGACCCGGGGACGGGTTCTGGGACTCGGAGACGGGAGGCCCTCGTTCAAGATCCGAGGACGGGAGGCCTGTCTTTGGGACCCGGCCCGGGGACTGGGGCCCTGTCTGGGATCCAAGGATGGGACCCGGGGACTGGGTCCAGGGCCAGAGACAGGAGGCCCTTGTCCAAGACCTGGTACCCAGGGACTGAGGCACTGTCTGGGACCCACGGACGGGACATGGGACCCGGGGACGTGATCTGGGACCCGCGACCAGAGGACGAGAGGCCCCTGTCTAGGACACGGGATGGGAGGCCTTGTCCGGGATCCAAGGATGGGAGGCCCGTGTCTTGGACCCGGGGATGGGACCCAGGATCTGGAGACGAGAGGCCCATGTTTGGGATCCGAGGAATGGAGGCCCATGTCCGGGACCCTGGAACGGGACACGAGACCCAGAGATGGGAGACCCTTGTCTGGGATCCGAGGATGCGAGGCCCATGTCTGGCACCCAGGGACGGGAGCCCATGTACAGACCCAGGGATGGGACCTGGGACCCGTGGACTGAGGCCCAATCCGGGACCCAGGGATGGGACTCAGGACCTGGGGATGGTGTCCGGGACCCGCGGACGGCACGCCCACGTCTGGGACCTAGGGACGGAAGGCACTTGCCCAGGACCCGAGGACGGGATGCCCATGTTCGGGACTCGAGGACGGGACCCGGAACCAAAGGACTGGGGCCCTATCTGGGACCCAGGGACGGGACACGTGACCAGGAGGTGGGTGGCCCTTGTCCGGAACCCGTAGATGCGAGGCCCTTGTCTGGGACCCGCGGACGGGGGTCCCAGACCCGTGGACGGGAGGCGTTTGTCCAGGACCTGGGGATGGGAGCCCCTTGTCTGGGACCCGTACATGGTAGGCCCGTGTCCGGAACCCAGGGAAGGAAGGCCCTATTTGGGACCCAGTGATGGGACCCAGAGATGGGGGACCCTATCCCTGGGATGGAAGTTTAGGACTCAAAGACAAGGGCCCTGTCCTTGTCGAACATGCTGCGGAAGGAGACTTCCACCTACGGCTACTATTTTTCCCCAACAGCAGCCCCTATCACCCGCGAGGACGTTCGATGGCAATGGGGGGTGCGACGAATCACATCCGGGGACAACGCCAGAGGAAGGGACGCCCCCTGTCTCGGAGCACACAAGGAGGGGATGACTTGCTCCCGAGAGAGAAAACATTGTTGTGCAAGATTTCAGAGAGTCCCAGTAATTGGTGGCCCTGTTTGTACCCCTCGCCCGTGGGTCTCCGAGGGGCAGGACTCACCCCCAGGACAACGTCGCTGTGGTGAAGAACTCTTTGGCATCCGGGTGACCGAGGGTCTTCGAGGGAAAGGATCAAGAGCCCAGACATAATGTCACCAGGGGAGGGAAAATAGCGCCCGGGGGACGTGAAGCCCCCAGACGACGGAATCCTCTCCCAGTACGTAAAGTCACTGGGGGAGAGGAACACCGCACCCGAAAGACTGGGGGTCACTGTGCGTAAACTTCGCTCCCGGGACATAGTCGCCGGCGGACTTGGAGTCCACAGATGGAAAAATCCTCTGCTAGGACCTAACATCACCGGGGGAGAGGATACCCGAGCTCGGGAGACCGTGGGATCTCTGGGCATAAACTTCTGCTGTTAGGATGCAGCCAACGATGGGAGAGGATACCCGCACCCGGTACACCGGGGGTCCATGGGCATAACCTTCGCGCCTGAGACACAAGGTCACAAGGGGTTAAGAAAACCAAGCCCGGGGGACATAGAGCGCGCGGATGGAAGAAAAAAAATCCTCCCTCGGTACATAGCGTCACCGGGGGAGAGGATACCCTCACTCGGGACACCGGGGGTCCTCGATCATAGGCTTTACGCCCGACACACAAGGTCGCAGGGGGAAGAGAAATCCACGACTTGGGGACTTAGAGCCCTTAGAAGAAGCAATCCTCTCTCGGGACATAGCGTCGCCTGGGGAGAGGGTTCCTCCGCCCAGGAGACCTGGGTCCACAGCCTTAAAATTCGTCCCCGGGACCAAGGGTCACCGGGGGGATAGAAAACCACGTCCTGGGGACAGAGAGCCCCAGGACGGAAAAAACCATCTCCCGAGACATGGCGTCGCCTGGGAGAGGGTTCCGGCGCCTGGGAGACCAGGGGCCTCTGGGTGTATAAGTCGCTCCCGGGACCAAGGGTCACCAGGGGAATAGAAAACCATGTTCAGGAGACTGAGAGGTCCGAGACGGAAAAAACCATCTCCTGGGATATGGTGTTGCCTGGGGAGAGGGTTTTGGCGCCTGGAAGACTGAGGGACTCTTGGCGTATCATCCCCCCAGCACGGAAAAAACCATCTCCCGGGACATTGCATCGCCTGGGGAGAGGGTTCCCGTGCCTGGGGGACTGGGGGTCCCCAGGCATGTAATTTGCTCCCAGTACCGAGGGTCACCGGAGGAAGAGAGCCGCATCTGGGGGACAAAGATGCCCCAGACAGGACAAACCATCTCCCAGGACACTGCATCGCCTGGGGAGACGATTCCCGTGCCCAGGAGACCGAGGGTCCCCGGGTATATAATTCGCCCCTGGGACCGAGGGTCACTGGGGGAAGAGAAAACCATGTCCAAGCGACTGGTAGCCCCAGCGCGGAGCAAACCATCTCCCGGGACAAAGTCCCCCGTGTGAGAATATAGCCGCATCCGTGCGGTGCTAACGGCAAAAACCCTTCTCCCGGAACAAAGTCCTCTGGGAGAGAATGTAACCTCGTCCGTGTGGCGTGGAGCCCAAGGGCAAGAAAGACCTTCTCTCAGGACGAAGCCTGCCATGTGTTGGGGGAAATCTCCGCGGGACTAAGTCCACGTAAGTTGCGTCACATTCGCCCCGGGACCTGGCCTCCGGCGCCGTCCCGCCAGTTGCCCGGGGACGTGGCCTCCGGCCCCTCCCCGGATGCCGCCTTTCGACTCCCGGAACCTAGCCTCCGGCGCCGGCCCCGGGCGCCGCCTTTGGCCCGGGGGCTTGGCCTCCGGTACATGTCCAGGGCCTCATCGCCCTCCTCAAGGTAAAGCAGCGAGTTGTTTATCACGTGCAGGTCACGCGAGAAGCGCCTCGGGAATCAGCGACCACCCGTCAAGCATCCAAGACGTTTGACCGGGAGAAGGACGTTCCTACCCCTCAATCCGACGGTGGCTTCCGGGGTAGTTTAGGCTTTTTCCTTCTTTTTGGGGCTATAAATAGCCCTTGTACCCCTCAATTGTAAGCAGGTAATTCATTTGTTGGAATAGCCAAAAACTAACAGGTGTGCTCCGGAAGCCTCTCCCTCGGAGAGAGCCTCCCCAGCCGACTCCGGTCGGGAGGGCACCGACAGGACTAGGGCCCCCACCGGGACCCGAACCTGTATAAATCCTCGTGTCAATTCTTGTGTTTGTCCGGCGGGGGAAGACCGGTCACCCGGTTAGCCCGCGCCGCGTAATCTTCGCTAGGATCGTTCACAAAACCTGCCGGGGTATTCGCAATACCACGACAGTTGGCGCCGACCGTGGGGATTTTATTGACAAGACGCCATGGCTCCCCCAAGAACAAGGGCTCGCACCCTTCCCTGTGACCCGGCGCCGCCAGTCCGGGACACTGCTGTCCCGGCGCTTCCCCCCGGAGGCGACCTAGCCCAAGTACCGCCTCCGTCCTTTCCTCTTAACTTAGATGCTTCTACCTCCAGGTCGCTCCCGGTGACCGCGAGGACCTCGGCCAGGACCAGTCTCCCCCCGACGGCTCCCCCGACTCCCCGGGACGCCTTGCTTGAGGCTCTAGTGGAGGGCCAGCTCCGAGCCCAGTGCTCTAGGGATGAGCTGCTCTGCGTGCTGGCGCGGCCTCCAGCCCCCACATTCGCATCGCACCCATACCCGGGGATTATGCCCCCGTTTATGGGTTACCCGGCGGCCCCCCCGGCCTCCGGGGGTTTGGCCGCCCCGTATGATCCAGCTGGGGGGTTGCCTCCCCCGGCGAGGCATACGTCCGGACTCTTCCCGGCGCCCGGGCCCGTCCCGGTGCCAGGGGGCTACTTCATGCCAGGGCCCTCTGTGGCACCAGTGGGGTACCCCTTCTCAGGCCCATTCCCGGGGCCGGGTGCCCGTTTCGTGCCGGGGGTTTTCCCTACGTCGGGAGCCAGTCCCGCCCCTTGCGTCGCGTTTACCGCACCGGGGTCGGTCGATAGAGTAGCTCCCATGCCTAAGCGGACTTCCCCCCGCATCGGCTCCCCGGTCCCGGACGTAGCCGCGGGGACTCCCCCCTCGCCGGTTCCGGATAATACAGGGGCTTCCCCCTTTCCGGTTCCGGGTCGTTGCCACAGGGACTCCCTCCACTTCGGTCCCAAACATCGCCGTGGGCGCCCCATCCCCGGTTCCGGATAATACAGGGGCTTCCCCCTTTCCGGCCCCGGGGGTCCTCACAGGGGGCTCCCCCCAGCCGGCCCCGGAAACCTCCGGGCCGGTAGCTACAGTGCATAAGCTCCCTCCCTCGGCGGGACAGGTCCGTTTCGCCCAGGGGGAGGTCGAGCGAATGCATTCACCTGAGCGCGGGGAAGAACTTCCCCCCGGCCGCGGGCGCGGGGAGCCTCGCTCTCGCGCCGGTCGGGGGAAGCGACCCGCGGAAGACCCAGCCTCCCCGGGGGAGAGCTCGGACGTCCGGGAACTCAGCCCTTGTCCAGAGGAAAAGTGTCGCCACCGCCACTCCGGCGGACCTCTCGGACCGCTCCCTGAGTCCGACAACGAGGGCGTGTCCCCCGTCAAAGAAGACAGCGACCGGGACTCTCCCCGAGAAGTGCAGGGGGCTAACCAACCCCTGTGCCGAAGACTTCGCAGCATCCGGTGGCCGCGGCCCTACCGCCCTCCGCTCATGGAGCACTATAACGGTGAGGCAGACCCTTATGAATTTGTGCAGGTTTACTCCACAGCCATCTCCGCAGCCGGGGGGGACGAGACGGTACAATGCAACGTCTTCCCCCTCTACCTCACCGGCATCGCCCGCTCCTGGTTCTACGACCTGAAGGCCGGCTCCATCAAGTCTTTCACGCAGCTCAAGCGGGAGTTTTGCACGAACTTCCAGGGGAACTATGTGCGGCAGAGGGCTGGGGAAACCATCAGAAGCTTCTTCAAGCGCTTTGCTCAGGTGAAGAGCAAAGTGGCCCACGTCCCCGACTCTACGGTCATCAAAGCCTGCAAAAGTGGCATCCTCCCGGGGGAGCTCCACCGAAGACTCTCCCGGAGCTGCCCCTCTTCCGCCGACGAGCTCTTCAACATACTCGAAAAGTACGCTCGGGCGGAGGAAGACGACATCTGGAAGAAGACCCAGGGGGCTCCCGCCCCCGCCGACCGCGGGGTCAGGGATCCCCTCAAGCACCCCAGGCAGGGCGGGCGTAACAAGCCACGGCCTCGGGACACCTTTGTCCTCGAGGGCGGAGGCGGCTCGCGTGACCCCCCGAAGGGCAACCGCACCTTCCCCAAGCCGAAAGGCTACGGGGGGGACAGTCCTCGCGCCGCCGGGAGGGTCCCATGGGGAGAAGGCGGGAAGGACCGTGGTGCAGCTTCCACGGGTCCAGTACCCACGCTACCCGAGACTGCGACCAGCTGCTGCAACACTTCGCGGCATTCCTCGACCAGCGCGGGCAGGGGGGGGACTCCGGCCTCCTTGCCCCCTTGGCCAGCTGTTCCGGCCCTTCCCACTCCCGCGGGGGGTCAGCAGGCACAGGAGGGGGAGCCTTAAGAAGCTCTCCCCTTTCAAACTTCTTAGCGCCACATCAACGTCATCGTGGGAGGGTCCGCCTCTGGGCGGGACTCTAAGCGCCATCGTAAGGAGTACGCGCGCGAGGTCAAGGTTGTGGGGGTGCTACACGCGTCCCCGCCACCTAAGTGGTCGGCCGTCCCCCTCACCTTCACGGCGAAAGACGCGCGAGGGGTTTGCTTCCCCCACGACGACGCGCTCATCGTCTCCACGACAATCCACAACTGCCACCTGGCCCGCATCCTTGTGGACAGCGGGAGCTCCGCCGACGTCCTATTTCTGAAGGCCTTCAAAGAGATGCAGGTGGATGAGAAGCTCCTGCAGCCCGCAGCCGGGCCCCTCCAAGGTTTTGTCCCGGGGAAGGCGATCCACCCCATGGGCAAGGTAGATCTTCCTGTGACGTTCGGCACCCCGGAGAACTACCAGACCGAGCTGGTCCGCTTCGACGTAGTGGACCTCCCCTCCTCCTACAACGCGATAATGTGGAGGACCACAATCAACCAGTTGGGGGCTGCGACCCATCAAAACTACCTCTGCATGAAGATCCCCGGGCCGCATGGTGTGATCAACGTCCGGGGAGACCAAGACATGGCCCATGCTCTATACGAGTGCGCTGCGGCCACAATCGGAAGCGTCTAACATCATTGAGGCGTCCGGGGGGGAGGTCTCCCCCTGGAACGAGATGTTGCAGCGATACTTGCCGGAGGCCCCTCCCCAAGCCGCGTCCAGAAGGGGGCCTCCGAAAGGTCCTGCTGTCCCCGGAGCCAACAACGTCGCCGAGTATGAAGCTTTGCTCCTCAGGTCGCGCCCCGTGCGTTCCCCGGGGATCCGATGCCTCCTACTGAAGGGAGATTCTCAGTCCGTAGTTTGCCAAAAGGCCGAGCCTTACCTGTGCCGTAACGCAAACTCTAGTCTTTTATTTGCAGGAGGTGCGAAACATGCAGAGGCACTTCGATGGCACCAGGGGGGTACCCTGTTCTAGGCCCATTCCTGGGGCCGGGGCCCCATTTCACGCCGGGGGATTTCCCTACGCCGGGAGCTAGTCCCGCCCCTTGCGTCGCGTTTACCACACCGGGGGTGGTCGACAGAGCAGCTCCCGTGCCTCAGCGGACTTCCCCCCGCATCGGCTCCCCGGTCTTGGACGTCGCCGTCGGGGCTTCCCCTCGGTGGTCCCGGATATTACAGGGGCTTCCCCCTTTCCGGTTCCGGACATCGCCGCAGGGGCTCCCCCTCGCCGGTCCCGGATATTACAGGGGCTTCCCCCTTTCCGGTTCCGGACGTCGCCGCAGGGGCTCCCCCTCGCCGGTCCCGGATATTACAGGGGCTCCCCCCTTGCCGGTTCCGGATATTACAGGGGCTTCCCCCTTTCCGGTTCCGGTCGTCGCCATAGGGGCTCCCCCCTTTCCAGACCCCCAAGCCTAGGGGAAGCTCTCCCCCAAGTGGGAGGGCCCCTACAGGATCTCCGCGGTCCTGGGCTAGGGGGCTTACAAGCTCTCCAACCTTCAAGAGCAGGAGCTGAAGCACACGTGGAACTTGTGTTTACTTCGCAAGTTCTATGTTTAGCCTTACGGGCCTGTCCCCTCCCCCGAAGCGATCACACCGGAGGGGGAGGAGGGACACTGTACTTGCCTTTTCCTCCCCTTTCGCGACTTCGCAGGGGGAGGCACTGTACTTCATTTTGTTAGCAATGCATAGGCCTTGCTTTTCAACTGTCTCATTGCAGGTTCTTCTCATTACCGACCCTAGCGGCGATGCCCTCCCCGCGAGGATGCCCTCCCCGCGAGGACGCCCTCCCAGTGAGGATGCCCTCCCCGTGAGGAAGCCCTCCCCGCAAGGAAGTGGGCCTAGACCTAGCAAGTCCCTCCTGTAGGACGGCTTACGATCAGCCCTCGTGGACTGAGGGTGTAAGCGGCAACCCAGTCCCCAGTGGCCGCGGTAACGAGTCACTTTGGGAGACTAGTCCCCTGCCCAAACACTCAAGACCCGTCATCGGGCACTTCCTCCTCCCGGAGTAGACGCTCTCCCCAGTGGGACGTCTAATGGCTTTCTTGGATCTTTTCCTCCTCCGGGAGTAGACGCTCTCCCCAGTGGGACGTCTAATGGCATTCTTGGATATTTGGTCCCCGGCGACCTTATTCCCGGCTCCCCGTTCTCACGGCGACCGGATGATTGCCTCCCGGAGACCCTATTCCCGGCTCCCCGTCCTCACGGTGACCGGACGATTGTCCCTGGAGAAGTTACGGATTTCTCGGACATTTCTTCCTCGGAGTCCCTATTCCCGGCTCCCCGTTCTCACGGCGACCGGATGATCATCTCCTCGTCTCCAGAAATCTCATCGGGTTTTCTTGGATGTTTCTTCCACACGAGGCCTTATTCCTGGCTCCCCGTTCTCACGGCGACCGGACGATTGTCTCCCGGAAGGTCTTTCCCTTGGAAACCTCGTTTTAAAATTTTCTAACTTAGAAAAATTCCTATGCTACAGGTCACTTCCACCCCAGGGGCCTTGCTACCCCCACAGCGCGCTGAGCTACCCTCCGGCCCACTGTGGGCGGGGGGGATAAGGAACCCCCGTGTGTCGGCCGTACCGCCCACGAACAAACTTAGCTCATTCTTGTGAAAAGGAATCGTCCAGACCATCCAAGAAGAAAAAATAAAAAGACAACGAAAGAAGAAGCAAGCGAACAGTTTTATTCATCGTCAATCCCGGAGGACATCTTCCCCCTCTGGTGGGCTTCGGAAACGGCACAACTCGGGTTCTAACCCGGGGGATCCTCTACATCCTAAGGCTCCTATGCCTAATACTCCCGGAGGCTCTCCGCTAGCTCCCGGGCCAAGTCCCGGTATAATGCGCACACGCGGCGCCGAGCGTCCCGGAGCACATCTACGGGCCAGAACTCGTATCCCGCCGGCGGAAGTATCCAGAGAGGAGGTATCATCCGGAACCCCGGACGCGTAGGGGACAATTCGGCGCGATGATTGTCAAAATTGTCCAAGTGCCACTCCGGACGCCACCTCAACCGGATCGGCTCCCGGACGACGTCCCCACCGCGCTCCTCGGAGATGAGGCTTAGCAATATTAAAGCCGCTTGGGCGTCCCCCGGGGAGCCCCTCCCGGACCTTCGCCCGGGAGCAACCTCCCGGGAACCCTGGTAACATCGCATTCAATTCAAAGACTTAGAAAAATTTCTAACTCTATTGCATTCCAAAATATCTTGTTACAGGTGCCCGGGGGTTCCTCTAAGAAGCTACCGGTATCAAAACCCTAAGAAAACAAAAGGGGTCCTATCTAGACCCGGGGGGAGGCTCATACTCCTTCATTGGCGTCCTCCCCCCGGGGGGCTTCCACCGAGGCCGGGGCCGGGGCGTCCATTGCCAGAGGCGCTGGTGCCAGGAATCTTACCCGGATGATCCAGTCGTAGAAGCCCCCGGCGAGCTCCTCCACCTCCCGGCGCGAGGGCTCGAAGAACTCGGGGAAGCTCCGCGGGATGCGGCCCCCGATCGCCCGAGCGCCCACTCCCGGGTGCTCGATGAGCCCTGCCACGGCCGCAACAAAAGGGATCGCCCAGCCCCGAGCCCGGGCGCCAGCGGCCTCCGGGATGACGGATACCTGCGTGTTGAGAAAACGCACGGCCTCCGCGAGGGTCGCCGGGGGCACCTCCGAGCTGCTCCCGCAGCCTAGGCTTACGCCAAGGCTCTCGAGGGCCGAGCGGACGGAGCGGCCTGCGTTCGTCACCACCCGGATGCTCGTGCCCTCGAGCTCCCGGAACACCTCCTCCCTCGCCTTGGCCTCCTGCCGCAGGCTGACATTGACAGTCTCGGAGACGTGGACCTGGGCCCGGACCGGGACCAGTTCCCGGAGGGCTTCGTCGCGCTGCCCCAGGTAAGTCGCGGCCCTGTCCTCCACGTCCTTATGCAGCCGGCCGATCCGCTGCTCAAGGCCCCAGGTAACAGCCGCCGCCTACAAACTTTAGAGTTAGAAAAAACTCAAGTACAAGGCCCGAAGGAAGACGTCACCGACTCGGGTTACCTGGGCCTGGAGAGATTGAAGCCCCCGGAAACGATCATGGAGCGTCCCCTCCGCAACGAAGGCCTGCACCTTCCGGGTTTGCAGGCCTTCCGTATAGCGAGCGACCTCCCCCGCGGAAAGCAGGGGGATCTCCCGCCCGACGCCGGTTCCATCGTGGCCGGCGGATGGTCCCCGGACCTGGGGGTCCGGTAGCGTAGTCGGCGTCTTCGTCGCCGAGGAGGTGGCCTCTGTGGAAGTGGCCGGGGAGCTCTCGGAAGGGCTCACCGCCCGGGGAGGGACCATCAACCCTTCCCCTTCCCGCGCGGGAAAGCCCCCGGGGCCTCTACTTCAGGAGGGACTTGGAAGACGGAGGGGATCCCCCCTTCGTCCACGGGCCACTCCATTCGCGGAGGCGATGCCTCCGCGAACCTCACCTCCAGCTTCTCCGGCTCCAAGGGGGCCGGGGGTGCTGGGAGGACCGCTACCGAAGGTGGCGACGGGGGGTAGTTTGCCGAGTCAGATGCCGCCCCGCCCGCGGCAGGTTCCTTCCCCCGAGCGTCGACGGGGCTCTTCGGGGGAGGGGGTGTTGCTTCCCTCCGGGCCGGCGCCCGGGCGCGCTCGGTCCCGGGGGTGTCGTCCCGGGGCTTTGTCGGTGTCGCCGCCGGCGTCGTCACTGGGCCGGGGGTTTTTTGGACTCTGGCCTTCTTAGGCTCAAAACCCCCGGCCACGTCCCTCCCCCGCTTGTGCGACCTGGGGGTGGGGAGTGGCTTCCTCTCCGGGAGCTTCAGCCTGTAGGCCTCAGCCACCACGTTCCGGGGAGGGCCCTCCCCCACGAGGCGCACGACGCGCTCATGCTCGCCGGTGAAGTACCTCCCCAGGAGGTTCTCCACCTTCTCCCGCGCCGCCGGCTACGGCCGGACAACAAGAGGTAAAGAGTTAGTCAAATTTTCAAAAAATTTGTAAATGCAATGAAGCAGGTTACCGGGACTTACGTCGGGTCACCGGCTTGACCGGGGGCCACTGCTCTGGGCCCATGCCGGTCCCCCTCCTCCAGCGCGCGAAGGGGGAGATCCTCAGGAGCATCATCTCCTCGGCGGCATCCCGCATAGAGCGGGTCTTCCGGGAGATGATCACCTTGCCGAGGAGCTCGGGCTCCTCGTCCGTCCACACCGGAGGCTTCGGTGCGGACGACCGGCTGTAAGAGGCGGGCTCCGGGGCGTACGTCACCTCGTCGTCCCGGACCCGGAGGTAGAACCACCTCCGGATCCAGTCGCCCCAATGGTCCCGGGAGGCTGCCGCCGGGTAGTTGCCTACCCGGGACGGCAGCATCTGCACCATCACCGAGCCGAAGGGGGACTTAGGCGCCCCCTTCACCAGGTGGGAGCTCCGGGCCGCCGGCTCGTAGAAGTACCGGAAGACGCGTAGGGTGGGCTCCCTCCCGGTCGCCGTCTCGAATAGCCAGTTGAAGATCCCCATCCGGACTATGGCGTTCGGGGTGAGGTGGTTGAGCGCCACCCCGTACTCCTTCAGAAACTCTCGGAGCATGGGATGCACCGGGAGCCGGAGCCCCGCCTCCAGTAAGGCCTCGAAGGCCACGACCTCTCAGGGCCTGGAGCGGGGGGCTCCGTCTTTCTTCATGGGGACTTGAATGTCCCCGTCCTCGACGACGCCGCGTTCGACCATGGACTCGGCGTCCTCGGCTGTGAACTCGGACGCCTAGAGGAAGTCCAGAGCGACTTCCTCCAGGGGCACCTCGGTTTGTCTTTCCGGTGACTAACTTTTCAGGAGGCTACGTCTAAAGGTTCTGGGCGCTCGCTACCGGGCGCTAGCTACCGGAAGAGGGCTACCGGGAGAGAACTACCAGGAGAGCTAAGCGCGCTAAGGCTGAGGTTTGGAATGAACTTCCGGGCACCCCCCAAGGCCCTATTTATAGGGCCGAGCCATGATCTAGATGGGCGACATGTGGCACCCAGCGGATCAATCTGGGCCACTGAAGTTCAAAACCGAAGCACCGGTTCGAACCGCGACTGCATTTATGGTGAAACGGTGCGGCCTCAAGCGCGGGGCACGAAAACCGAAGCGTCACGGCTCCGGTAGCTTGGTCCGGAGATTTTCCCGGTGACAAGTGCCATACCCACCGGGGACTCGAGCGTTGTCCGCGGGGGGCATGGGGGGCTGCTGTTGGGGGAAATCTCCGCGGGACTAAGTCCAGGTAATTTGCGTCATATTCACCCCGGGACCTGGCCTCCGGCGCCGTCCCGGGCGCCGCCTTTTGGCGCCCGGGACTTGGCCTCCGGCACCGTCCCGGGCGCCGCCATTTCCCCGGGGACGTGGCCTCCGGCCCCTCTCGGGGTACCGCCTTTTGGCCCCCAGGACCTGGCCTCCGGCGCCGTCCCAGGAGCCTCCATTTGCCCGGGGACGTGGCCTCCGGCCCCTCCCCGGGCGCCGCCTTTTGGCCCCCGGGACCTGGCCTCCGGCGCCGTCCCGGGCGCCGCCAGTTGCCCGGGGACGTGGCCTCCGGCCCCTCCCCGGGCGCCGCCTTTCGACTCCCGAGACCTAGCCTCCGGCGTCGGCCCCGGGCGCCGCCTTTGGCCCGGGGGCTTGGCCTCCGGCACATGTCCCGAGCCTCATCGCCCTCCTCAAGGTAAAGTCTCGAGTTGTTTATCACGTGCAGGTCATGCGAGGAGCGCCTCGGGAATCAGCGACCACCTGTCAAGCATCCAAGACGTTTGACCGGGAGAAGGACGTTCCTACCCCTCAATCCGACGGTGGCTTCCGGGGTAGTTTAGTCTTTTTGCTTCTTTTTGGGGCTATAAATAGCCCTTGTACCGCTCAGTTGTAAGCAGGTAATTCATTTGTTGGAATAGCCAAAAACTAACAGGTGTGCTCCGGAAGCCTCTCCCTCTGAGAGAGCCTCCCCAGCTGTAACACCCTGAGTTGGGGGTGAAAATTCCTTTTTCATAAATAGCATGCATGCATGTATCTGTAGTAATAGCCAGATCAGTATCTATCCTAAGCCCTAAAATCTCCAAAATCTATCCTGTGACCTCAAATCAAGATCAGATTGTTCAGATGTGATCTATTAGTGATCCTGAATCTAAAAGCCTTCAGAACCTAGATCCAATTCTATCTCTAAATTCCAGATTTATCAACTTCTTCTGTTTTCGAAAACAGAAATACCTTATATTACCCAAATACCCTAAGTTTCAGAAATGCAGATTTAATCAAAATCTTGACCAAGTTCAGACCAGATTATTCCTGGAATATGATCATGGGTATGTCCATACCTTAATATAAAAAGTTGACAGCCAGATTCTACCATCTAGACTCTTTTCACAAATCAGTCCAAGAGTTATCGCAAATTAGTCCTTATCTGATATCTGAAAACCCAAAAAGGCTAAAATCTCCAGATTAACTTCAAACTCAAAATCTCTTCGGCAAATCTTCTCAAAATGCTATTTGCCACAAGTTTCTCTTCTGTGCAGATATCAAAATCTGTCGCGCCCCGAGACTGGGACTACGACTACTCCTGTAGAGACCTAGCTCGCTGCAGCTAGTCCCATATATGCATAGCATACACATACCCTTGACGTCCCAGGATAAGTCAAGCACAGGAGTATATCACATTGCAACAGAGTAACTTACAAAATAGTTGAGCAGTGTGGCCTGCTGGCCTTGATATTACATAAGGAGATTACAATGCCTTCACGGCATACATGGTTTGGCAAAATAACATCTACACAGCAGAAGATAGGTGACCCACCCACAAAAGAGAAGTGGACAGCAGAACAACACACATCAGGGAAATGACGGGACTGACGCTCCTCCTTCTGGATCCAATAAGTTCTCCACGCCTTCATCTTGATTGTTGATTGCTCCGTCTATTGATTTGTAGGTTGCAAGAGTGAGCACTTACGTACTCAGCAAGTCATAGGTAAGAGTAGATACTTATAATAGTGATGACATGAACCTAGACTAGTCAAGAATTATGGATGTTTATAAAATAATCTTTTTCTTTGATACCTCATCTCATGGCAGCATCTTTCATAATATAACATCATCATTCATGTTCACTAGATTATAGCACTACCGCAACACGTCGACACACGACAGCCCACGGCAGTACTCCTTATCATGACAACACATGTCATTTGGGTAATCTTGATTAAAACATATTTTATTTAGAAAATAGTACTTGTGTCACACCCCGTGGATTTAATCCACCGCAGCAGACTCCTATAAACCCGGGAGCTCGGAGTATTCGAATACGTTTTTAACTCTGCAGAGAGGTACCAATTTACCCGCAAGATATTCCACTTTCAAGCCCATCCTATCATAACAAAATGATTAGACCCCTCCTCACAACCATGTGTGAGTGGCAAGGTGGAGATAACAAGAACTTTTGTTATGCATCACTTACAATTCACCCCTGACCCTGTGGCTCTCAGCGAAACACAGTTGTGGTAGGCTGTATCATAACCTCCACCCCACCTCATTTTCCCATTACTGGGTCAAATATCAGATCACCTTCAGTGATAGTAGGAGTCAGCCTCCAAGTCAATCATCACAACACATCTCATGCAGGGGTTTCATGTACGATCCACATAAGTACTTGTTCAGGCCTGTCCCATACCAGGCTTGCGGTTAGCACGTTGTTCATGCCACTAGACGCACAACACAAGGTTCTAGTCCTTATATGCCAGTGACCAGACCATCCACAACCCTGCACCTTCAGTGCCTGCATTCCTTTGCAGTTTAGCACCTCCAGTGCTACAGCCATCCATACCATTTTTCTGGTCACGGCTAGGGGTTTTATTTCATGAATATAAGTATATAAATACATATAATAGTTCATGGCTCAAAACTTGTTTATTTCACATTTCACAGATAACCAGTCTAGTACTGCCAATTGATAAATCAACCATTTCCAATCTTTCACATGCAATATTGCCTATATTCAAGGTTATGTTTTAGCAACATTTAAAATATAGGTTCAAGATGACCAAGGATATGACTTGCCTTCCGCGCGTAAGAAACAGCAGTTGATGACGGTTCAACAGCGAAGTCCTCGATCTCAGCTTCTAGATCTGCTCGACGACAAACCAAACAATACACACAAATATTACTTATATATTAAGATGTTTTAGGATCTATATGCAGATATGCTTAACAAGGATAACTGAACGATACTGGAGATAATTGAGATTACAAGCTGAACTGAGTCAAGATTCTAGGGTTTCAAGGAATTGGCTAAGAATGGATGTTAGATGCTCTTAGGATCTCAAGGTTACAATAAGAACATCAGTTTTGTGGCTGGTTTGATCAAGAACAGCGAATGTCAGCAGATTGACATTCGGATCAAGATTCTGACATAACTTCAAGGAAAACTAGAGAGCTTATCTCAAGTTATGACAGTAGAAGAAAATGTAGATCATAACTCTACAAATTCAGTGGACAAAGTGGCTTTCAAAATGCACAATCAGAAATGAGTAAACAAGGCCAATGCCATTGACTGGCATGCACTGAAATAGTGTCAAAAACTAGGGTTTAGCAACAATTATAATTCAAGGGCTCAAATCAAGTTGTGATAGAAGAAGAAAATGTTGATCACAACCTCAGGAATCTAAGAGACAAAGTTATGCCGAAAATGCACATCTGGAAGGGAGTGAAAAGGGCTAATGCCACTGACTGACATAGTCTGGCATTGATCTTGACATGGCCAGAAACTAGGGCTTGGCATAACTTTTGATCTAGAGCTCCAAATGATGCACCACTTTGTCTGGGAGGTAGGCAATGATAACAGGAACAAATCATTCAACAGGATTCAAAGCTGAAGATGGCTGGAAGGTGATGAATTTTGCAGGAGAAGTGTGGTGGCGACACGGCACAGTGAAGCCACTGGACAGAAATCTTGGCATAGCTGTAACTTGAATTCTGGGCAGTTTCAGAGATCGAGCTAGAAGACAAATATGCTCAGGAAGTTGGGGCACACCTGAATCACAAAGTAGATGAAGCTGAAACGGCCGGGAAAGGATTTCCGGTGAACTGCGCCGGAGAAGATGACATGAGATTTGGGGCTTTTTGATACAGGCCGAAAGAACTCTAATCCAAGCTTGGAGAGTGAAAGAACGGTAAGATGAAGCTATCTGGACAATCAATTTGGCCGGAGGATGGCCGGTGTGGCCTGGCCACGATCGCCGGTTTCTGGAGAAGCTCAAAACTGGGGAAAACTTCAATTCGAGCTCAATCTGGAGATATTGATGCATAGGCTTGCTTCAAAAGGTTCACTGATCAATTTTCTTCACAAGTTCGAGAGCTAATTCGAAGTGATTTGGTCTGCATTGCCGGAACAGGGCAATCGGGAATTCCGGCGATCACCGGCGACTAGATGCAATATAACTCAATTAGATGGTACAGCATGATGAGGGAGATGAGCTATACCTTCTGGTGCTGTTAATTCGGTGAGAGGTGCAGCAGGGCGTGCTGGCACCGTGAGGACTCAATCTGGACTCGCCGGAGAAGAAGACGACGGCGAGGAGATTTGGAAATTTGGCTAAGTCCTGGTGAAGGTGAGATGACACAGGGTATGGCTGCTTATATAGACCACAGGGCAATGCTTGCAAGGAGATAGCAGCAAGGGAATTTGTGTCGGTTGACATGAGTTGCTGGGCGCAGAAGCAACAACGGCGAGCGGTGACACGACGGTGCTCAGGCGAGGTGACTACTGCTCAGCTTGTCGGCTCTTTGGAACTCCACATTGTCGGGCGGTTCAAGCAGTGGCAACTGGAGCTGGCAATGCAAAGCAACGTGGCAAGCAAATGCTGACAACGATCGCGCACGGGAGCAAGCTGTTCAACGGCGTTGCCACGGCGATGGCTGGGGCGTGGACACGTGCGCAACAGCAACAGTAAGCATGCACGAGAACAAATGCAAGCGGGACTTGGCCGGCGGCGAGCGTGCACGGCGCAAACGCACGGCGAGGTTCCTGGTCGTGCACTGCAGTTGGCCTGGTCGAAATATGGGCTGATTTGCAATTATCGATTTTCTTGATTTGGACTGATCTGTAATTCTGGAGATTTGGAAGGTTTGATCTGATTTTGATTCTGCTGATTTGGCAAACTTGATTCAACAAATGATTTGGCACAGATTGAAGATAAAATTTGAAATGTTCGGATGATTTTTGATATGAACTGAAAATAGGGTATTTTAGGGTAATTGAAATCTGAATTTCAATTGATTTCGAATTCTGGGATTTAGGGTTTGATTTTGAGATACGCGTATAAGAAGAATTTGTGTTGAAAAACATTTGGGAGGTGTTCCCTGAATCAGATTTGAATTTGAAGATGATTTGCAACATTTTGCCTTTTCTGGCTTTTAGAAAATCTGGAAAAAGGACTGATCTGCGATACTCTTGGACTGATTTGTGAAAAAGGTTCAGATGGTGAAATCTGGCTGTCAACTTTTTGGATTAAGGTATTGGCATACCCTTGATCATAATCCAGGAATAATCTGGTCTGAACTTGGCTAAGATTTTGATTAAATCTGAAATTTCTGAAACTTAGGGTATTTAGGTAATAACAGATTTTTTGTTTTCGAAAACAGAAAGGAGTTGATAAATCTGGAAGTTAGGGATAGAATTGAATCTGGGTTCTGAAGGCTTTTAGGTTTAGGATAACTGATGGATCAAATCTGGCAAGTCAGATCTTGACTTGGGGTCACAGGATAGATTTGGAGATTTAGGGCTAGAACAGAATAAAGCTGAGGCTGATTTGGTTGATCTAGAAGAGACATATGCATGCATGATTTTTAAGAAAGAACTTTTCACCCCAAAACTCAGGATGTTACAGATCTACCCTCCTTAAAGAAATCTCGCCCCGAGATTTACCTAAAGCAAGGAAAGATAAGAATAGAGATAGGTTTGCTGAAAATTCTCTTCCTTCTTCCAAGTAGTTCCTTGTTCTGAATGATTTCCCAATGAACTTTTATAATCTGATATGGGGTATTCTAAGATATTTGCTCCATATGCATTTCAACTTCAGGTGAATTTGCAGTACTGAGATCAAATAGTATTAGGGTAGATGCAAACTGAGTCAAAAATCTACCTCGAAGGATATCGGTGGTGTTTCCTGCTTCTTGGGTGGAAGTGTAGTTTAGCTTTCGTCCTGGCATTGCTGTTGGTGTTCCATCTCTTCCTCTTCCTCGGTTGGCCATGCTTCCTCCTCTACCTGGTGGAGTTTCTCTAAACTTCTGTGGTTGTGATACTGGTACTTTAGGTGCTTCTGGTTGTGTTCTTGCCTGTATCCTGGCAATGGATGATGGAAGTCGAATCCAAGGGCAAAATTCTCTACGATGTCCACGCTGCCAACAGTGATAACATTGAATGTTCATGTAAGGGTTTCCTTTACTTCTGGTAAACATGGCTCCTCTTCTTTGTAAATTTCTCTTGGGTTTCTGCAATGGTGATGATCTAGGTTCTACTGACTGCATCTTTGCTTGAGATATGGCTATGGGTCTAGGGAATTGAATCCAGGGACAGAATTCTTTGCGATGCCCATGCTGTTTACAATGAAAACATTTGACACTCGCGTGAGGACAGTTCTTTTGAAGGTGATTTCCTTTGCAATTGGGGCACGTCATCCTTATTGGTCTGGGAGTTTGGTATGATGGTTGAAAACTAGAGGCAGTAGGAATTCTCCTTTTAGTTGAGTTTAGTTGTGGTTGCACTTGTTGAGGCATTCTTCTCTTCCGATCTTCTCCCTCTATATTTTCCTTCTGTGGAGGATTGGAACTCTGAGGTTCTTGCTGAAACAAAGGGTTTCTTGTCATAATATCTTCTTCCTGAGGAGTCTGTTCCTTGTCTTCTCCACTGCTTCGAGATCTTCTTCTTGTATCAACCATGGTAGCTCTGAAAAAGAAATTTGGTCTGATCTAACTATCTAGGGCCAACTAAGACAACAATGCAGAAAATAATGCAAACTACTTTAGTGCATGAAATACTTAGGCTACTAGCCATAATACACAAGTTAACCATTGCAAAAGCAACAGCGAATCACAAGCTATCAAGAGCATCACTAGCTCTATCTATACCAACCCCTAAGACACTCTGAAAAAAACAGAACGCACTCTCACAATCTTACCGAATTTTAGAAAATCCAAATAAAATTTTGAAATAAAAGTTTTCAAGTGCTACAAAGCTCATTGTTTTTATCAAAATACAATTTTCATCAAATAGTTTTCTAAATAAATTACGTCTTCCTGGCACGGCCAATCCCTAAAGGTGTCGTCCTACAGTCAAGTTCTCATGTTGCTCTGATACCATCTTTTCTTGTCGCGCCCCGAGACTGGGACTACGACTACTCCTGTAGAGACCTAGCTCGCTGCAGCTAGTCCCATATATGCATAGCATACACATACCCTTGACGTCCCAGGATAAGTCAAGCACAGGAGTATATCACATTGCAACAGAGTAACTTACAAAATAGTTAAGCAGTGTGGCCTGCTGGCCTTGATATTACATAAGGAGATTACAATGCCTTCACGGCATACATGGTTTGGCAAAATAACATCTACACAGCAGAAGATAGGTGACCCACCCACAAAAGAGAAGTGGACAGCAGAACAACACACATCAGGGAAATGACGGGACTGACGCTCCTCCTTCTGGATCCAATAAGTTCTCCACGCCTTCATCTTGATTGTTGATTGCTCCGTCTATTGATTTGTGGGTTGCAAGAGTGAGCACTTACGTACTCAGCAAGTCATAGGTAAGAGTAGATACTTATAGTAGTGATGACATGAACCTAGACTAGTCAAGAATTATGGATGTTTAAAAAATAATCTTTTTCTTTCATACCTCATCTCATGGCAGCATCTTTCATAATATAACATCATCATTCATGTTCACTAGATTATAGCACTACCGCGACACGTCGACACACGACAGCCCACGGCAGTACTCCTTATCAAGACAACACATGTCATTTAGGTAATCTTGATTAAAACATATTTTATTTAGAAAATAGTACTTGTGTCACACCCCGTGGATTTAATCCACCGCAGCAGACTCCTATAAACCCGGGAGCTCGGAGTATTCGAATACGTTTTTAACTCTGCAGAGAGGTACCAATTTACCCGCAAGATATTCCACTTTCAAGCCCATCCTATCATAACAAAATGATTAGACCCCTCCTCACAACCATGTGTGAGTGGCAAGGTGGAGATAACAAGAACTTTTGTTATGCATCACTTACAATTCACCCCTGACCCTGTGGCTCTCAGCGAAACACAGTTGTGGTAGGCTGTATCATAACCTCCACCCCACCTCATTTTCCCATTACTGGGTCAAATATCAGATCACCTTCAGTGATAGTAGGAGTCAGCCTCCAAGTCAATCATCACAACACATCTCATGCAGGGGTTTCATGTACGATCCACATAAGTACTTGTTCAGGCCTGTCCCATACCAGGCTTGCGGTTAGCACGTTGTTCATGCCACTAGACGCACAACACAAGGTTCTAGTCCTTATATGCCAGTGACCAGACCATCCACAACCCTGCACCTTCAGTGCCTGCATTCCTTTGCAGTTTAGCACCTCCAGTGCTACAGCCATCCATACCATTTTTCTGGTCACGGCTAGGGGTTTTATTTCATGAATATAAGTATATAAATACATATAATAGTTCATGGCTCAAAACTTGTTTATTTCACATTTCACAGATAACCAGTCTAGTACTGCCAATTGATAAATCAACCATTTCCAATCTTTCACATGCAATATTGCCTATATTCAAGGTTATGTTTTAGCAACATTTAAAATATAGGTTCAAGATGACCAAGGATATGACTTGCCTTCCGCGCGTAAGAAACAGCAGTTGATGACGGTTCAACAGCGAAGTCCTCGATCTCAGCTTCTAGATCTGCTCGACGACAAACCAAACAATACACACAAATATTACTTATATATTAAGATGTTTTAGGATCTATATGCAGATATGCTTAACAAGGATAACTGAACGATACTGGAGATAATTGAGATTACAAGCTGAACTGAGTCAAGATTCTAGGGTTTCAAGGAATTGGCTAAGAATGGATGTTAGATGCTCTTAGGATCTCAAGGTTACAATAAGAACATCAGTTTTGTGGCTGGTTTGATCAAGAACAGCGAATGTCAGCAGATTGACATTCGGATCAAGATTCTGACATAACTTCAAGGAAAACTAGAGAGCTTATCTCAAGTTATGACAGTAGAAGAAAATGTAGATCATAACTCTACAAATTCAGTGGACAAAGTGGCTTTCAAAATGCACAATCAGAAATGAGTAAACAAGGCCAATGCCATTGACTGGCATGCACTGAAATAGTGTCAAAAACTAGGGTTTAGCAACAATTATAATTCAAGGGCTCAAATCAAGTTGTGATAGAAGAAGAAAATGTTGATCACAACCTCAGGAATCTAAGAGACAAAGTTATGCCGAAAATGCACATCTGGAAGGGAGTGAAAAGGGCTAATGCCACTGACTGACATAGTCTGGCATTGATCTTGACATGGCCAGAAACTAGGGCTTGGCATAACTTTTGATCTAGAGCTCCAAATGATGCACCACTTTGTCTGGGAGGTAGGCAATGATAACAGGAACAAATCATTCAACAGGATTCAAAGCTGAAGATGGCTGGAAGGTGATGAATTTTGCAGGAGAAGTGTGGTGGCGACACGGCACAGTGAAGCCACTGGACAGAAATCTTGGCATAGCTGTAACTTGAATTCTGGGCAGTTTCAGAGATCGAGCTAGAAGACAAATATGCTCAGGAAGTTGGGGCACACCTGAATCACAAAGTAGATGAAGCTGAAACGGCCGGGAAAGGATTTCCGGTGAACTGCGCCGGAGAAGATGACATGAGATTTGGGGCTTTTTGATACAGGCCGAAAGAACTCTAATCCAAGCTTGGAGAGTGAAAGAAGGGTAAGATGAAGCTATCTGGACAATCAATTTGGCGGGAGGATGGCCGGTGTGGCCTGGCCACGATCGCCGGTTTCTGGAGAAGCTCAAAACTGGGGAAAACTTCAATTCGAGCTCAATCTGGAGATATTGATGCATAGGCTTGCTTCAAAAGGTTCACTGATCAATTTTCTTCACAAGTTCGAGAGCTAATTCGAAGTGATTTGGTCTGCATTGCCGGAACAGGGCAATCGGGAATTCCGGCGATCACCGGCGACTAGATGCAATATAACTCAATTAGATGGTACAGCATGATGAGGGAGATGAGCTATACCTTCTGGTGCTGTTAATTCGGTGAGAGGTGCAGCAGGGCGTGCTGGCACCATGAGGCCTCAATCTGGACTCACCGGAGAAGAAGACGACGGCGAGGAGATTTGGAAATTTGGCTAAGTCCTGGTGAAGGGGAGATGACACAGGGTATGGCTGCTTATATAGACCACAGGGCAATGCTTGCAAGGAGATAGCAGCATGGGAATTTGTGTCGGTTGACATGAGTTGCTGGGCGCAGAAGCAACAACGGCGAGCGGTGACGCGACGGTGCTCAGGCGAGGTGACTACTGCTCAGCTTGTCGGCTCTTTGGAACTCCACATTGTCGGGCGGTGCAAGCAGTGGCAACTGGAGCTGGCAATGCAAAGCAACGTGGCAAGCAAATGCTGACAACGGTCGCGCACGGGAGCAAGCTGTTCAACGGCGTTGCCACGGCGATGGCTGGGGCGTGGACACGTGCGCAACAGCAACAGTAAGCATGCACGAGCACAAATGCAAGCGGGACTTGGCCGGCGGCGAGCGTGCACGGCGCAAACGCACGGCGAGGTTCCTGGTCGTGCACTGCAGTTGGCCTGGTCGAAATATGGGCTGATTTGCAATTATCGATTTTCTTGATTTGGACTGATCTGTAATTCTGGAGATTTGGAAGGTTTGATCTGATTTTGATTCTGCTGATTTGGCAAACTTGATTCAACAAATGATTTGGCACAGATTGAAGATAAAATTTGAAATGTTCGGATGATTTTTGATATGAACTGAAAATAGGGTATTTTAGGGTAATTGAAATCTGAATTTCAATTGATTTCGAATTCTGGGATTTAGGGTTTGATTTTGAGATACGCGTATAAGAAGAATTTGTGTTGAAAAACATTTGGGAGGTGTTCCCTGAATCAGATTGGAATTTGAAGATGATTTGCAACATTTTGCCTTTTCAGGCTTTTAGAAAATCTGGAAAAAGGACTGATCTGCGATACTCTTGGACTGATTTGTGAAAAAGGTTCAGATGGTGAAATCTGGCTGTCAACTTTTTGGATTAAGGTATTGGCATACCCTTGATCATAATCCAGGAATAATCTGGTCTGAACTTGGCTAAGATTTTGATTAAATCTGAAATTTCTGAAACTTAGGGTATTTAGGTAATAACAGATTTTCTGTTTTCGAAAACAGAAAGGAGTTGATAAATCTGGAAGTTAGGGATAGAATTGAATCTGGGTTCTGAAGGCTTTTAGGTTTAGGATAACTGATGGATCAAATCTGGCAAGTCAGATCTTGACTTGGGATCACAGGATAGATTTGGAGATTTAGGGCTAGAACAGAATAAAGCTGAGGCTGATTTGGTTGATCTAGAAGAGACATATGCATGCATGATTTTTAAGAAAGAACTTTTCACCCCAAAACTCAGGATGTTACAAAATCGAACCCTAAATGCCAGAATTCGAAATCGACAAAACTTAAACCTTATTTTACCCTAAATTACCCTATTTTCAATTTGTATCGAAAACTATTCAAATGTGTCAAATCTTATCAATTACCTTTGCCAAATACCTTGTTGAATATAATCTACCAGATTAGTGAAAGTAATTTCAGTTTAAACCTCCCAGAATTCCAGATTTACATTTCAGTCCAAAACTCAAAGAATTGAAACTGCAGTTCAGTCCATTTTCGACCAGGCCAACTGCTGTACACGACCAGAAGCCTCGCCGTGATTCCTTGCGCCGTGCACGTTCGGGCCGGCCAAGCTTCGCTTGCAACTTGATCGTGCATGCTGTTGCGCACGTGTCCTCGCCTCAGCTGTCACCGTGGCAGCGTCGTTGCAACGTCGACGACCAGCGCCTGCTTCCCCGCGCGACCAGCAGTGACTGCTGTCAGCATCTTCTTGCCACGTCGCTTGCCTTGCCAGCCGTTGTCGCCACCGCTTTGCACCGCCCGACACGATTGAGTCCCAATGTAGCAACAGTTTTGCCTCGCCAGTGCGCCGTCGCGTCACCGTTCGCCGTTGCTACATCTGTGCCCGGCAACTCATATCAACTGACATCAAATTCAATGCTATTACTTCCTTGCAAGCTACGCCCACTGCTCTATATAAACAGCCATACCTTGTGTCACTTCCTCATCACTAGAACTTAGCCAGATTTACAAACTTCTTCGCTGTCGTCGTCTTCTCCGGCGAGTCCAGGAAGAGGCTTCACGGTGACAGCCTCAACCGCAGCACCTTCTGCCAAATTAACAGCATCTGTGAGTTCCCCTCGTCTCCCTCATCGTGCTGTACCATCTAATTGGATTACCTTGCACCTTATCGCCGGTGATCGCCGGGATTGCTAAATGCCCTGTTCCGGCAATGTAGCTCGAATTACTCCAAATTAGCCTTCGATTCTGTAAACAAAATTGATCAGTGAGCCAAATCAAGCAAGCCTGTGAAGTTGGATTTCAAAATTAAGCAAGAATCGAACCTTTTCCCTAAACCGAGCTTCACCAGAAAACCGGCGATCGTCGCCAGGCTTCCCCAGTGATCCTCCGGCCAATACAATTGTACCAGAAGCTTCCCTATACCTCCTAGATGCTCTCCAAGCAAGGAATTAAGTTCTTGTTGCCTGTAGCAGAAACCCCCAATCAGCAGCGTTTCTTCTCCGGCGCCGATGATCGGAAAAGTGTTCCCGGCCGTTTCAGCCCAAATCACCTTGTCATTTAGATGTGCCCTAGCCTCCTGAGCATTTTTGTCTTCTAGCCCGACACCTAGATCGGCCTAGATTGGAAGATATAGCTTTGCCAAGTTTGTGTCCAGAACTGCTCCAGTGCAGCCAGTTCATCTCTGTTCATCATCAAATTTCTTGCTTTCCAGCCATTTCCTGCCGTAGATCCTGTTAACTTAATTGTTCCTGTTACTCAAGCCTACCTCCCAGACAAAGTGGCGCATCATTTGGAGCTCCAGATCAAAAGTTATGCTAAGCCCTAGTTTTTGGCATTGTCAGCTCTATGCCAAAGCTTGTCAGCCAGTGGCAATGACCTTGTTTACCCACTTCTGGTTGTGCAATTTGAAATCCACTTTGTCCACTGAATTTTTAGAGTTGTGATCTACATTTTCTTCTACTACCACAACTTGAGTTAAGCACCCTAGCTTTCTTAAAGCTATGTCCAAGCTTTGATCCGAATGTCGATCTGTTGACATTCGCTGTTTTGATTAAACCAGCCACAGAATTGTTATCCCTATTTCAATCCTGAAACCCTAAGTTTATCTAATCACCATCCTTAGCCCAAATTCCTTGAAACCCTAGAATCTCGACTCAGTTCAGCTTGTAGTTCAAATTATCTCCAGTATAGTTCAATCATTCTTGTTGAGCATTTCTGCATATAAGTCATAAAACATTTTAATATTAAAAGTAATTATTGTGTGTTTGTTTGTCGTCGAGCAGATTCAGAAGCTGACTTTGAAGATTTTGCTGTTGACCCGTCATCGACTGCTGTATTTTACGACGCGGAAGGCAAGTCATATCCTTGGTCATCTTGAACCTATATTTTAAATGTTGCTAAAACATAACCTTGAATATAGGCAATATTGCATGTGAAGGTTTGAGAATGGTTGATTTATGAATTGGCAGTACTAGACTGGTTATCTGTGAAATGTGAAATAAACAAGTTTTGAGCCATGAACTATTATATGTATGTATATACTTATATTCATGAAATAAAACCCCTAGCCGTGACCAGAAAAATGGTGTGGATGGCTGTAGCACTGGAGGTGCTAGACTGCAAAGGAATGCAGGCACTGAAGGTGCAGGATTGTGGATGGTCTGGTCACTGGCATATAAGGACTAGAACCTTGTGTTTTGCGTCTAGTGGCAAGAACAACGTGCTAACCGCAAGCCTGGTATGGGACAGGCCTGAACAAGTAATTATGTGGATCGCACATGAAACCCCTGCATGAGATGTGTAGTGATGCACGATAAACACGGAGCGCGGCTCCCACACATATCACTGAAGGTGATCAAGCACGCTGACCCAGTAATGGGAATAAGCAAAGGGGTGGAGGTTTGGATACAACCTGCCACAACTGTGCCTCGCTGAGAGCCACAGGGTCGGGGGTGAATTGTAAGTGATACATAACAAAAGTTCTTGTTATTTCCACCTTGCCGCTCACAATATGAAGTGAGTCAGGGGTCCAATCATTTTGTTATGATAGGAAAGGTTTGAAAGTGGAATATCTTGCGGGTAAATTGGTACCTCTCTGCAGAGTTAAAAACGTATTCGAATACTCCGAGCTCCCGGGTTTATAGGAGTCTGCTGCGGTGGATTGAATCCACGGGGTGTGACACAAGTACTATTTTCTAAATAAAATATGTTTAATCAAGATTACCCAAATGACATGTGTTGTCATGATAAGGAGTGCTGCCGTGGGCTGTCGTGTGTCGACGTGTCGCGGTAGTGCTATAATCTATTGAACATGAATGGTGATGTTATATTATGAAAAGTGCTGCCATATGATGAGATGAGAAAAGGAAAAGATTATTTTACAAATATCCATAATTCTTGACTAGTCTAGGTTCATATCATCACTACTATATGTATCTACTCTTACCTATGACTTGCGGAGTAGTCGTTGTCCCAGTTTCGGGGCGCGACAGAAAAGTTGGTATCAGAGCAACACGAGAACTTGACTGTAGGACGACACGTTTAGGAAATTGGCCGTGCCAGGAAAACGTAATTTATTCAGAAAACTAATTGTTGAAAACTTTATTTTGGTAAAAAAATAATGAGCTTTGTAGCTCTTGAAAACCTTCATTTCAAAATTTTATTTGGATTTTCTAAAATTCGGTAAGATTGTGAGAGTGCGTTCTGTTGTTTCAGAGTGTCTTAGAGGTTGGTGTAGACAGAGCTAGTGGATGCTCTTGATAGCTTTGTGATTCGCTGTTGCTTTTGCAATAGTTAATTTGTGTATTATGGCTAATAGCCTAAGTAATTTTATGCATTAAAGTAGTTGCATTAATTTCTGCATTGCTGTCTTAGTTGGCCTTAGTTAGTTAGATCCGTCTAAACCTTTTTCAGAGCCACCATGGTTGACACCAGAAGGAGATCTCAAAGTGGAAGAGAAGATATGGGTCAGACTCCGCAAGAAGAAGAAACTATGACAAGAGACCCTTTGTTTCAGCAAGGATCTCAGAGTTCCAATCCACCTCAGAATGAACAACCCAGTCTTCAGGAAATTTTATTGTCAATGGAGAAAAGTCGACAGTAAGCTCAGATAGCTCATACCCAGTTGTTAGCTCAGATAGTTCAGAAACTGCCTACTGGAACAACAGAAGGAACTACTTCTGCTGTAGGAGCGAGATTAACAGATTTCCAAAAGACCCGTCCACCAACATTCTCTAGTGCGACCGATCCCATGGTTGCCGATGATTGGTTACGGGATATCGAGAGGAAACTGGACACGGTCCGATGCAGCGAACGAGAGAAAGTTTTGTTTGGATCTCATCAATTATCAGGAGCTGCAGCTGCATGGTGGATGAACTACCAGGAAGCTCACCATGATAAAGATAATATCTCTTGGAGGGAATTTAAGGATCAATTTCGGAAATTTCATATACCTACTGGTGTTATGGCAGCTAAGCGTCGGGAATTTCGGAATTTAACTCAAGGAAGTAAGTCAGTCACTGAGTATCTACACCAATTGACTCATTTGGCTCGATACGCACCTGGAGATGTGGATACTGAAGAGAAGAAGATAGAGCGCTTCACAGAAGGACTTCAACACTATTTACAGTATCAAATTGCTTCTCATGAACTTACAGAATTTCAAACACTAGTGAACAGAGCTTTAAAGGTGGAAGAGAAGAAGAATATGGGAGAAGAAAGCCGAAAGAGGAGGATGTTCCAGCAAACAAGACCACAGCCAAATCCAATCAGAGGAAGAGTTCCTATCACTCCCAATTTTCGACCATCTTATCAGAATCCCAGACCAGCAACGACATTGTGCCCCAACTGCCGAGGAAATCATTCTCAGAAGGATTGCCCTCATCCTCGTGTTGAGTGTTATCATTGTGGACAGCGTGGGCACCGTAAATAATTTTGTCCTTGGATACAACTTCCGATGTCCATTGCCAGATCTCAAGCAGGAACACAGTCAGTAGTTACCAGAGCATCACCATCACAGAATTTTAGAGGAAATTCAGCAGGAAGAGGAGGAAACATGGCTAATCGAGGAAGAGGAAGAGGTAGAGCACCAACTGCAACCCAAGGAGGAAGATTAAACTATACTTCAATTCAAGAAGCGGGCAACGCCACCGACATTCTTCTAGGTAGATTTCTGATTCAATCTGCATCTGCCTTAATATTGTTTGATCCTGGTGCTACAAATTCATTCATGTCAAGAGCATTTGCATCTGAAGTTGAAATGCATATAGACCAAGTACCACTAGAGTACTCTATGGTTATACAAACTCCAGGGGCTAGATTATCTGTTTACTCGATCTGCCCAAATGTAACCTTCAATATAGAAGGGGTAGAATTTGAGGCAAATCTACTAGTTCTAGAACTGCAAGGTCTAGACATTATTTTGGGAATGGATTGGTTGTCCCAACATAAAGGTCTAGTAGACTGTGAAGAGAAAACCCTTAGTCTTGTCAGTAGCCAAGGGGAGAGAGTTCTATTCTATGCAGAAAGATCATCAGTCAAGAAACCGCTAAGATCTGTTCAAGCATTGCAAAAGTTATGCCTGGAACAAGTGCCTGTAGTGCAACAATATTCTGATGTGTTTCCAGAAGAACTTCCGGGAATGCCACCTGACAGAGAAATAGAATTCAGTATTGAACTTAAACCAGGAGCAGCACCTATAGCAAAACGTCCCTATAGGATGCCAGTTACAGATTTGGAGGAACTCAAGAATCAACTCGAAGACTTGGAAAACAAAGGATTTATCAAACCTAGTGCTTCGCCATGGGGAACCCCAGTTTTGTTTGAGAGGAAGAAAGACGGAACTCTACGAATGTGTGTAGATTACCGAGCTTTGAATGAAGTCACTATTAAAAACAAGTATCCATTACCAAGAATTGATGACTTGTTCGATCAGCTTCGAGGAGCCAAAGTATTTTCCAGGATAGATTTGAAATCTGGATATCACCAGCTAAAGATCAAGAAGGAAGATATACCGAAAACTGCTTTCACTACCAGATATGGTTTATATGAGTTTACAGTAGTACCTTTTGGCTTGACCAATGCTCCGGCAGCATTCATGAATGTCATGAACAGTACATTTATGGATTTTCTTGACAAGTTTGTCATAGTATTCATAGATGATATTCTGATATATTCCAAGAGTACGGAAGAACATGAGCAACATTTACACCTAGTCTTGGAAAGGCTACGAGAGAGGCAATTTTATGCCAAGTTTGACATATGTGAATTTTGGATGTCAAGAATTTCATTTCTTGGACATGTGTTGACAGCAGAAGGAATTTCAGTGGATTCAGCTAAAATCTCTGCAATCAAGGAGTGGAAGCAACCTACCTCAGTTTCAGAGATTAGAAGTTTCTTGGGATTAGCAGGGTATTATAGGAGATTCATCGAAGGATTTTCCCAAATTACCAAACCTCTTACGAACCTGCTAAAGAAGGATGTTGCATTTGAATGGACCACCAAGTGCGAGGAGAGTTTTCAGAAGCTGAAGCAGAAATTGACAACAACACCAGTCCTCACCTTACCAGACAGCAAAGAAGATTTCGTAGTTTACTGTGATGCTTCAAAGCAAGGAATAGGCTGTGTGTTAATGCAGCAAGGTCGAGTAGTGGCTTATGCTTCACGTCAATGGAGACCACATGAGGAAAATTATCCGACCCACGATTTGGAGTTAGCAGCAGTAGTACATGCTTTAAAAATATGGCGGCATTATCTCATTGGACATAAGTGTGAGATCTTTACAGATCATAAAAGCCTTAAGTATATTTTCACACAGACAGAGCTCAACATGCGTCAACGCCGATGGCTGGAATTGATCAAAGATTATGATCTTAGTATTCAGTACCATCCAGGGAAAGCTAATGTAGTGGCTGATGCCTTAAGCAGAAAGGTTTACAACCTACAAGGAATGGTTATGTTGAAAAACCCTTACCTACAACAAGAGTTGCAGAATCATCAAGTGGAAATAGTACCGCAGGGAACGGTAGCTACTTTAACAATAAAATCCCAACTTGAAGAACAGATAGGAAATGCCCAGAAGAAAGACGAAGAAATTTGTAAGATCAAGAGTCGAATCAAGTTAGGAAAGGCTCAAGGCTTTACTGAAGATAACCAAGGGATTGTATGGTATCGAGGAAGAATCTGTGTACCTCAAAACGCAGATCTTAAGGAAATAATTCTCCATGAAGCACATAAAACTCCATACTCAATACACCCTGGTAACACAAAGATGTATCAAGATTTGAAGACCAGATTCTGGTGGGATAATATGAAGAGGGAGATTGCAGAGTATATTACAAACTGTGATACATGTCGACGAGTTAAAGCAGAACACCAGAAAATAGCAGGAAAGCTACAACCTCTACCAATACCATTATGGAAATGGGAAGAAATTGGTATGGATTTCATTATAGGATTACATAAAACTCACGGAGGATATGATTCCATATGGGTTATTGTGGACAGACTTACTAAAGTAGCTCATTTCATACCAGTCAAAAAGATTTATGATGGCAGTAAATTAGCAGAGTTATACATGCAAAGAATAGTGGCATTGCATGGTATTCCTAAGAAGATAGTCTCAGATCGTGGAACACAGTTTACCTCAAAATTTTGGAATAGACTACATGAAACCCTAGGAACCCAGTTGGACTTCAGTACTGCATATCATCCACAGACGGGAGGACAGACAGAAAGAGTCAACCAAATCCTAGAAGATCTTCTAAGAGCTTGTATACTAGATTATGGAACATCATGGGACAAATGTTTACCATTTGCAGAATTTACATATAATAACAGTTATCAAGCTAGTATACAGATGGCACCATTTGAAGCTTTATATGGACGTAAGTGCAGAACTCCATTGCATTAGAATGAGCCAGGAGAGCGAAAGGCCATAGGACCAGAGATAGTAGAAGAAGCAGAAGCTCATGTCAGACTCATCAGAGAAAGGTTGAAAACAGCACAATCACGACAAAAGAGTAATGCAGATAAACGACGGAGAGAATTATCATTTGAACCAGGAGATTTTGTGTATCTCAAGGTCACACCATTCAAGGGATTACAAAGATTCCAAGTGAAAGGAAAGTTATCTCGAAGATACATTGGACCATTTAAGATAATTAAGAGAAAGGGAGAAGTATCATATAAGTTGGAATTACCTGTAGGATTAGCAGGAGTGCATGATGTGTTTCATGTCTCTCAGCTCCGGAAATGTTTGAAGGAACCTACTGACCAGATAGATGTACAAAATGTGCCAGTACAGAAGAATCTTACTTATCTTGAGCACCCAATCAGAATCCTAGCCACTGATGAATGTCAGCTCAGAAGGAAGAAAATCAAATTGTGTAAAGTTCAATGGAAGAATCATTCAGAGCAAGAGGCTACTTGGGAGAAGGAAGAAGATCTTAAGCAAGCCTATCCTTACCTTTTCCTGTCTTAGGTAAATCTCGGGGCAAGATTTCTTTAAGGAGGGTAGATCTATAACACCCTGAGTTGGGGGTGAAAATTCCTTTTTCATAAATAGCATGCATGCATGTATCTGTAGTAATAGCCAGATCAGTATCTATCCTAAGCCCTAAAATCTCCAAAATCTATCCTGTGACCTCAAATCAAGATCAGATTGTTCAGATGTGATCTATTAGTGATCCTGAATCTAAAAGCCTTCAGAACCTAGATCCAATTCTATCTCTAAATTCTAGATTTATCAACTTCTTCTGTTTTCGAAAACAGAAATACCTTATATTACCCAAATACCCTAAGTTTCAGAAATGCAGATTTAATCAAAATCTTGACCAAGTTCAGACCAGATTATTCCTGGAATATGATCATGGGTATGTCCATACCTTAATATAAAAAGTTGACAGCCAGATTCTATCATCTAGACTCTTTTCACAAATCAGTCCAAGAGTTATCGCAAATTAGTCCTTATCTGATATCTGAAAACCCAAAAAGGCTAAAATCTCCAGATTAACTTCAAACTCAAAATCTCTTCGGCAAATCTTCTCAAAATGCTATTTGCCACAAGTTTCTCTTCTGTGCAGATATCAAAATCGAACCCTAAATGCCAGAATTCGAAATCGACAAAACTTAAACCTTATTTTACCCTAAATTACCCTATTTTCAATTTGTATCGAAAACTATTCAAATGTGTCAAATCTTATCAATTACCTTTGCCAAATACCTTGTTGAATATAATCTACCAGATTAGTGAAATCAATTTCAGTTTAAACCTCCCAGAATTCCAGATTTACATTTCAGTCCAAAACTCAAAGAATTGAAACTGCAGTTCAGTCCATTTTCGACCAGGCCAACTGCTGTACACGACCAGAAGCCTCGCCGTGATTCCTTGCGCCGTGCACATTCGGGCCGGCCAAGCTTCGCTTGCAACTTGATCGTGCATGCTGTTGCGCACGTGTCCTCGCCTCAACCGTCACCGTGGCAGCGTCGTTGCAACGTCGACGACCAGCGCCTGCTTCCCTGCGCGACCAGCAGTGACTGCTGTCAGCATCTTCTTGCCACGTCGCTTGCCTTGCCAGCCGTTGTCGCCACCGCTTTGCACCTCCCGACACGATTGAGTCCCAATGTAGCAACAGTTTTGCCTCGCCAGTGTGCCGTCGCGTCACCGTTCGCCGTTGCTACATCTGTGCCCGGCAACTCATATCAACTGACATCAAATTCAATGCTATTACTTCCTTGCAAGCTACGCCCACTGCTCTATATAAACAGCCATACCTTGTGTCACTTCCTCATCACCAGAACTTAGCCAGATTTACAAACTTCTTCGCTGTCGTCGTCTTCTCCGGCGAGTCCAGCAAGAGGCTTCACGGTGACAGCCTCAACCGCAGCACCTCCTGGCAAATTAACAGCATCTGTGAGTTCCCCTCGTCTCCCTCATCGTGCTGTACCATCTAATTGGATCACCTTGCACCTTATCGCCGGTGATCGCCGGGGTTGCTAAATGCCCTGTTCCGGCAATGTAGCTCGAATTACTCCAAATTAGCCTTCGATTCTGTAAACAAAATTGATCAGTGAGCCAAATCAAGCAAGCCTGTGAAGTTGGATTTCAAAATTAAGCAAGAATCGAACCTTTTCCCAAAACCGAGCTTCACCAGAAAACCGGCGATCGTCGCCAGGCTTCTCCAGTGATCCTCCGGCCAATACAATTGTACCAGAAGCTTCCCTATACCTCCTAGATGCTCTCCAAGCAAGGAATTAAGTTCTTGTTTCCTGTAGCAGAAACCCCCAATCAGCAGCGTTTCTTCTCCGGCGCCGATGATCGGAAAAGTGTTCCCGGCCGTTTCAGCCCAAATCACCTTGTCATTTAGATGTGCCCTAGCCTCCTGAGCATTTTTGTCTTCTAGCCCAACACCTAGATCGGCCTAGATTGGAAGATATAGCTTTGCCAAGTTTGTGTCCAGAACTGCTCCAGTGCAGCCAGTTCATCTCTGTTCATCATCAAATTTCTTGCTTTCCAGCCATTTCCTGCCCTAGATCCTGTTAACTTAATTGTTCCTGTTACTCAAGCCTACCTCCCAGACAAAGTGGTGCATCATTTGGAGCTCCAGATCAAAAGTTATGCTAAGCCCTAGTTTTTGGCATTGTCAGCTCTATGCCAGAGCTTGTCAGCCAGTGGCATTGACCTTGTTTACCCACTTCTGGTTGTGCAATTTGAAATCCACTTTGTCCACTGAATTTTTAGAGTTGTGATCTACATTTTCTTCTACTACCACAACTTGAGTTAAGCACCCTAGCTTTCTTAAAGCTATGTCCAAGCTTTGATCCGAATGTCGATCTGTTGACATTCGCTGTTTTGATTAAACCAGCCACAAAATTGTTATCCCTATTTCAATCCTGAAACCCTAAGTTTATCTAATCACCATCCTTAGCCCAAATTCCTTGAAACCCTAGAATCTCGACTCAGTTCAGCTTGTAGTTCAAATTATCTCCAGTATAGTTCAATCATTCTTGTTGAGCATTTCTGCATATAAGTCATAAAACATTTTAATATTAAAAGTAATTATTGTGTGTTTGTTTGTCGTCGAGCAGATTCAGAAGCTGACTTTGAAGATTTTGCTGTTGACCCGTCATCGACTGCTGTATTTTACGACGCGGAAGGCAAGCCATATCCTTGGTCATCTTGAACCTATATTTTAAATGTTGCTAAAACATAACCTTGAATATAGGCAATATTGCATGTGAAGGATTGAGAATGGTTGATTTATGAATTGGCAGTACTAGACTGGTTATCTGTGAAATGTGAAATAAACAAGTTTTGAGCCATGAACTATTATATGTATGTATATACTTATATTCATGAAATAAAACCCCTAGCCGTGACCAGAAAAATGGTGTGGATGGCTGTAGCACTGGAGGTGCTAGACTGCAAAGGAATGCAGGCACTGAAGGTGCAGGATTGTGGATGGTCTGGTCACTGGCATATAAGGACTAGAACCTTGTGTTGTGCGTCTAGTGGCATGAACAACGTGCTAACCGCAAGCCTGGTATGGGACAGGCCTGAACAAGTAATTATGTGGATCGCACATGAAACCCCTGCATGAGATGTGTAGTGATGCACGATAAACACGGAGCGCGGCTCCCACACATATCACTGAAGGTGATCAAGCACGCTGACCCAGTAATGGGAATAAGCAAAGGGGTGGAGGTTTGGATACAACCTGCCACAACTGTGCCTCGCTGAGAGCCACAGGGTCGGGGGTGAATTGTAAGTGATACATAACAAAAGTTCTTGTTATTTCCACCTTGCCGCTCACAGTATGAAGTGAGTCAGGGGTCCAATCATTTTGTTATGATAGGAAAGGTTTGAAAGTGGAATATCTTGCGGGTAAATTGGTACCTCTCTGCAGAGTTAAAAACGTATTCGAATACTCCGAGCTCCCGGGTTTATAGGAGTCTGCTGCGGTGGATTGAATCCACGGGGTGTGACACAAGTACTATTTTCTAAATAAAATATGTTTAATCAAGATTACCCAAATGACATGTGTTGTCATGATAAGGAGTGCTGCCGTGGGCTGTCGTGTGTCGACGTGTCGCGGTAGTGCTATAATCTAGTGAACATGAATGGTGATGTTATATTATGAAAAGTGCTGCCATATGATGAGATGAGCAAAGGAAAAGATTATTTTACAAATATCCATAATTCTTGACTAGTCTAGGTTCATATCAGCACTACTATATGTATCTACTCTTACCTATGACTTGCTGAGTACGTAAGTGCTCACCCTTGCAACATTCAACTCAATAGATGGAGCCTACTTTGATCAAGATGATGGCACGGAGTACTACGTGGATCCAGAAGGAGGAGAATCAGTTCCGCCAGAACCCTGAAGTGTGTTGTTCTACCGTCAACTTCTTTTGTGGGAGGGTCACCTATCTTCTGCTGTGTAGTTAAATATTTTGCTAAACCCTGAATGCCTTGTAGGCATTGTAATCCCTTTATGTAATATTAAGGCCAGCAGGCCACACTGCTTAATATTTTGTGAGTACTCTGTTGCAATGTAATATACTCCTGTGTTTGACTCATCCTGGGAAGTCAAAGGTTTGTGGTTTGGGACTAGCTGCAGCGAGCTAGGTCTCTACAGGAGTAGTCGTTGTCCCAGTTTCGGGGCGCGACACCAGCCGACTCCGGTCGGGAGGGCACCGACAGGACTAGGGCCCCCACCGGGACCCGAACCTGTATAAATCCTCGTGTCAATTCTTGTGTTTGTCCGGTGGGGTAAGACCGGTCACACGGTCAGGCCGCGCCGCGTAATCTTCGCTAGGATCGTTCACAAAACCTACTGGGGTATTCGCAATACCACGACACCATGAAAGAATGTAGGCATGTCTGGGTGGCGTGGACGGAAAAAACCTTCTCCTGGGACAAAGTCTCCCCAAGAGAGAATGTAGCCGCGTCCGGGTGGCGCGGAGCACACAGACGGTAAGAACCTTCTCCTGAGACAAAATCCACCCCGGAGAGAATGTAACAACGTCTGAGTGGCATGGTGCCCCCGGGCGGGAAAAACCTTCTCCCGGGACAAAGTCCCCCTGGGAGAGAATGTAGCCGCGTCCGGGTGGCGGGGATGGCAAAAACCTTCTCCCAGGACAACGTCCCTCCGGGAGAGAATGTAGCCTCGTTCGGGTGGGGCGCAGCCCCCGGACAGGAAAAACCTTCTCCTGGGACAATGTCCCCCCGGGAGAGAATGTAACAGCGTCCGGGTGGCGTCCAGCCCCCGGGCGGGAAAAACCTTCTCCCAGGACAAAGTCCCCTCGGGAGAGAATGTAGCCGCATCCGTGTGGCTCGGACGGCTAAAACCTTCTCTGAGGACAAAGTCCTCCCGAGAGAGAACATAGCCGCGCCCATGCGGCGCGGATGGCAAAAACCTACTCCCGGGAGGGAATGTTCCCCCGGGAGGGAATGTAGCGGCGTCTGGGTGGCGCAAAGGACCCGGACGGGAAAAACCTTGTCCCGGGACAGTCCCACGGGAGAGAATATAATAGTGTCCGGGTGGCGTGTAGCCCCCGGGAGGGAAAAACCTTCTCCTGGGACAATGTCCCCTCGGAAGAGAATGTAGCCGCGTCCGTGCGTCGTGGACGGCAAAAACCTTCTCCTGGGACAAATTCCACCGGGAGAGAACATAACATTGTCCCGGTAGCGTGGAGCCCCCAGGAGGGAAAAACGTTCTCCCGGGACAAAGTCCCCCCGGGAGAGAATGTAGCCGCGTCCATGCAGCACAGACGGCAAAAACCTTCTCCTAGGACAAAGTCCCCCTGGGAGAGAACATAGCCGCGTCCGTGCAACACGGACAGCAAAAACCTTTCCCGGGACAAAGTCCCCTCGGGAGAGGATGTAGCCGCGTCCGGGTGGCGCAGAGCCCCCGGACAGAATAAACCTTCTCCCGGGACAAAGTACCCACGGGAGAGAATATAACAGCGTCCGGGTGGCATGGAGCCCCCGGACTGGAAAAATCTTCTCCTGCGACAGTCCTCCCGGGAGAGAATGTAACAACGTCTGGGTGGCGTGGTGCCCCCGGGAGGGAAAAACAGGAGAGGGCATCCTCAGAGTGAGGGTACCACCTTAGAGGTGGTGATAGAACGCCCTATAAAAGAGACTCAAAGTGTTGTGAACAGAAAGTACCACTTGCATTGAATAAGCGAGTTGATACAACGACTCCTCCCGCTAAATCATTTGGGGAGAGAATTCAAGGGAAGTGGCAATAGAGGGGGACTGGGGGTCCCCGATCGTGGACTTCACTCCCAGGACCTAGTCACCGAGGGAAGAAAAAGCTGCGTTCGACAGACATAGAGAGGATACCCTTGCCAGGGGAACCGGGGGTCTCTGCGCATAAACTTCCATCTCGTGATATAAAGTCCCCGGGGGAAGAGAAAACCAAGCCCGGGTGACTTGGAGCCCTCGGATGGAGAAATACTTTACCGGGACAACGTCACCGGGGGAGAAGATGCCTATGCCCGGGAGACAGCAAGTCTCTGGGCATAAACTTCTATCCCGGGACATACAGTCCACGGGGTTAGAGAAAACCAAGCCCGGGGGACATAGAACCTCCGGACGGAGAAATCGTCTCCCGGGACACAAAGTACCTGGGCGAGAGGATTCCTGTGCCCGGGAGACAGCGAGTCTTTGGGCGTAAACTTCCATCCCGGGAAATATAGTCCTGGGAGAAGAGAAAACCAAGCCCGAGGGAGTAGATCCCACAGTGGAGAAATCCTCTCCTAGGACACAACATCATCGGGGGAGAGGATTGCCTGACCTGGGAGACAACGAGTCTCTGGGCGTAAACTTCCATCCCGGGCCATAGAGTCCCTGGCGGAAGAGATAACCAAGCCTGGCGGACACAGAGGCCACTGACGAAGTAATCCTCTCCTGAGACACAACGTCACCGGGGGAGAGGAATTTCCTGTGCCCATGGAGACAACGAGTCTCTGGGCATAAACTTCCATCCTGGGACATAAAGTCCCTGAGGGAAGAGAAAACCTTGCCCGGGGAGCTTAGAGCCCCAAGCGGAGATAATCCTCTCCTGGGACACAACGTCACCGGGGGAGAGGATGCCTATGCCTGGGAGAGAGCGAGTCTCCAGGCGTAAACTTCCGTCCTGGGACATAGAGTCCGCGGGGGAACATAAAATCAAGCCCGGGGGATTTAGAGCCCCTGGACAGAGAAATCCTCCCCCATGACACAACGTCACAGGGAGAGGATGCCTGTGCCTTGGAGACAGTGAGTCTCTGGGCATAAAAATCCATCCCAGGACATAAAACCCCCAGGGGAAGGTAAAACCAAGCCCGGGGGACTTAGAGCCCACGAATGCAGATTTCCTCCCCCGGGACACAATGTCAACGAGGGAGAGGGAGCTTGTGCCCGGGAGACAACGAGTCTTTGGCTCTAAACATCCAGCTTAGGACATAAAGCCCCTGGGGGAAGGTAAAACAATGCCCTGGGTACTTAGAGCTCCCGGATGGAGAAATCCTCTCCTGGGACTTGGGACACAACGTCATCGAGGGAGAGGATGCCTGTGCCCGGGAAATAGTGAGTCTCTGGGCATAAACTTCCATCCTGGGACATAGAGTCCCCGAGGGAAGATAAAACCAAGCCCGGGGGGCTTAAGAGCATTCGGACGGAGAAATCCTCTCCTAGGACACAACGTCACCGGGGGAGAGGATGCCTGTGCCCGGGAGACAGTGAGTCTACGGGCATTAACTTCCATCCCACGACATAGAGTCCCCGGGCGAAGAGAAAGCCAAGCCCAGGGGACTTAGAGCCCCCTAGTGGAGAAAATCCACTCCTAGGACACAACGTCACTGGGGGAGAGGGTGCTTGTGCTTGGTAGAAAGCGAGTCTCTGGGTGTAAACTTCCATGCCGGGACATGGAGTCCCCGAGGGAAGAGAAAACCATGCCCGAGGGACTTGGAGCCCCCGAGTGGAGAAAATCCTCTCCCGGGACACAACGTCACCGAGGGAGAGGATGCCTGTTCCCGGGAGACAACAAGTCCCTGGGCGTAAACTTCCATCCCGGGACAAAGAGTCCCCGGGGGAAGATAAAACCAAGCCTAGGGGACTTAAACCCCCCGGATGGAGAAATCCTCTCCCAGGACACAACATGACCGGGGGAGAGGATGCCTGTGCCCGGGAGACAGTGATTCTCTGGGCATAAACTTCCATCCCAGGACATAAAGTCCACGAGGGAAGAGAAGACTGATCTCCCAAGTGAAAAATCCACTCCTGGTCCAGAAATTACAAATCTATCTCTAAATGAGAAATTACAAATCAGTCCAGAAATCAAATAAAGATTCTTGCAACTAGGTCCCTGGCTCGACCACACTTGCAGTTCATGACCAGGGCTTAGCATCTTCGACCGGAGCAACTGTTCACGACCGAAGCAGCTATCTACGACCAAATCACCAGATTCTTCGACCTCGACCGCAGCGCAGTGCTTCACTTCGACCAGCGCCATTGCGACCGCGACCAGGAGCGCCGTGTCGCCGTGTCTTTGCCGCCGATCAAGCGCCGCTCTAGCCCGTGCTTTTTTACAACCGTGTTTGCATACGCACACGTGTTTGCACCTTAGCTATTGCCGTGGCAGTCCTTGTCTAGCTCACTAGCAGCTCGCGCGCCAGACAAAAGTTGCACCTTCTCGTTTGCTCGCCGTTGCTTCAACCCGAAGGTATACCGGCGTAAGTACCTTAGCCACCAAGTAGTAAGCTTCGCTTCATTTTGCCTTTAAACAGTAGTTCAGAGCAACTCCTTCATCACCAGCACTTCTCTTCAAATCTCCTCAGCAATTAAACCAAATCTCCTCAGCGCTTTATTTAGCAAGCCAGTGAATCCAGATTTTGAAATTAAGCCCGAATTGAAGCTATCTCCAAGTTTGAGCTTCACCAGTCGCCGGCTCTCATCGCCAGACTTCTCCGATGATGCTCCGGCCAAATTGATTGTGTCAACAGCTTCCTTATGCATCCCTCTTACTCCTCGAGTAAGGAATTGAGTTCAAATCATGTATAAAAAAAACCCCCAAATCCAGTGTCTTCGTCACCAGCGCCGGCCACCGAAAATCTGTTCCCGGCCGATCCAGCTCCAGCGACCTTGTCCCTTAGATGCACCTCGATCTCCTGAACACTTTTGTCTACTAGCTCGACATCTTATTCGGTCTAAATAAAAAGTTATGGCTATGCCCTAATTTCTGTCCAGTGCCATGACTTGAAACTACCGTGTTCTTCGCCTGTTTTCACCACTTTCCGGCCATCTTCAACCTTGGAACCTGTTGAATAATTTGTTCCTATTATCAAGGCCTATCTCCTAGACAAAGTGGTGCATCAATTGGAGCCCTATATCAAAAGATATGACAAACCCTATTTCCTGGCCATGTCAGCCCACTGCCAATCTATGTCAGCCAGTGGCATTGAACCTTTCTACCTACTTCCACCCATGCATTTTGAGCATGACTTTGTCTCTTAGATTCCTGGTGTTGTGATCTACAATTTCTTCTTCTGTCACAACTTGAATTGAGCCCTCTATCAACCATTAATCCTTTGTCGATGCCTTGAACCGAATGTCAACCTAAAGACGTTCGTCGTTTTTGGGCAAACCAGCCGCGGACTTAGTGTCATTTCCATACCCTGGAACCCTAAAAGTCCCTAGCACCCATATTCAGCCCTAATTCTGTGAGTTAGCCCTAATCAGCTTCTAAACCCAATTATTCCAGAATCATCGAGACATTTCATCTTTGCATTATTGCATGTAGTAAAATAATATATTGAAAAGGTTGTGATTCTTGGTTTCTTGTTTGATCTTTGCTCAGAGTCAGAGCCAGAGTTCGAGGACTTCACTACCGACCCGACATCAACTGCTGTTTCTTACGACGCAGAAGGTAAGTCATAGTCTTGATCATCTTGAACCTATATTTTATGAATTGCTATGATATGACCTTGAATATAAATAGTATTGCATGTGAGAATGGATGAATTGTGAATTGGCAGTACTAGGCTAGATGCCTGTGAAATGTGAGATGATCAAATAGTGAGCCATCACTACAACACGGTAGTGTCGACGATTCGGACTCGGGGTCCTTAGCCGAACTTATGCAGAATTTGTAATTGTGAGACCTTTCAAGATGACCCTCCGGGAAGGTATGCCGAACAATGGTGAACAGGAGCACAGACAGATTTATACAGGTTCGGGCCCTCGATGGTGGGCGTAAAAGCCCTACGTCCTGTTAGGATTTCACTATATGAGAGAAAGCTTTACAAACTAGCAGGGAGAAAACCCTCACAGGCGAAAGTTTTCCTTATGTAAATATACAAAAAGAAACTACAGGAGACTTGTAAGTGTTGTCTAATCTAAGCCGTCGGCTTGGCTGTTTGAGTGGTCGGGATATTTTGTATCTCGCTTGTGTCAGGGGTCTTGTTCTTCCAAATGTCTTGGATCCCCCGTTTGATGTATTTTGCCAACTTTTTATATTGGTCGAAAGGGTGCCATATGAAGAAAACTGCATCAAACGGTTGGATGCGGTTTCTGGAGAACCGCTGTTAACTTCCACGGAGGTTATTAAAACGTGTTAATCATGAATAACCGCATATAATAACCTCTGACGGTTGGTCTTCAACGTGGAGGAATCCTCGGGATGCTTGGAATATCCTGACATAAGGATAACCGAATAAACTCCAAGCACCCTGGTCGAGAACGTTCTGATCGCGGAATGTGGGCTGACCGCGCAACATCTCAGATATCCAGTCCAGTCCGCGTATAGCATACGAACTTCTGACCGCGCAAGGCTGTCGGCCTGATCGCACGAAACCCGCGACCTGATCGCGTAAAGCTTGCAACCTCATGGTAATGCCCCTCAGAAATAGCTTGAGTTCGCATCGCCAGATACATGTCTGGTTCGAACCTGTCTTGAACCAAAAGTTTATTAGAAGTGACCCGGGTGTCAATCCTCGTCAGCTAGCCCCCAAATTCGAAGAAAACGAAGAGACGTGTTTATTTCGAATTTTAAAACCACGCATTGGATTTTTAACCCGACTCTTCAATTTTTCCACTTAGTGGCGCACTAAGTGAAAATGGTTGGTTTCCCAAGACGGGTTCTGACATTACGTGACGGGTAATGATAGCACCGTAGAATTGTTTTTATCTCGAGGTAAAATTGTAAATGCTTTGACGAAATCCGAGGCGCCTGGAATGCAAACCGTCACCCAGGCGGCTATAAATACCAGGCTCTTGGATTTGTAAAACTCCATAATTTCCCTCCACGCCTAAGTCCTTTTCTTGTTATCCTGCCTCCTTCCTTTTCACATACTTCTCCCAATGGCAGATCATGATATCATCGAGATTGAGAGTGATGAAGGGGAAATTGTCGAACAAAGGCCTCAAACGATTGAAGTCCAGTCTCCCTTAAGGAAGAAACCCAAGGTTGACGAAGGATCTTCCAGTGGAACAAAGGTGAAGAATGTAGCAAGTTTCTTTCTTCCTTCAGTTCCTTTGACCCTCCCCGTTCATGCCTTCAGGCAAGTTAGGCCTTTATCCTTAGAGAAAGATCCCATCACATCCAATTCTCCCATTCTTTTGGGTGATCGACATCCTGGTCGGCAAGCGGTAACTATCCCTCGATCAGATGATTGCCATATTGGGTTGGCGAAGCAATCCTCTGATGGGAAGGTTGCTCTTCCACCATATGATGATCTTCCTCCCAAGATGGGTGTATTAACGGGTTATGCATCGGGACAGGTAACAATTCTTCTCCCCTTTTGCTGATAATTACAGTTAGTGTGACTAACTTTTGCAAAATGCAGGAGGTAGGAGGCTCCAGCGATCAGCCTTCTGCTGCTCCATCTCTTCCTTCCGGACAAACTCTTCTGGAAGAGAAGAATGCCCTGGAGAAGAAGACCGAGGAGATGGCCTCGAAGATTCTGCGTCTAGCAGAATGTTTTGATCGATCCCGAGAAGAGGCGCACCATTTCCGTCGAGAGAGGGACTTCGCTCAGCAACAGCGAGAACTTTCTGACTTGATCAGGGACAATAGTGCGTCTGTTGTTAGGGACGATGTAGATAGACTTAGAGTAATTGCTAGTTCCCTGGGGGTTGCCAGTGTAAATCCTACTGACAACAACATATCTGTCGGGGGAAATCTCCGCGGGACTAAGTCCAGGTAAGATGTGATTCGCCCGGGGACGTGGCCTCCGGGGCCTCCCCGGGCGCCGCCTTTTGGCTCCCGGGATGTGGTCTCTGGTGCCCTCCCGGGCGCCGCCATTCGCCCGGGGACCTGGCCTCCGGGGCCTCCCCGGGCGCCGCCTTTTGGCTCCCGGGACGTGGTCTCCGGTGCCGTCCCGGGCGCCGCATTTTGCCCGGGGACTTGGCCTCCGGGGCCTCCCCGGGCACCGCCTTTTGGCTCCCGGGACGTGGTCTCCGGTGCCGTCCCGGGCGCCGCCTTTTGCCCGGGGACTTGGCCTCCGGGGCCTCCCCGGGGGCCGCCTTTTGGCTCCCCGGACGCGGTCTCCGGTGCCCTCCCGGGCGCCGCCTTTTGCCCGGGGACTTGGCCTCCGGGGCCTCCCCGGGCGCCGCCTTTTGGCTCCCGAGACGTGGCCTCCGGTGCCGTCCCGGGCGCTGCCTTTGACCCGGGGACGTGGCCTCCGGCGCCGTCCCGGGCCTCATCGCCTTCCTGAAGGTAAAGTCTCGAACTGTTTGTCACGTGCAGGTCACGCGAGGGGCGCCTCGGGAACTAGCGACCACCTGTCAAGCATCCAAGGCGTTTGACCGGGAGAAGGACGGTCCTGCCCTTCAATCCGACGGTGGCTTCCGGGGTAGTTTAGGTTTTTTGCTGCTTTTTGGGGCTATAAATAGCCCTTGTACCCCTCTGTTGTAAAGGATCGGTTCTTTTATTGGAATAGCTAAACTCACAGGCGTACTCCGGAAGCCTCTCCCCCGGAGAGAGCCCCCCCAGCCGACTCAGGTCGGGAGCGCGTCGACAGGACTAGGGCCCCCACCGGGACCCGAACCTGTATAAACCCGTGTGTCATTCTTTGTGCTTGTCTGGCGGGGGAGGACTGGTCATCCGGTCAACCTGCGCCGCGTAATCTTCGCTAGGATCACTCTCAAAACCTGCAGGGGTATTCGCAATACCACGACAGTTGGCGCCGTCCGTGGGGACCCGTGACAAGACGCCATGGCTCCCCCAAGAACAAGGGCTCGCACCCTTCCCGGTGATCCGGGTCTCGGAGACCCGGCGCCGTCCGCCCGGGACACTGCTGTCCCGGCGGTCCCTTCCGGAGGCGACTTGGCCCAGGTACCGCCTCCTTCCTTTCCTCTTAACTTAGGTGCTTCCACCTCCAGGTCGTTCCCGGTGACCGCGGGGACCTCGGCCGGGACAAGCGTCCCCCCGACGGCTCCCCCGGCTCCCCGGGACGCCCTGCTCGAAGCTCTCGTGGAAGGCCAGCTCCGCACCCAGCGCTCTATGGACGAGCTCCTTAGCATGTTGGCGCGGCCTCCGGCCCCCACATTTGCGTCACACCCATATCGGGGGAACATGCCCCCGTTTATGGGTTACCCGGCGGCCCCGCCGGCCTCGGGGGGGTTGTCCGCCCCGTATGATCCTGCCGGGGGGTTCCTTCCCCCTGAGGGAAACACGCCCGGACCGTTCCCGGTACCCGGGCCCGTCCCGGTGCCGGGAGGTTATTTCATGCCAGGGCCCTTCGTGGCACCAGGGGGGTACCCCATCCCCGGCCTGTTCCCGGGGCCGGGAGCCCACTTCTTGCCGGGGGTTTACCCTGCGCCGGGAGCCAGTCCCGCCCCCCGTGTTGCGTTTACCGCGCCGGGGGCGGTCGACAGAGCAGCCCCCGTGCCGCAGCAGACTTCCCCCCGCATGGGCTCTGCGGTTCCGGACGCCGCCACCGGGGCTCCCCACTTGCCGGTTCCGGGTGTTACAGGGCCTGCCCCCTTCCCGGTTCCGGTCGTGGCCACTGGGGCCCCCTCCACTTCGATTCCAGCCGTCGCCGCGGGCGCCCCCTCCCCGGTTCCGGATGATACAGGGGCCGCCCCTGTCTGCTCTCGGGGGTCGTCGCAGGGGGCTCGCCCCAACCGGCTCCGGCAGCTACGGCGCACGAGCTCCCTCCCTCGGCGGGACAGGTCCGTTTCGTCCCGGGGGAGGTCGAGCGAATGCGTTCGCCAGAGCGCGGGGAAGAACTTCCCCCCGGCCGCGGGCGCGGGGAGCCTCGCTCTCGCACCGGCCGGGGGAAGAGACCCGCTGAGGAGCCAACCTCTCCTGCGGAGAGCCCGGATGTCCGGGAATTCAGCCCTGGTCCGGAGGAAAAGCGTCGCCACCGCCATTCTGGCGGACCTCTCGGACCGCTTCCAGACTCAGACAACGAAGGTCCCGTGAAAGAAGATAGCGACCGGGGCTCTCCCTGGGAAGTGCAGGGGGCCAACCAGCCCCTGTGCCGAAGACTTCGCAGCATCCGGTGGCCGCGGCCCTACCGCCCGCCACACATCGAACATTACAACGGCGAGGCAGACCCTTACGAGTTTGTGCAGGTCTACTCCACTGCTATCTCCGCGGCCGGGGGGGACGAGTCAGTACAGTGCAACGTCTTCCCCCTTTACCTCTCTGGCATCGCTCGCTCCTGGTTCTACAACCTGAAGGCCGGCTCCATCAAGTCTTTCTCGCAGCTCAAGCGGGAGTTCTGTGCCAACTTCCAGGGGAACTACGTGCGTCCCCTGGACTCCTCGCAGCTGTATACTGCCCGGCAGAGGACTGGGGAGACCATCAGAAGCTTGTTCAAGCGCTTTGCCCAGGTGAAGAGCAAAGTGGCCCACGTCCCCGACTCTACGGTCATCGAAGCCTGCAAAAGCGGCATCCTCCCGGGGGAGCTCCACCGAAGGCTCTCCTGGAGCTGCCCCTCTTCCGCCGACGAGCTCTTCAACGTGCTCGAAAAGTACGCTCGGGCGGAGGAAGACGATATCTGGAAGAAGACCCAGGGGGCTCCCGCCCCTGTCGACCGGGGGGCCAGGGATCCCCCCAAACGCTCCAAGCAAGGGGGGCGTAGCGAGCCACGGCCTCGGGACACCTTTGTCCTCGAGGGCGGAGGCGGCTCGCGCGACCCCTTGAGGACCAACCGCCCCTTCCCCAAACCGAAGGGCCATGGGGGAGGACAGTCTTCGCGCGGCCGGGAAGGTCCTGCGGGGAGAAGGCGGGAAGGACTGTGGTGCAGCCTCCACAGGTCCAATACCCACGCTACCCGAGACTGTAGCCAGCTGCTGCAGCACTTTGCGGACTTCCTCGACCAGCGTGAGCAGGGGGGGGACTCCGGCCTCTTTGCTCCCTCGGCCAGCTGTTCCGGCCCTTCCCGCTCCCACGGGGGGTCAGCAGACGCAGGAGGGGGAGCCTTTAGAAGCTCTCCCCTTTCAAACTTCGCAGCAGCACATCAACGTCATCGTGGGAGGATCTGCCTCTGGGCGGGACTCTAAGCGCCAGCGTAAGGAGTACGCGCGCGAGGTCAAGGTTGTGGGGGTGCTACACGCGTCCCCGCCACCGAAGTGGTCGGACGTCCCCCTCACCTTCACGGCAGAAGACGCGCGAGGGGTTTGCTTCCCCCACGACGACGCGCTCATTGTCTCCGCGACCATCTACAACTGCCATCTGGCCCGGATCCTGGTGGACGGCGGGAGCTCCGCTGATGTCTTATTCCTGAAGGCCTTCAAAGAAATGCAGGTGGATGAGAAGCTTCAGCAGCCCGCTGCCGGGCCCCTGCAAGGCTTTGTCCCGGGGAAGGCGATCCACCCCGTGGGCAAGGTAGATCCTCCAATGACCTTCGGCACCCCGGAAAACTACCGGACCGAGCTGGTCCGCTTCGACGTAGTAGACCTCCCCTCCTCCTACAACGCGATTATGGGGAGGACGACCATCAACCGGCTGGGGGCTGCCACCCATCAAAACTATCTCTGCATGAAAATCCCCGGGCCGCATGGCGTGGTCAACGTCCGGGGAAACCAAGACGTGGCCCGTGCTCTATACGAGCGCGCTGCGGCTACGATCGGAAGCGTCAACCTCATAAAGACGCCCGGGGGGGATGCTCCTCCCCCGGAACTAGATGCTGCTGCGCCACCGCCTGGGAGGCCCCTCCTCAAGCCACATCCGGAAGGAGGCCTCCGGAAGGTCCTGCTGTCCCCAGGCAACGAAGACAAAACCGTCCGGATCGGGGCGGAGCTCCCCGAGGAGCACGCAGCGCAACTTGCTGCTTTTCTGCGCGAAAACTCTGATGTTTTTGCGTGGAAGCCGTCAGACATGCGGGGCGTCGCCCGGGGGGTCATCGAGCACAAGCTTGCAGTAGCCCCCGGTCACCCCCCGGTCGAACAGAAGCTGCGAAAACTCTCCCTCGAGCGCCAAGAGGCAATCAAGGCGGAGATCACCAGGCTCCGAGAGGCGGGGTTCATTCGGGAGGTCCTGCACCCCGAGTGGCTCGCGAACCCCGTCCTCATCAAGAAATCAACCAGCAGGTGGAGGATGTGCGTGGACTTCACCGACCTTAACCGCGCCTGCCCCAAACACAACTTCCCGCTCCCGCGGATTGATCAGCTCGTCGACTCCACTGCGGGGTGCGAGCTCATGAGCTTCCTAGACGCCTACTCGGGCTACCATCAAGTCCGGATGGCGGAAGGGGACGAGGAAAAGACGAGTTTTATTACTCCCCTCGGAACCTTCTGCTACGTCCATATGCCCTTCGGGCTCAAGAACGCGGGGGCGACCTTCCAGCGCCTGATGACACTGGTTTTCAAAGAGCAAGTCGGTCGGAACGTTGAAGTCTACGTAGACGACGCGGTTGTCAAGAGTCCCCGCGCAGCCTCCCACATCGACGACCTGGCTGAAACCTTCCGGAACCTCCGCACATTCGGGCTCAAGCTGAACCCGGAGAAATGCGCCTTCGGGGTGCGCGGGGGGAAGCTTCTAGGTTTCCTCGTGTCCCAGCGGGGCATTGAGGCAAACCCCGAGAAGATCCGGGCATTCCTAGACATGCCCCCGCCGCGCTCCGTCAAGGATGTCCAACGGCTCTCCGGCCGCCTAGCCGCACTCAGCCGCTTTGTCTCCCGGTCGGGGGAGCGGGGCCTCCAGTTCTTCAAGATCCTCCGAGGGCTCGAGGGGTTCCGCTGGACCCCTGAGGCCCAGGAGGCGTTCGACGACCTCAAGAAGTACCTCACGAGCCCTCCAATGCTCGTGAGTCCGTCCCTGGAAGAGCCCTGCTCCTCTACCTCGCCGCGACCCCCGTCGCCGTCAGCGCGGTCCTGGTGAAGGAGCAAGGGGGGCAGCAGCGTCCGGTGTACTATGTGAGTGAGGCCCTCCAAGGGGCCAAAACTCGGTACACGGAAATGGAGAAAATCTGCTACGCCCTCCTCATGGCATCCCGGAAGCTTCGGCATTACTTCCTGGGGCACCCCATCACCGTCCCGTCGTCCCTCCCCCTTGGGGAGGTACTGCAGAACAAAGAAGCCACCGGCAGGATCGGAAAGTGGGGGGCTGAGCTCGCCCCCTTCTCCCTGTCCCTTACCGGCCGCTCCGCCATCAAGTCGCAGGTCCTCGCCGACTTCGTCGCAGAGTGGACTCCCACCTCTGGGTCCGGGGACGAAGATCTCCCCGTGCCGCCCCGACGCAGTGATCATTGGACCCTTATGTTCGATGGGTCGTTGTGTCTCGCCGGGGCTGGCGCGGGAGTAGTCCTCCGGAGCCCCGAGGGGAAGGAACTCGAGTACGCCGCACGGCTCGAGTTCCCCGCAACCAACAACGTCGCCGAATACGAGGCTTTGCTCCTCGGGATGCGCCTCACGCGCTCCCTGGGGATCCGGCGCCTCCTAGTCAAGGGAGATTCTCAGCTCGTAGTTTGCCAAATGGACAAGTCTTACCTGTGCCATGACGCAAACTTAAGTCTTTATTTGCAGGAAGTGCGAAAGATGGAGAGGCATTTCGATGGCCTCGAGGCCCGGCATATCCCACGTAGGGACAATGACCGGGCCGACGCCTTGGCCCGGGCGGCCAGCGCCCGGGAATCGCTCCCCAAGGGGGCTTTCCTGGAGATCATCACGAAGCCCTCAGTGGCCTCCCCGGACACGGGCGACGAGCCTCATGTCCCGGAGGTCGCCGAGATCACCCGGACTCCGTCCTGGATGGACCCCCTCATCTCCTTCATCAGGGGGGAGGGGGACCCTCCTAGTGAGACCGAGGCTAAACGTCTCCGGGCTAAAGCCCGGGCATATCTCCTCCTGGAGGGGAGGCTCTACAAACGGGGGGCTTCCGCCCTCCTGCGCTGCCTTCCCCGGCCGGAGGGACTTCAACTTCCCGAAGACATCCACGCGGGGAGCTGCGGTTCTCACCTAGCCCCGCGTGCCATTGCAGCCAAGGCCCTCCGGCAGGGCTTCTACTGGCCCACGGTCATGCGCGACGCGCGAGGCCTCGTCTCCGTGTGCAAGGCATGCCAGAAGATGGCCAAGGGCTCGAACCTCCCCCCGATAGCGCTGCAGACGATCCCCATCACTTGGCCCTTTGTGCGCTGGGGGATGGACCTCTTAGGGCCCTTCCCCCCAGCGCCCGGAGGATACAAGTATGCGGTAGTCGCAGTCGACTATTTTACAAAGTGGGTTGAGGCGGAGCCTTTGGCCAGCATCACGTCCCGGGCCGTTCAGTGGTTTTTCTGGAAAAACGTCGTATGTCGTTTTGGTGTCCCCCGGGAAATCACCGTGGACAACGGGACCCAATTCGACTCGGCTTATTTTCGGGAATTCTGTGAAGGCCTGGGGCTCGTCATCCACTTCGCCTCTGTAGCCCATCCCCGGAGCAATGGGGCTGTCGAGAGGGTCAACGGCGTGATCCTACAGGGATTGCGCTGGAGACTCGAGCAAACCTCTTCTAAGCGGGGTGCATGGGCAGAGGAGCTCCCTAGCATCCTCTGCTCCATGCGCACGACCCCGTCCCGGGCGACGGGGCGTACTCCCTTCTCCCTGGTCTACGGGGCGGAGGCAGTCCTCCCCCCGGAGATTGGCTTCCGGTCACTGCGGGTGGAGCTCCTGGAGGGAGCCACCCCCTCGGCATATCGGGCCAACGAGGCCAATCAGCGCCTGGAGATCGACCTCGTGGAGGAGGAACGCGACCGAGCGCTCCTCCGCCACGCCATCTACGAGCAAGAAATAGCGCGCGCATACAATCAGCGCGTGCGCGAGAGAGGTTTCCGCCTTGGGGACCTTGTCCTCAAGCGCGTGACGGACCCCCAGGCCCAGGGTAAGCTCTCCCCCAAGTGGGAGGGCCCCTACAGGATCTCCGCGGTCTTGGGCTCGGGGGCCTACAAGCTCTCCAACCTCCAAAAGCAGGAGCTGAAGCACACGTGGAACTTGCGGTTACTTCGCAAGTTCTATGTTTAGCCTTACGGGCCTGTCCCCTCCCCTGGAGCATTCATGCCGGAGGGGGAGGAGGGACACTGTATTTTCCTCCCCTTTCGCGGCTTTGCAGGGGGAGGCCCTGTACTTCATTTCATTAGCAATACATAGGTCTTGCTTTGCAAACTGTCTCATTGCAGGTCTTTCTCATTACCGCCCCTAGCGGCGATGCCCTCCCCGCGAGGAAGCCCTCCCCGCGAGGATGCCCTCCCCGCGAGGATGCCCTCCTTGAGGATGCCCTCCCCGCGAGGAAGTGGGCCAGCCCCAACAAGTCCCTACAACGGAGCCTGCACTCCCGTAGAGCGGCTTACGATCAGCCCTCGTGGACTGAGGGTGTAAGCGGCAACCCGGTCACAGTGACCGTGGTAACGAGTCACTTTGGGAGACTAGTCCCCTGCCCAAACACTCAAGCCCCGTCTTCGGGCATTCCCTCCTTCGGGAGTCGATGTTATTCCGGGCTCCCCATTTTCACGGCGACCGGAAGATCGGCCCCTTGCGGCTTGATTGGATCCATCTTCCTCCTCCGGGAGTCGACGTCATTCCCGGCTCCCCGTTTTCACGGCGACCGGAAGATCGGCCCCTTGCGGCTTGATTGGATCCATCTTCCTCCTCCGGGAGCCGACGTTATTCCCGGCTCCCCATTCTCACGGCGACCGGATGAATGCCCCCCGGAGACCCTATTCCCGGCTCCCCGTTCTCACGGCGACCGGACGATTGTCTCTCGGAGAAGTCAGATTTCTCGGGCATTTTCTTCCTCGAAGACCCTATTCCCGGCTCCCCGTTCTCACGGCGACCGGACGAATGTCCCCTAGGAGGTCCGCCTCTGGAAATCTCGTCGGGTTCTCTTGGACTTCCCTCCCGCTTGAGGCCTTATTCCCGGCTCCCCGTTCTCACGGCGACCGGACGATTATCTCCCGGAAGGTCTTCTCCTTGAAAACCTCGATTTAAAATTTTCTAACTTAGAAAATTTCCTATGCTACAAGTGACTTCCTTCCCGGGGGCCTTGTTACCCCCACAGCGCGCGGAGCTATTCTCCGGCCCGCTGTGGGCGGGGGGGATAAGGAACCCCCGGGTGTCGACCGCACCACCCACGAGGAAACTTAGCTCATCCTTGTTAAGATGAGTCGTCCAGACCATCCAAGAAGAAGAAAATAAAGAGGCGCAATAAAAGGAAACAGCAACACCGCTTTATTGATCAGCAAACCCGGAGGACATCTTCCCCCTCCGGTGGGCTTCGGAAATGATACAACCCTGGTTCTAACCCGGGGGATTCTCTAAGCCCTAAGGCTCCTACGCCTAGTATTCCCGGAGGCTCTCCGCTAGCTCCCGGGTCAAGTCCCGGTACAACGCCCGCACGCGGCGCCGAGCGTCCCGGAGCACATCTTCAGGCCAGAACTCGTATCCAGCCGGTGGAAGTATCCGGAGGGGAGGGATCATCCGGAGTCCCGGTCGCGGAGGGGACAATTCGGCACGATGATTATCAAAGTTGTCCAAGTGCCACTCCGCACGCCACCTCAACCGGATCGGCTCCCAGACACTATCCTCGCCGCGATTCCCGGAGATAAGGCTTAGCAAAATTAAAGCTTCTTGGGCATCTCCCGGGGAGCCCCTCCTGGACCTTCGCCCGGGAGCAACCTCCCGGGAACCCTGGTAACAGTAAGTTCAATTCAAAGACTTAGAGAAAATCCTAACTTCATTGCATTAAAAATTTTTATGTACAAGTGCCCGGGGCTTCTTCTAAGAAGCTACCGGAATCAAAAATCTAAAACAAAAAAGGGCCCTAGCTAAGACCCGGGGGGAGGCTCATACATGTTCATTGGCGTCCTCCCCCCGGGGGGCTTCCTCCGAGGCCGGGGCTGGGGCGTCTCCTGCCGGAGGCACCGGCGCCGGGAACCACGCCCGGATGATCCGGTCGTAGAACCCTCCGGCGAGCTGCTCGACCTCCCGGCGCGAAGGCTCGAAGGAGTCCGGGAAGCTTCGGGGGATGCGGCCCCCGATCGCCCGGGCGCCGACCCCCCGGAACTCGACAAGCCCCGCAGCGGCCGCGACGACGAGGATCGCCCGACCCCGTGCCCGAACATCGGCAGCCTCCGGGATGGCGGAGACCTGTGCGTTAAGGAAACGCACAGCCTCCGCGAGGGTCGCCGGCGGCACCTCTCTGCTCCCGAAGATGAGGCTTACGCCAAGGCCCTCGAGGGCCGTCCGGACGGAGCGGCCCGCGTCCGCCATCGCCCGGACGCTTGAGCTCTCGAGCTCACGAAGCGCCTCCTCCCTCACCTTGGCCTCCTCCCAGAGGCGGGCGTTGATGGCCTCGGAAATATGAACCTGGGCCCGGACCCGGGTCAATTCCACGAGCACCTCATCGCGTTCCCGGAGGGCCTCCTCGCGCTGCCCTACGGAGGCTGCGGCCCGGCCCTCCGTCTCCTTAAGCAGCCGGGCGACCCGCTGCTCAAGGCCCCAGGTAACAGCTGCCACCTACAAAATACATAAGAGTTAGAAAAATTTCAAAGTGCAGGGGATGAGCGAAGGCATTATCGACGGGTTACCTGGGCCCCGAGGGACTGAAGCCCCTCGAAACGCTCGTGGAGCGTCCCTCCCGCGACGAAGGCCTGCACCTTCCGGGTATGCAGGCCCTCCGAGTAGAGGGCGACCTCCCCCGCGGGGAGCAGGGGGGTCTCCCGCCAGGAGCCGCCGGCGCGGCCGGCGGGGGGTCCTCGGACCTCGAGGTCTGGTAACGCGGCCGGCGTCTTCGTCGACGACGTTGTGCCCCCCGAAGACGTGGCCGAGGAGCTCTCGGCGGGAGCCTCCGCCCGGGGGGGAACCATCAAGCCCTTCCCTGCCCCGGGCCGGAAGGTCCTCGGGGCCCCCTCCTCCGGGGGAACCTCGTAAACCGAGGGGCTCCCCCCCTCATCCACCGGCCAGACCCGCGGGGGCGAGGCCCCCGCGAATCTCACCTCCAGCCTCTCCGGCTCCAGAGAAGCCGGAAGGGGCGGGAGGAGCTCCACCGCGAGCGGCGACGGGGCGTAGTTCGCTGAGTCGGACGCCGCCCCGCCCGTGGTCGCCTCCTTCCCCCGCGCCTCGACGGGGGCCTTCGGGGGAGGAGGCGTTGCCTCCTTCCGGAACGGTGCCCGGGCACGCTCGCCCGCGGGGGTCCCGTCCCGGGGCTTCGCCAGTGTCGCCGCCGGCGTCGTCGTTGGGCCGGGGGTCTTCTGAACCCGGGCCTTCTTGGGCTCCGAGCCCCCGGCCGCCTCCTTCCCCCGTTTATGCGACCCGGGGGTGGGGACAGGCTTCCTCTCCGGCAGCTTTAGCCCGAAGGCCGCCGCTACCAGGTTCTTGGGGGGGCCCTCGCCCACGGCGCGCACGACGCGCTCGTGCTCATCCGCGAAGTACCTCCCCAAGAGGTTCTCCGCCTTGTCCCGCGCCGCCGGGTACGGCCAGACTGCAAGAGGTAAAGAGTTAGTCAATTTCTTAAAATTTTGTAAGAACAATGCAGCGGGTTCCCGGGGCTTACGTCGCGTCACCGGCTTCACCGGGGGCCGCTACTCGGGGCCCATGCCGATCCCCATCTTCCCGCCGGAGAAGGGGGAGATCCGGAGGAGAGCCATCTCCTCAGCCGCGTCCCGCATCGAGCGGGTCTTTTTGGACAGGATCACCTTGCCGAGGAGCTCGTACTCCTCGTCCGTCCACACCGGCGACTTTGGTGCAGACGACCGGCTGTAGGTGGGGGCCTCCGGGGCGTACACCACCGCGTCGTCTCGGACCCGGAGGTAGAACCACCTCCGGACCCTATCCCCCCAGTGGTCCCGGGAGGCCGCCGCCGGGTAGTCGATTACCCGGGCCGGCAGCATCTGGACCATCACCGAACCAAAGGGGCACTTGGGGCCCCCCTTCACCAGGTGGGAGGTCCGCGCCGCCGGTTCGTAGAAGTACCGGAAGGTGCGAAGGTCGGGCTCCCGCCCGGTCGCTGTCTCGAAGAGCCAAATGAAGAGGCCCATCTGGACAAGCGCGTTCGGGGTGAGGTGGTTGAGAGCCACCCCATACTCCTTGAGAAACTCCCAGAGCATGGGATGCACCGGGAGTTGGAGCCCCGCCTCGAGGAAGGCCTCGAAGGCCATGATCTCTTCGGGCCTGGGGCGGGGGGCTCCATCCTTCTTCACGGGGACTCGGATGTCCCCGGCCGCAACAATGCCCCTTTCGGCCAAGGACTCGGCGTCCTCGGCCGTAAACTCAGACGCCCAGAGGAAATCCGAGGGGATTTCCTCCGGGGGCACCTCCGTGGTCTTCGCTCGACCCTTGGGTGCCATGAGGTTAGTTTTCTTTTTGGTGGCTAACTTTGCAGCAGGCTACTACCGGACGGCTACTACCGGAAAAAGCTACCGGCGAAAGCTACAGGGAGAGCAAAAATCGTGGGGCTAAGAATTTGGAATGAGCTTCCGGGCCCCCCAAGGCCCTATTTATAGGGGCGGAGCGTGGTCTAGATGCACGCCACGTGGCACCCGCGGATCAATCTGGGCCGTAGAAATTCAAACCGTGTGCGGGAAACGAAGGGACGGGCGCGTGAATCGAGGCGCCGGTTGGAACCGCGCGCGCACTTATGGCGAAACGGCGCGGCTTTAAGCGTGGGGCACGGAAACCGAAGCGTCACGGCTCCGGTAGCCTGGCCCGGAGATCTTCCCGGTGACCTGGACCATACCCACCGGGGACTCGAGCATCGTCCCCGGCGGGCATGGGGGGCTGCTGTCGGGGGAAATCTCCGCGGGACTAAGTCCAGGTAAGATGTGATTCGCCCGGGGACGTGGCCTCCGGGGCCTCCCCGGGCGCCGCCTTTTGGCTCCCGGGATGTGGTCTCTGGTGCCCTCCCGGGCGCCGCCATTCGCCCGGGGACCTGGCCTCCGGGGCCTCCCCGGGCGCCGCCTTTTGGCTCCCGGGACGTGGTCTCCGGTGCCGTCCCGGGCGCCGCATTTTGCCCGGGGACTTGGCCTCCGGGGCCTCCCCGGGCGCCGCCTTTTGGCTCCCGGGACGTGGTCTCCGGTGCCGTCCCGGGCGCCGCCTTTTGCCCGGGGACTTGGCCTCCGGGGCCTCCCCGGGCGCCGCCTTTTGGCTCCCGGGACGTGGCCTCCGGTGCCCTCCCGGGCGCCGCCTTTGACCTGGGGACGTGGCCTCCGGCGCCGTCCCTGGCCTCATCGCCCTCCTGAAGGTAAAGTCTCGAACTGTTTGTCACGTGCAGGTCACGCGAGGGGCGCCTCGGGAACTAGCGACTACCTGTCAAGCATCCAAGGCGTTTGACCGGGAGAAGGACGGTCCTGCCCTTCAATCCGACGGTGGCTTGCGGGGTAGTTTAGGTTTTTTGCTGCTTTTTGGGGCTATAAATAGCCCTTGTACCCCTCTGTTGTAAAGGATCGGTTCTTTTATTGGAATAGCTAAACTCACAGGCGTGCTCCGGAAGCCTCTCCCCCGGAGAGAGCCTCCCCAGCCGACTCCGGTCGGGAGCGCGTCGACAGGACTAGGGCCCCCACCGGGACCCGAACCAGTATAAACCCGTGTGTCATTCTTTGTGCTTGTCCGGCGGGGGAGGACCGGTCATCCGGTCAACCCGCGCCGCGTAATCTTCGCTAGGATCACTCTCAAAACCTGCCGGGGTATTCGCAATACCACGACAATGACCCTTGGGGAACTTTGTAAACTTCTTTCGGTGCAAGTCGATGTTTTGATCGACTGCATCCGTTTTGTATGTAAAGAATGTAAGAAATAAAAGTTTCTCATTGCTCATGAATATTCTCCACATCTTCTGTGCGAAAATATAGCCATAAACTTTATGTTCGCGACCATTCATACACAGGAAACTTTAGTTCTGCTATCAGAATTGCTTTTAAGAAAAAAGCACCGCGACCTGCCCTGATACCGCGATCAGTTTCAAAGCCGCGGTCAGAACTGAATTGCGACCAGAGTCGGAACTCGGTCAGACTGTCACTCCGATTAGAATCGAAGTTTTAGTCTAAAACACGATTTCGATAAAAACCATAGCCCAATTAGAAACATTGCAGTACGTCAAAAATTGAGTTGCATGATTTTTTCGTAAAAAATGTTCAAAGTATATAAAGCAAAAACGTCTTCTGAAAAGTACTGAAAATTTTTCAGTCCTTTTGCACTTTCCGTTTCCGAAACAAAGAAATCTTTTTGTTTCAGATCCGACGTCTGAATACTTTATCGGGTCCATCAGAGACAGTACCCATTATGGGAAATGAATAAAGCATTCAATGGAACGTTTGAAATGAGCCGCTTACTCATTAATGCGTCTCCTTGGGTCTATAAAAAGAGCAGATGTCTTCTCAAAGAAGCTGCACAGCTAAAACCCTCATTATTCCCGCCGCACAAAACCCTCATTTTCTTCAGCCTTCGTCTTCCCAAAATCTCCAGCTTTCCCTTTGATTCTCCACCAAAGATGGCGTCCTGGAGCCGATCCATCCACCATTCCGAGGAGAGCCTAGTGGCGTTAGAGAAGGAGGAGATGCTTCCTCCACGGCTGCTCATTAACTGGCGGCCTGCGGAGAAGGACCAAGAAACTCCAACTGTCCAAGAGGGCGAGTTGGTGGTTTTTGAGGAGTACCTGCGCTGCGGGTTCCGATTCCCCGAGAGTCGGTTCCTCAAGGATGTCCTTGAGCACTATGGGTGGGAACTGATCAACCTCCACCCCAACGCGATGCTGATCCTTGCGGTATCCCAGCATCTTTGTGAAGCCTTCGTCGGAATATATCCCAGCGTGGACCTTTTCCGGCGATTCTACTTTTCAGCGTGGTCGAAGAGCACCAACGCTGCCGGATGCATCTACTTCCGGCTGAGGGACAAAAAGGAGTATCCCTCCCCACCCCTGTGAGATTCTGTGCATGGGTGGCACCAAAGGTGGTTTTACTGCTCTCCACCATCTGAAAGCAGTTTATGGTTTGAAAACTCGCGACCGGAGAAGTCGAGCGAGTTAGATGTTCCTCCGGCGATGAACTCGGAGCTTTCGAAGCATGCCGAGGTGATTCTTCACTTGGTCAATCAAGGATTGACGGCTCGAGACATTATTTGAGACTTCGTGAAGAATCCGGTGAGTCCTTTGCATGAAAGGGCTCATCCGGCGTGGGAGATTAGGTCCATGGCTGATAGCACCCTGGACTACAGTCAAGGTATTCATTTCTTTGGCGCTGAGCTTTCCCACTTTTGAATTGTGCAAATTCTGACTTGAGTTTTGGAACAGTCCTGCCTTCATCCGAAATTGAAAGGCGGACCAACTCCCTCCTTAGGGCCTACAACGCCGATGTAGAGGGCCCTAAGGGATCACCTCGTCCACAGAGTCTGATTCACGCCGGCGACGATCTTAAACAGGAGCCCCGAAAGGTACATCTTTTATGTGGCCTCCATTTTTTAGATCTTATGCATGTCCTGCGTTAAACATTTTCATCGAAAATGCGAATCAGCTCCTAGGAAGGTTTGCCGAGGCGACTTTCCCGAGTGAGAACGCAGGTTCTCATGGGAAGCCAACGGTAAAGAACGTGAAGAAGGTCTCCCAAAGACCCAGGACAAAGAGTCCTGCCTTCAAGAAGGCCAGGCCAAATCCCGGGGAAGGGTCTTCACGGAGGGTTCCCACCGCAAGAAAGACGACGGTAAGATATCGCATCCCTTCTGTTTTACCAAGCACAGGTTGGGATCACTTCTTCGTCGTACAGGGAGAGGGGAGCGAGGAGGAAGAGGATGACGTTCCTATGATCCTTCGGAGGAGGAAGATCGCGGATCTCCCATCCAGCGATGCCCCAAGCTGTCCCCCAGAGACCACTACTACCGAAGAGGTGGTCGTGGCAGATCCTGTGACCACCGAAACTCTTGTGGTCGTGGGTGACCACCCAATTCCTGAAGCCCCCGAGACTTCAGGATCGGTTGTCTCTGTTCCTCTGGTCGAAAGGACGACCACGGTAAGGATTCCTCTCTGTCATTTTTTTATGATTCCTTCTGTATGTTTGACAAGTCAATGTTCATACAGGGAGAAGAGCTTCTCCCTGTGACTACTTCAAGTCCCAGGGGGGAAAATCCTCCTCCTCTGTAGACAGAGGAGGAAGTAGTTGAGCAAAGGCCGGTTGTGGTAGCTCCAGCGACCCAGGAGTTGCCAAGGCCTTCGGATGTAGCCCCACCAGCCAGTACGGTAGCCCAGGTAAAGACCTTGCTTTTTGTCTATATCTTTTCCTTAGAAATATGCTCATAGCTGAACATATCCAGGGGGGAGCTACCTTGTTTGCCATGAGGAAGGCAAGAACCGATGATGGTTCTTCTTCCCAAGGGGAACTTTCCCAGAAATCCCAAGAGCGAGTGGGATTTCAAATAAGGTAAGAACCTTGAATTGGCAATAATCTTAAACAACAATTGCTCAAATTGTCTTTCTTGTTAGGCAAAAGAAGACAACGCCCAGCTCTTCAACCGCCTCTGGTGGGGTTGAAGTCGCAGCGGGTACAGGAGCTTCCAACGTAGAATGCTCCACCCCTGTGGTCCAGGAAGTCGTCCAGACCGCAGGGGAAGGAATAAATGTAGGGACCCAGTCGCAACTGATGACTACTGGGGGTAGCGCCCAGCCGGCACTCCCACCAACTGTCCCCGTAGTAAGCGCATCAGGGTCTCTAGCGGGGATCCCTGCTGGAATGAATGATGCTGTCTTACAAAAGTTTATGAAGGTATAATAAACCTCGACTCTCATGCCTGAATCGTACTTAGAACATTTTTGATCCTCTTCCTTGGCATCACAGGGATTGTCCTGGCTAATAAGCCATTCGCACGTTGTGATGGCCAGTACAGAAGCCGTTCAGAAAGAACGCGACAGCTTGCGCAGGTGAGGACCATTACCCTTTAGTTTGTATGGGTGCATTTTGATTGTGACTGCCTTGATTTTGCTGCAGAGAGGTTACATTTTTGAAAAAAGAGGTAGCCAGTTCAGTCTCAATGTTTAAGAAACAAGAAACTGAACTCGACAAACTTTGATCAGAGAATGCTGGTAAGCCGATTCCTGATTAAGAAGACTTGAATCCATAATATGCAAATAACCTCCTTTCTCTGTACAGCGCAAGCAGGTCGAATTACGCAGCTCAGTCGAGACAAGGAGATTCTTGAATCCTCGATTCGCCACACCGATCGGGCAATCAAAGAGCTGAGCCTCCGGATCTTCGAAAAACTGAAGGCCGTGGCTGATCTTTTGAAGACCGACGTGGTAGAACCGAAGCAAGACAACCTCAGCATAAGTGACTGGACATCGCTGCTTACTGCCCAGGTGGATTCACTGCTTGAGTATCTCCCTGGAGATACACGGCGACGCGAAGAGGTGATCAGAACCAGGGTTCGATCAGCCGCAGTAGTCGTACTCAGCCGGGTTCGACTTCACCATGGCCCAGATGCAGATCTGAGCGCACTGGTGGGTCCGGTTGAGGTCGAGAGTGAAGAGCTGCTCGATGCAGTCATAGAGGAAGTCAAGCCCCTAGTAGATAGGCTCCTGACTGAGCTGGGGATCGAATGATCCTTATTTTTGTATTTAGACAATTGTGTATATTGCAACGTATGTAAAAAATCATTTTTGACAGAAAATATATATTTTGCATTTTCATAATATGAATTCCATACTATGAGCACATCCCCCCTAGCCCCCGCCTCTGCTTATGAATACTAAAGCCTTAGTGTTATAAGCAGACGAGAAAACATAAGCGTAATGACCAGGGATGTGTGTTTTAAACCAACGATCAGGATCAATGAAACGTCTAATCTTATTGCGAACTGGTAGCCACTCAGATGACCAAGGACTTACCAGATAGCCCCGTATGCGTTGAGAAACGGCTTATTTAGGAGTGACTTATCTGTAAGTGGTCCTGAGATCGACCAGCGAATCCGATTAGATTGTTGTAATGATCTGACCGTCGGCGGTCAGCCCTCAGGTCGAATGCAATTGATACGGGCTTAAAGAGAAAACTCATTGTATGAAAGCAAAACATATTTTGTTTTAGCAAAAGATGCTAATTGAACAGGAAAAAAGTGATTGGAATACTTACACGTAAAACTTGCGAAGTTGATCGATGTTCCAAGTATTGGACAAAATCCGACCATCCTCCATAGCTAACCGCGCCGATCCTGTCCGCGGCACTGAGGCAACAGTATAAGGACCTTCCCATTTTGCGGAGAATTTGTTGCGATTAGACTGGTCTTGAATTTTCCGTAAAACCAAGTCGCCCACGTTGAGATCACGTGGTCGCACCTTTTTACTGTGATACCTGCGTAATGCTTGCAAGTATGCCGCGGACTTAACCAGGGTGCGATCACGCCGTTCTTCTAAGAGGATGAGATCTTGTTCCCGTTGTTCGGACTGATTAATCTGTTCGAACTGATCTGTCCGAACAGAACCAATACTTACTTCCATAGGCAATACTGCCTCGGCCCCATAGACCAAATGGAAGGGCATCTCACCGGTGGCGCGGCTAGAAGTAGTTCGTAATGCCCATAGAACGGTATAGAGCTCATCTGCCCAAGCCCCCGAGCGGGTCTTAAGGCGATCAAAAACACGCTTTTTAATGCCTTGCAGTATTTGCCCATTGGCCCGTTCTACGGCACCATTGCTTTGTGGATGGGCCACAGAAGCAAAGCACACCTTGGTCCCAACCTGATCGCAGTAGTCCAGGAAAAGACCACTGGCGAACTGAGAGCCATTGTCTGTGATGAGACGGTTTGGAACACCAAATCGTGCCACAATGTTCTTATGGAAGAACTTTTGTGCGGCTGATGCAGTAATATTTCGTACCGGTTCGGCCTCAATCCACTTTGTAAATGTGTCAATCGCTACGAACAGAAACTTGTACCCATTGACCGCTTGTGGCATAGGATCGACGATATCCATCCCCCAGACCGCGAATGGCCATGCGAGAGGAATGGTTTGCAACGCATAGGCAGGTTGATGAACTTGCCTTGCGTGGAACTGACACTGAGGACACGTCTTGACCATATGTTTGGCATCATCAAGTGCCGAAGGCCAGTAGAATCCTTGTCGAAAAGCCTTTCCGACCAGTGTACGATATGACAAGTGCGCACCGCATACACCGTCATGTATTTCTCTCAAGAGGGACTTTCCTTCCTCCTGAGATATACAGCGCATGAATACCCCTTGAGTACCCTTTCTGTACAAAATCCCATCTATGAGTTTGTACAGACGGGCTTTTTGAATTAACCGATCACTTTCGGTTTCGTCCTCGGGTAGGGTCCATGTTCAAGATAGACCCTCAATGGATGAGCCCAATCTTGTTCCTGACCGAGGTTGGTAACGAAGGCTATTACCGGATCATCCTCGACCGAAGTCATGATCGAAGGATGGCCCAAGTGTTCAATGAACACTCCTGCCGGAGCGGATGAGCGTGAGGACCCAATTTTGGACAATTGGTTTGCGAGAATATTGTCCTTTCGCGGGATGTATTGGACTTCGAAATGACTGAAGTGTTTTTCCAATCTCCTCACTTCCCCCAGGTAATGAGCCATTGTCTCATCGGAGGTGCTGTACTCCTTGTTTACCTGGTTTACGACCAGCTGTTAGTCTCCCCTCACCACTAATCGACGGACTCCGAGGAATTTTGCTGCCCGGAGCCCTGCAAGAAGACCTTCATACTCTGCTGCATTGTTGGTTGCAACAAAGTGTAGTTGAATGACATACTTAAGCTGTTCGCCCTGGGGCGTAACTAAGACCACTCCAGCCCCCGAGTGTTGAAAACTACGGGAGCCGTCAAAGTACATTGTCCAATAATCGGGGCACTCCAGTTCCTCTGCCAACTGCACGGGTGGCTCAGGGTTGGTCCATTCGACCACAAAGTCGGCCAAAACCTGAGCTTAACCGCCGTGCGGGGAGTGAAATGGATCTCGAAGGCACCGAGTTTGACCGCCCATTTGGCGATTCGACCAGATTTCTCTGGATTTCGGACAATATCCCCCAAAGGAAAAGAGTTGGGTACTGTGATCTTGTGTGCTTGAAAGTAATGGCGTAGCTTACAGGAAGCCATCAGTAGCGCGTAACGTATCTTCTGGACCTCAGGGTAGCGCTCCTTAGGACCATGAAGTACTTCGCTCACATAGTAGATGGGTTTATGTATTCCCTCCTTATCCGCGATCAGAACGGCGCTGACCCCGTGCGGTGTGGCCGCCAAGTAAAGAAGCAACGGTTCTCCTTTATCGGGAGACACCAATACTGGCGGACTGGATAGATATGCTTTTACCTCCTGGAATGCTTTTTCGGCCTCATCCGACCATGTAAAGTTATGATGCTTCCGCAAGGCTTTGAAGAAAGGCAATCCCCTTTCGCCTAATCGCGATATGAAGCGACTTAAAGCCGCCATGCGACCAGCCAGGCTTTGAACATCCTTCATGGTCGAGGGCGACCTCATTTGTTCAATAGCCCTGATTTTCTCAGGATTAACTTCAATGCCCCTGGAACACACAAGGAAACCAAGAAGTTTTCCTGAAGAAACCCCGAAAGAGCATTTCTCCGGGTTTAATTTTATTCCAAAGCGATTCAAATTACAGAAGGTTTCAGCGAGACCGTCCAAATGAGACAATCTCTTGGTACTTTTTACAACCAAATCGTCTACATATGCTTCGAGGTTACGCCCTATCTGGGAAAGAAAGGTCTTTTGCATCAAGTGCAGGTACGTGGAACCTGCGTTCTTGAGACCGAACGGCATTCTGACGTAGCAATATGTGCCGAACGGGGTGATGAAGGCAGTTTTCTCTTCATCGTCTTCTGCCATGCTAATTTGATGATATCCTGAGTAAGCGTCCAGAAAACTCATCAGTTCGCAACCCGCAGTTGAGTCGACCAGCTGGTCGATGCGGGGAAGGGGAAAGTCATCCTTCGGACAGGCAGAGTTGAGGCTAGTGTAGTCGATACACATGCGCCACTTGCCATTTGACTTGCGGACCATGACCGGATTGGCGAGCCATTCCGGGTGATCCACCTCGCGGATAAACCCGGCATGTAAGAGTTTGTCCAACTCTTCTCGGATGGCTTCCTGTCGGTCAGTGGCAAAACGCCTGAGCTTTTGCTCTATTGGTCGTTGTCCAGGTCGAATTGCTAACCTGTGCTCAATTACTTCCCTTGGGACACCGGGCATGTCGGACGGTTTCCACGCAAACACGTCTGCGTTAGCCCGGAGGAAAGTAACGAGGTCGAGTTCATATTTGTTGGGGGAAATCTCCACGCGGTCAAGTCCAGGTAAGTTCATGATTGCCCGGGGACAGTGGCCTCCGGTGCCTACACCGGGCGCCGCCATTGGGCCCCCGGGACCGTGCCCCCCGGGCATGTCCCGGGCGCCGCCATTGGCCCGGGGACAGTGGCCTCCGGTGCCTGCCCCGGGCGCCGCCATTTGGCCCCCGGGACCGTGCCCCCCGGGCATGTCCCGGGCGCCGCCATTGGCCCGGGGACAGTGGCCTCCGGTGCCTGCCCCGGGCGCCGCCATTTGGCCCCCGGGACCGTGCCCCCCGGGCATGTCCCGGGCGCCGCCATTGGGCCCCGGGACCGTGCTCCCCGGGCATGTCCCGGGCGCCGCCATTGGGCCCCCGGGACCATGCGCCTCGGGCATGTCCCGGGCGCCGCCATTGGCCCGGGGACAGTGGCCTCCGGTGCCTACCCCGGGCGCCGCCATTGGGCCCCCGGGACCGTGCTCCCCGGGCATGTCCCGGGCGCCGCCATTGGCCCGGGGACAGTGGCCTCCGGTGCCTGCCCCGGGCGCCGCCATTTGGCCCCCGGGACCGTGCCCCCCGGGCATGTCCCGGGCGCCGCCATTGGCCCGGGGACAGTGGCCTCCGGTGACTGCCCCGGGCGCCGCCATTGGGCCCCCGGGACCGTGCGCCCCGGGCATGTCCCGGGCGCCGCCATTGACCCGGGGAGAGTGGCCTCCGGTGCCTGCCCCGGGCGCCGCCATTTGGGTCCCCGGGACCCTGCTCTCCGGAAGGGGTCCCGGACGTCATCGCCCTCCTAAAAGGTAAAACCCCTGTTTGTTTATCACGTGCAGGTCACGCGAGGGACGCCTCGGGAATCAGCGACCACCTGTCAAGCATCCAAGACGTTTGACCGGGAGAAGGACGGCCCTACCCTTCAATCCGACGGTGGCTCCCGGGGTAGTTTAGGCTTTTTGCTTCTTTTTGGGGCTATAAATAGCCCTTGTACCCCTCTGTTGTAAAGGATCAACTCATTACTATTTGGAATAGCTAAACTCACAGGCGTGCTCCGGAAGCCTCTCCCCCGGAGAGAGCCTCCCCAGCCGACTCCGGTCGGGAGCGCGTCGACAGGACTAGGGCCCCCACCGGGACCTGAACCTGTATAAATCCTCGTGTCTTTTCTCGTGTTTGTCCGGCGGGGGAGGACCGGTCGCCCGGTCAACCTGCGCTGCGTAATCTCCGCTAGGATCGTCTTCAAAACCTGCCGGGGTATTCTTAATACCACGACAGTTGGCGCCGACCGTGGGGACCCGTGACGAATCGCCGTGGCTCCTCCGAGAACAAGGGCCCGCGCCCTACCCGGTGACGCCGGTCCCGGTGACCTGGCGCCACCCGTCCGGGACGCTGCTGTCCCGGCGCCTCCGTCCGGAGGCGACCATTCCCTGGTACCGCTTCCCACCTTTCCTCTCAATCTAGGCGCCTCCACCTCCAGGTCGCTCCCGGCGGCCGCGGGGACCTCGGCCGGGACGAGTTTCCCCCCGACGGCTCCCCCGGCTCCCCGGGATGCCCTGCTGGAGGCTCTCGTGGAGGGCCAGCTCCGCGCCTAGCACTCTATGGACGAGCTCCTTAGTGTGTTGGCGCGGCCCTCGGCCCCCACACTTTCGTCGCACCCGTATCCGGGGATCATGCCCCCGTTTATGGGATACCCAGCGGCCCCTCCGGCGTCAGGGGGCTGTCTACCCCGTATAATCCCGCTGGGGGGTTCCCTCCCCCCGCGGGATATACTTCCGGACACTTCTCGGCACCCGGGCCTGTCCCGGTGCCGGGAGGCTATTTCATGCCCGGGCCCTTCGTGGCACCAGGGGGGTACCCCGTCCCCGGCTCGCTTCCGGGGCTGGGGGGTCATTTCATGCCGGGGGCTATTCCTACGCCGGGAGCCAGTCCCGCCCCCCGCGTTGCGTTTACCGCACCGGGGCCGGTCGACAGAGCAGCTCCCGTGCCTCAGCGAATTTCCCCCCGCATTGGCTCCCCAACCCAGGCCGTCGCCGAGGGGGATCACCCCCCACTGGTTCCGGATGTCACAGGGGCTTCCCCCTTTCCGGTCCCGGTCGTTGCCACGGGGGCCCCCTCTTCGGATCCAAACGCCGCCCCGGGCGCCCCCTCCCCGGTTCCGGATGGTGCAGGGTCTCCCCCCTTTCCGGTCCCGGGGGCCGTCGCAGGGGGCTCCCCCCAGCAGGTCCCGGTAGCTCCCGGGCCGGCTGCCACAGTGCAGGAGCTCCCTCCCCCAGCGAAGCAGATCCGCTTCTCCCGGGGGGAGGTCGAGCGAATGCATTCTCCCAGCCGCGGGGAAGAGCTCCCCCCCGGTCGTTGTCGCAGGGAGCCTCGCTCTCGCACCGGTCGGGGGAAGAGACCAGCCGAAGAACCATCCTCCCCGGAGGGAAACCCGGACGTCCGGGAAATCAGTCCCGGCCCGGAAGAGAAGCGTCGTCACCACCACTCCGGTGTCCCTCTTGGGCCGCTACCTGACTCGGATAACGAGGGGGCGTCCCCTGTTAAAGAAGACAGTGACTGGGGCTCTCCCCGGGAAGTGCAGGGGGCGAACCAGCCCCTGTGTCAAAGACTCCGCAGCATCCAATGGCCGCGGCCCTACCGTCCCCCGCACATCGAGCATTATAATGGCGATGCGGACCCTTACGAGTTCGTGCAGATCTACTCCACCGCCATCTCCACGGCGGGGGGGGGACGAGAGTGTCCAATGCAACGTCTTCCCCCTCTACCTCACCGGCATTGCCCGCTCCTGGTTCTACAATCTGAAGGCGGGCTCCATCAAGTCTTTCTCGCAGCTCAAGCGGGAGTTCTGTGCCAACTTCCAGGGGAACTACGTGCGTCCCCTGGACTCCTCGCAGCTGTATACTGTCCGGTAGAGAACTGGGGAGACCATCAGAAGCTTCTTCAAGCGCTTTGCCCAGGTGAAGAGCAAAGTGACCCACGTCCCCGACTCTACGGTCATTGAAGCCTGCAAAAGCGGCATCCTCCCGGGGGAGCTCCACCGAAGGCTCTCCCGGAGCTGCCCCTCTTCCGCCGACGAGCTCTTCAACGTGCTCGAAAAGTACGCTCGGGCGGAGGAAGACGACATCTGGAAGAAGACCCAGGGGGCTCCTGCCCCCGCCGAGCGGGGGGCCCGGGATCCCCCCAGGCGCCCCAGGCAGGGGGGCCGTAGCGAACCACGGCCTCGGGACACTTTTGTCCTCGAGGGCGGAGGCGGCTTGCGCGACCCCCCGAAGGGCAACCGCCCCTTTCCCAAGCCGAGAGGCCGTGGGGGAGGACAGTCTTCGCGCGGCCGCGAAGGCCCCGCGGGGAGAAGCCGGGAAGGACCGTGGTGCAGCTTCCACGGGTCCAGTACCCACGCCACCCGAGATTGCCACCAGCTGCTGCAACACTTCGCGGCATTCCTCGACCAGCGCGGGCAGGGGGGGGACTCAGGCCTCCTTGCCCCCTCGGCCAGCTGTTCCGGCCCTTCCCGCTCCCGCGGGGGGGCAGCAGGTGCAGGAGAGGGAGCCTTCAGACGCTCTCCCCTTTCAAACTTCTCAGCGCCGCATCAACGTCATCGTAGGGGGGTCCGCCTCCGGGCGGGATTCCAAGCGCCAGCGCAAGGAGTACGCGCGAGAAGTTAAGGTAGTGGGGGTGCTACACGCGTCCGTGCCGCCCAAGTGGTCGGACGTCCCCCTCACCTTTACGGCGGAAGACGCGCGAGGGGTTCGCTTCCCCCACGACGACGCGCTCATTGTCTCCGCGACAATCTACAACTGCCACTTGGCCCGCATCCTCGTGGACGGCGGAAGCTCCGCCGACGTCCTGTTCCTCAAAACCTTCAAGGAAATGCAGGTGGATGAGAAGCTCCTGCAACCAGCGGCAGGGCCTCTGCAAGGGTTTGTCCCGGGGAAGGTGATCCACCCCGTGGGCAAGGTAGATCTCCCGATCACCTTCGGCACCCCGGAGAACTACCGGACCGAGCTAGTCCGCTTCGACGTAGTGGACCTCCCCTCCTCCTACAATGTGATTATGGGGAGGACTACGATCAATCGGCTGGGGGCTGCCACCAACCAAAACTACTTGTGCATGAAGATCCCCGGGCCGCATGGCGTGATCAACGTCTGGGGGGATCAAGACATGGCCCGTGCTCTATACGAGCGAGCTGCTGCCACAATAGGAACCGTCAACCTGATCAAGGCACCCGGGGGGAGGCTCCCCCCCCGGACGTAGACGTCGCTGCGCCATCCCCTGGGAGGCCCCTCCTCAAGCCGCGTCCGGAAGGGGGCCTCCGGAAGGTCCCGCTATCCCGGGGCAGCGGGGACCAAACTGTCCAAATCGGGGCAGAGCTCCCCCAAGACCATGCAGCGCAACTCGCAGCCTTTCTGCGCGAAAACTCCGATGTTTTTGCGTGGAAGCCTTCGGACATGCGGGGCGTCGCCCGGGAGGTTATTGAACACAAGCTCGCGGTAACCCCCGGTCACCCCCCTATCAAGCAGAAGTTGAGGAAGCTCTCCCTCGAACGTCAAGAAGCCATCAAGACGGAGATAGCCCGGCTCCGAGAGGCGGGGTTCATCCGGGAAGTGTTGCACCCCGAGTGGCTCGCAAACCCCGTCCTCGTCAAGAAGTCAAGTGGCAAGTGGCGCATGTGCGTGGACTTCACCGACCTTAACCGCGCTTGCCCCAAAGACAACTTCCCGCTCCCGCGGATCGACCAGCTCGTTGACTCCACCGCGGGGTGCGAGCTGATGAGCTTCCTAGATGCCTACTCGGGATACCATCAAGTCCGGATGGCGGAGGGGGATGAGGAAAAGACGAGTTTTATAACTCCCCTCGGAACCTTCTGCTACCGCCATATGCCCTTCGGGCTCAAGAATGCGGGAGCCACCTTCCAGCGCCTTATGACGCTGGTCTTCAAAGATCAAGTCGGCCGCAACGTCGAAGTCTACATAGACGACGCGGTCGTCAAGAGCCCTCGTGCAGCCTCCCACATCGACGACCTCGCAGAGACCTTCCGCAACCTCCGCTCGTTCGGGCTCAAGCTCAACCCGGAGAAGTGCGCCTTCGGGGTGCGCGGGGGGAAGCTCCCGGGTTTCCTCGTGTCCCAGCGGGGCATTGAGGCAAACCCCGAGAAGATCCGGGCCTTCCTAGAGATGCCCCCGCCGCGCTCCGTCAAAGATGTCCAGCGGCTCTCCGGCCGCCTGGCCGCGCTCAGCCGCTTCGTCTCCCGTTCGGGGGAGCGGGGCCTCCAGTTCTTCAAGATCCTCCGAGGGCTTGAGGGGTTCCGCTGGACCCCCGAGGCCCAGGAAGCCTTCAACGACCTCAAGAAGTACCTCTCGAGCCCTCCGATGCTCGTGAGTCCGTCTCCGGAAGAGCCCTTGCTCCTCTACCTCGCCGCGACCCCCGTCGCCGTTAGCGCGGTTTTGGTGAAGGAGCAAGGGGGGCAGCAACGTCCCGTGTACTACGTCAGTGAAGCCCTCCAAGGGGCCAAGACTCGGTACACGGAGATGGAGAAGATTTGCTACGCTCTCCTCATGGCGTCCCGGAAGCTCCGGCATTACTTCCTGGGGCACCCCATCACCGTTCCGTCGTCCCTCCCATTGGGGGAGGTACTGCGGAATAAAGAAGCCACCGACCGGATTGGGAAGTGGGGGGCCGAGCTTGCCCCCTTCTCCCTGTCCCTTACCGGCCGCTCCGCAATCAAGTCGCAGGTCCTCGCCGACTTCATCGCAGAATGGACTCCCGCCTCTGGGTCCGGGGACGAAGATCTCCCTGTGCCGCCCCAACGCAGTGACCATTGGACCCTGCTGTTTGATGGGTCGCTGTGTCTCACTGGGGCTGGCGCGGGGGTAGTCCTCCGGAGCCCCGAGGGGAAGGAGCTCGAGTACGCCGCGCGGCTCGAGTTCCCCGCAACCAACAACGTCGCTGAATACGAGGCTCTGCTCCTCGGGATGCGCCTTGCGCGCTCCCTGGGGATCCGGCGCCTACTAGTGAAGGGAGACTCTCAGCTCGTTGTCTGCCAAATGGACAAATCTTACCTGTGCCATGACGCAAATTTAAGTCTTTACTTGCAGGAAGTACGAAAAATGGAGAAACACTTCGACGGCCTTGAGGCCCGGCATATCCCGCGAAGGGAGAATGACCGGGCTGATGCTTTGGCCCGGGCGGCAAGCGCCCGGGAAACGCTCCCCAAGGGGGCCTTTTTGGAAACAATCACGAAGCCCTCGGTGGCCTCCCCGGACGCAGGCCCCGAGCCTCCGGTCCCGGAGGTCGCCGAGATCGTCCGGCCGTCGTCATGGATGGATCCCCTCATCTCCTTCATCAAGGGGGAGGGGGACCCTCCCAGCGAGACCGAGGTTAAGCGCCTCCGGGCCAAAGCCCGGGCATATCTCCTGCTGGAGGGAAGGCTCTACAAGCGGGGGGCTTCAGCCCTCGTGCGCTGCCTCCCCCGGTCGGAGGGACTTCAACTCCTGGAAGACATTCACGCGGGGAGCTGTGGTTCTCACCTAGCCCCGCATGCCATCGCCGCCAAGGCCCTTCGGCAGGGCTTTTACTGGCCTACAGTCATGCGCGACGCGCTAGACCTTGTCTCCGCGTGCGAAGCATGCCAGAAGATGGCCAAGGGCTCGAATCTCCCCCCTATAGCGCTGCGGACTATCCCCATCACTTGGCCCTTCGTGCGCTGGGGGATGGACCTCTTAGGGCCTTTCCCCCCAGCGCCCGGAGGATACAAGTATGCGGTGGTCGCGGTCGACTACTTTACAAAGTGGGTTGAGGCGGAGCCCTTGGCTAGCATCACCTCCCGGGCCGTTCAGCGGTTTTTCTGGAAAAACGTCGTTTGTCGTTTTGGTGTCCCCCGGGAAATTACCGTGGACAACGGGACCCAATTCGACTCGTCTTATTTCCGGGAATTCTGCGAAGGCCTGGGGGTCGTCATCCACTTCGCCTCGGTGGCCCATCCCCAAAGCAACGGGGCCGTCGAGAGGGTCAATGGCGTAATCCTACAGGGGTTACGCCGGAGACTCGAACAAGCAGCTTCCAAGCGGGGCGCGTGGGCAGAGGAGCTCCCTAGCATCCTCTGCTCGATGCGCACGACCCCGTCCCGGGCCACAGGGCGTGCTCCCTTCTCCCTAGTCTACGGGGCGGAGGCAGTCCTCCCCCCGGAGATCGGCTTCCGGTCGCTGCGGGTCGAGCTCCTGAACGGAGCCACGACCGCAGCCTATCGGGCCAACGAAGACAACCGTAGGCCTCGGCCACCAAGTTCCGGGGAGGCCCCTCCCCCACGAGGCGCACGATGCGCTCGTGTTAGTCGGCGAAGTACCTCCCCAAGAGGTGCTCCGCCTTGTCCCTCGCCGCCGGGTACGGGCGCACTGTAAGAGGTAAAAAGTTAGTCAATTTCCCGTAAAAAACTGCAAGTACAAAAATGCAGCGGACTTACGCCGCGTCACCGGCTTGACCGGAGGCCGCTGCTCCGGGCCCATGCCGATCCCCCTTCCCCCGCGTGAGAAGGGGGAAAGCCGCAGGAGCGCCAGCTCCTCCGCGGCGTCCCGCATCGAGCGGGCCTTCTTCGCCAGCACCACCTTCCCGAGGAGCTCGAACTCCTCGTCCGTCCACACCGGCGGCTTCAGTGCAGATGATCGGCTGTAGGTGGGAGGCTCCGGGGCGTAGACCACCGCCTCGTCCCGGACCCGGAGGTAGAACCACCTCCTGAGCCAGTCCCCCCAGTGGTCCCGGGAGGCCGCCGCCGGGTAGTCCGCCACCCGGGAGGGCAGCATCTGGACCATCACCGAGCCGAAGGGGGACTTCGGTCCTCCCTTCACCAGGTGGGAGCTCCGCGCTGCCGGCTCGTAAAAATACCGGAAGACGCGGAGGGTGGGCTCCCGTCCGGTCGCCGTCTCGTACAGCCAGATGAAGAGACCCATCCGGACGAGGGCGTTGGGGGTGAGGTGGTTGAGCGCCACCCCGTACTCCTTTAGGAACTCCCGGAGCATCGGGTGCACCGGGAGCCGGAGCCCTGCCTCGAGGAAGGCCTCGAAGGCCACAACCTCTCCGGGCCTGGGGCGGGGGGCTCCGTCCTTCTTTAGGGGGAGCCGGATGTCCCCCTCTTCGACGACGCCCTTCTTGACCAGGGACTCCGCGTCCGAGGCCGAGAACTCGGAGGCCCAGAGGAAATCCGCGGGGATTTCCTCCGGGGGCACCTCCGTGGTCTTCGCTCGACCTTTGGGTGCCATTAGGTGAGTTCTTTGTTTTTCGGTGGCTAAGTTTTCAGGTGGCTACGGCTACAACTCCCGGACGCTCGCTACCGGAGAAGGCTACCGGAAATTCTACCGGGAGAGCGCTACCGGGAGAGCTGAAGCTGGAGTTGGAAAATTTGGAATGAGCTACCGGGGCCCCCTAAGGCCCTATTTATAGAGGCTGGCCGTGACCTAGATGCGCGCCACGTGGCCCCCTCGGAGCAATCTGGACCACTGATTCAAACCGTGCGCGGGAAACGAAGGGACAGGCGCGTAAATCGAGACGCTGTTTCGAACCCCGCGTGCATTTATTGCGAGAACGGCGCGGCCATGAAGCGCCCGGCACAGAAACCGAAGCGTCGCCGGGGGTCCGGTGATTTTCGTCCGGAGATTTTCCCGGTACCGTAACCATTCCCTCCGGGGGCTCAAGCTTCGTCCCCGGAGAGCATGGGGGGCTGCTGTTGGGGGAAATCTCCACGCGGTCAAGTCCAGGTAAGTTCATGATTGCCCGGGGACAGTGGCCTCCGGTGCCTGCCCCCGGCGCCGCCATTGGGCCCCCGGGACCGTGCCCCCCGGGCATGTCCCGGGCGCCGCCATTGGCCCGGCGACAGTGGCCTCCGGTGCCTGCCCCGGGCGCCGCCATTTCGCCCCCGGGACCGTGCCCCCCGGGCATGTCCCGGGCGCCGCCATTGGCCCGGGGACAGTGGCCTCCGGTGCCTGCCCCGGGCGCCGCCATTTGGCCCCCGGGACCGTGCCCCCCGGGCATGTCCCGGGCGCCGCCATTGGGCCCCCGGGACCGTGCTCCCTGGGCATGTCCCGGGCGCCGCCATTGGGCCCCCGGGACCGTGCGCCTCGGGCATGTCCCGGGCGCCGCCATTGGCCCGGGGACAGTGGCCTCCGGTGCCTACCCCGGGCGCCGCCATTGGGCCCCCGGGACCGTGCTCCCCGGGCATGTCCCGGGCGCCGCCATTGGCCCGGGGACAGTGGCCTCCGGTGCCTGCCCCGGGCGCCGCCATTTGGCCCCCGGGACCGTGCCCCCCGGGCATGTCCCGGGCGCCGCCATTGGGCCCCCGGGACCGTGCGCCCCGGGCATGTCCCGGGCGCCGCCATTGACCCGGGGAGAGTGGCCTCCGGTGCCTGCCCCGGGCGCCGCCATTTGGGTCCCCGGGACCCTGCTCTCCGGAAGGGGTCCCGGACGTCATCGCCCTCCTAAAAGGTAAAACCCCTGTTTGTTTATCACGTGCAGGTCACGCGAGGGACGCCTCGGGAATCAGCGACCACCTGTCAAGCATCCAAGACGTTTGACCGGGAGAAGGACGGTCCTACCCTTCAATCCGACGGTGGCTCCCGGGGTAGTTTAGGCTTTTTGCTTCTTTTTGGGGCTATAAATAGCCCTTGTACCCCTCTGTTGTAAAGGATCAACTCATTACTATTTGGAATAGCTAAACTCACAGGCGTGCTCCGGAAGCCTCTCCCCCGGAGAGAGCCTCCCCAGCCGACTCCGGTCGGGAGCGCGTCGACAGGACTAGGGCCCCCACCGGGACCCGAACCTGTATAAATCCTCGTGTCTTTTCTCGTGTTTGTCCGGCGGGGGAGGACCGGTCGCCCGGTCAACCCGCGCTGCGTAATCTCCGCTAGGATCGTCTTCAAAACCTGCCGGGGTATTCTTAATACCACGACACTATTTGTCATCCAGGGCTGACCCAACCCGAATTGTTTTGGATGGGTCATCTGGGTACAAAGGAACTTGTTTGAGTTTCTCATCTGGTCGAGGACCAGCCTTGATCGCATCGGTGGCAACGGTGGCGACCTGAGCGTCCCGGAGGGGAAGTTGATCGACCATCTCCAAAGATAGCCGGTCGCACGTGAGTGCCACGTTGCGACTACCTCGGACCGAAATGACACCTTTGGGGCCAGGTAATTTCCCGCACTGATAAACATAGTGCGTTGCCATCATAAACTTAGCAAGAGTCGGCCTGCCAAAGATTGCATTATAAGCTGATTCATAATCGATTACATCGAAAGTAACCAATTCCGTTCGGAAGTTGTCTGGTTCTCCCAGAGTGACCGGGAGGACCACTTGTCCCAATGGCATCATGGAGGGGCCTGGGATTATCCCATAAAATGGATGGATTATGGGCTTGATCTTCGAACGAGGAATTTGCATCTCGTCGAGTGTCTTGACCAATAAAAGATCAAGAGAACTTCCCCCGTCAATCAGGACCCTTTCGACTCTCGCGTTACTGATGATTGGGGTAATGACCAGAGGTAGTCTCAATGGTCGGGTTAGCCCCACAGGACAGTCAGCGCGATCGAACGTTAAAGGCATATCCGACCAACGGGGGTATTGAGGTTCATCAAGGGATGTCTCCATTTGGTTAACCTCTCGGTAGAAGGTTTTAAACTGCCTTTTGGAAACGAAAGAGGAAGAACCTCCGAAAATGACATTAACATGATTTTGAGGTACCTGGTAAGCCATTTCTTCGTCTCCGTCAACGTCTCTAATCCCGCACGCCTGCTCTTTAGGCGGTAAGGTTGGCATTGATCCAGCTCCTTGGTAGAAATCGTCCAGTTGTTTCAGCCAACTCTTGCAGTTTTTGAGGTCGTGGCCTGCGGAGTTGTGGAGTGGACACCACTTCTTGCCCTCCTACGGATTAGTTGATTTTTCTGGCTGGTCGGAATCCCGACCACTAGAGGCAGTTTTACTTTTAAATGAAGACTTATTACCTTTGGTCGAAGGTGGTTTCTCTGCGACTGCGACCTCACGGTACTGTCCAGAGCGGTTCCTCTTCGACTTCTTTGATTTCCCACCCGGTGAAGACTCCGGTTTTTTACTTGAGTCTTCTTTCCTGGCGTCCTTGAAGCCTGGTTGGGGTGGTAGGTCCCCCTTGTCGACCATTCGGTTCCATTCGACTGCTTCGGCTGCATCGGAATATCGATCAGCCATATCGAACAAATCGGCCACTGATCGAGGAGGGTGGATAAGCAAGTCTTCAGTGAATCTCCAGTATCGAACGGCATGCTTAAATGCCCTGATTACGGAGCCATCAGATATGTTCGGGATGGTATTCCTCACCCCGACAAACCTCTTGACAAACTGCCGAAGTGTTTCGATCGAAGTTTGCCGCAGCCTATGCAAGTCGTCCTCCTTACCCGGCTTTTGGTAACAATTTTGGAAATTGCTGAGGATGGCATCGCATAGCATTTCCCAATTGTAGATGGAACCCTCAGGCTCATTAAACAACCAGGTTCTAGCCGGTCCTGCGAGGACTGTTGGCAGGTAGTTGGCCATGACCTTGTCATCGCCTCCCGCTGCTTGGATGGCAGTAATATAGATCTGAAGGAACTCGGATGGGTTCTGAGTTCCATCAAACCTCTCAATGGCCCCTGGTCGAAACTTATCGGGCCAAACGATTGCTCGTAGGCCAGGCGAAAAAGCTTTGCAACCAACGTAAGGACCGTGGACCGCCCTATGATTCTCGGTTGGGTCTCGAGCAACCTCACGCAATGGCGAGGTTACTCGTGGTCCCAAACGAGAGTGAACAGGAACTCGATCCCTACTACGAGAATCCTGCATTCGCCGATATTTGTCCTGTCGGGACGGTACGGGCGGCGGGTAACTCCGCCGGCCAGAGCCAGAATGAGGACCATCCCATTCACGGGAATGTGTTACCGAGAGGGAAGAGGCTGTTGGGGTCGCCTCGGATGCAACCTCGTCCAGTCTTTCCGCCAGGATCCTGAAAAAGGCCGATTTCTGCGCATCCGTGACCGTAGGAGGAAAATTGCGCATGACTTCCGCGATAGATCGCAGTCGACCATGGGTAATTCTCCTAGGTGCACCAGGTGTTATTGTTTCTTCGTCCACTGGGAAACGCTCCGGTGGTAAAGAAGGAGTCTGGTCATGTCTACGACCACGCGACCGTCGAGAAGAACTGGGGGCAGCATCGTAACGAGCCTGCGCATCTTGAAGAGCCTCTAGGGCAGTTCTGCGCAATTCGTTTTTTTGTTGCTCGAGATCTTGATCCTCCTTTTGTTTGCGATCTTGTTCTTCCCTGGCAGCCTGTTGATCGGGAGTTTCTTCCGATAGCGCAGCAAACTGCCTAGGGAGAGAAGTTGCCGATGGGGAAAACATCTCGGTTTGTTCTGAGTCGGACTCGAAATCAAAGAGACGGTGAAGGTTATCAGGGTCGAACCTTCCTGGGCTAATTTCCGGGTCATCATCATATTTTCCCTCAGCGGGGTCGTATGACGGGCCGGATTCATCACCTAGCACATTAAGAACCTCCGTGGGTTCTGACCTTGCGCTAGTTGCTCCCTGGTCGATTGACATGACCTGAAGAGATGATTCAACCTGCGGAAGATTCTGGCCTTCGACTCCTCCATCGGAACAGGATCACTTGGAGAAGGCATTGGTATATGGGCATAATCCTCGAGATCGAAGTCGTTCTCGGAATCATATGCTCCAGCCATATTTCAGCGAACCTCCGGATTCCAATTAGGATGCCTTGAGAAAGGCCCCATGGTGGGCGCCAGCTGTCAACGATTCGGACTCGGGGTCCTTAGCCGAACTTATGCAGAATTTGTAATTGTGAGACCTTTCAAGATGACCCTCCGGGAAGGTATGCCGAACAATGGTGAACAGGAGCACAGAGAGATTTATACAGGTTCGGGCCCTCGATGGTGGGAGTAAAAGCCCTACGTCCTGTTAGGATTTCACTATATGAGATAAAGCTTTACAAACTAGCAGGGAGAAAACCCTCACAGGCGAAAGTTTTCCTTATGTAAATATACAAAAAGAAACTACAGGAGACTTGTAAGTGTTGTCTAATCTAAGCCGTAGGCTTGGCTGTTTGAGTGGTCGGGATATTTTGTATCTCGCTTGTGTCAAGGGTCTTGTTCTTCCAAATGTCTTGGATCCCCCGTTTGATGTATTTTGCCACCTTTTTATATTGGTCGAAAGGGTGCCATATGAAGAAAACTGCATCAAACGGTTGGATGCGGTTTCTGGAGAACCGCTGTTAACTTCCACGGAGGTTATTAACACGTGTTAATCATGAATAACCGCATATAATAACCTCTGACGGTTGGTCTTCAACGTGGAGGAATCCTCGGGATGCTTGGAATATCCTGACATAAGGATAACCGAATAAACTCCAAGCACCCTGGTCGAGAACGTTCTGATCGCGGAATGTGGGTTGACCGCGCAACATCTCAGATATCCAGTCCAGTCCGCGTATAGAATACGAACTTTTGACCGCGCAAGGCTGTCGGCCTGATCGCACGAAACCCGCGACCTGATCGCGTAAAGCTTGCGACCTCATGGTGATGCCCCTCAGAAATAGCTTGAGTTCGCATCGCCAGATACATGTCTGGTTCGAACCTATCTTGAACCAAAAGTTTATTAGAAGTGACCCGGGTGTCAATCCTCGTCAGGTAGGCCAGCGCAAGCTGTAAAACTGCTGGGAAAAACTATTTTTCCCAGCAGTCTTGCAGATGAATATATAATTTTGATTTTTCACCGATGTGTCAGCTAGGAAAAGTTATTATTTTTAGCAGATCTAACGCTTGGAATAAATAATATATAGCAAGCTATAGACCAATTTGGGAAAAGATTTTTTTTAATAGATCTACAGTTGAGAATATTTTTTCCGCTGGGAAAAACTTTTTTTTACCAGCGGTTCTACAGTTGAAAATATAATTTTTATTTTTCACCGATATGCCAGCTGGGAAAAATTATTATTTTTAGTAGATCTACCGCTAGAAATAAGTAATTTATATATTTTTGGCGTAAAACTGAAAATTTTCAGCAGAACAATAACAAATTTATTATTTTGGGACGGAAATTTTCAGGGAAAAATATTTTCTGCTGATTTGTTGGTTTTGCGCCAAATATAAAATCTTCCTCTCTAGATTTATTAGTTACCTTCCCTGCTTCCCTCGATCGGTTCCCCCAATCCAACCTCCGCTGAGAATTAAACCTCCCCAATCCTCTCCATCTCTAGCTCTCCAGCCGCCGAGAAAACTCCCCCAATCAAACCTCCTCCACCGACAAACCTCCCCCAATCCTCTCCATCTCCAGCTCTCTGCCGATAAACCTCCCCAATCCAACCTCCTCCACCGAGAAACCGCCCCCAATCCTCTCCATCTCCAACACTCCGCCGAGAAACCTCCCCAATCCAACCTCCTCCATCGAGAAACCACTCCCAATCCGCCGAGAAACCTCCCCAATATTCGATCTGGTGTCCCATCGTGCGTGAGGTGTCTCACGGTGTGGCCCTCGAAACGCTAGCGACAAGGTGTGCGGTGAACGGCAGAGGGGGAGTGACAGCGGTGAAGCAGGTGTGCAACAGAGGGGTGAGGCGCGAGGCACCAATCCGAGGTAAGCACAACTGTTCCAACACTTCCGGTTGCAGTGTTCTTTTCCTAGCATTGCAATGTTGCATCCTGATGAACTCCAGATGCATGTTCTATCATTGCTGAAGACTGCCGGAATCTTCAGAAATAGACTGCTTAAATCTTGGAACAATTGCAACTATCAAGTATATCAAATGATATGATAGGAAATTATCCACTATACTTAGACTCAGAGCATATTAAAGATCTAGCATTTTGTGCCTTGTGTGGAAGAGTTCAAGTTTATTCTCTTGTGATTCATTCAGACACCAACCAAGAAAATACTGGCAACACTCAATTAGAAACTCCATTTCAGAACAAACACTTCATTAGAACTAGATCTTGATCAAGATAACTAGAACTGAAATGTTCGAAGGCATAGGTTTTAAGAAACAATTGAAATGTTTGAATGCACAATTTAAATATTTTTAAGAAATTTACAACCACACATTTCACGAGTGGTGAAATACTAATTACAAACTAGCTCAGATGCTCATAGGACTTAGCTTGGACTAAACCCACCTTGATAGATTTGAGCTTTTTGGTAGGGTAGCCTAACCCATAGTTTGCACATGTCTATCTCCAACTACCCTATGAGTCTGTTCACTTCCTCTTTTTTTTATATTGAAGAGTAAATTGTATTTCAATTTCTTAAACTTCTGTGGTATGAAAGTAAAGTATCAATTACTACCATGTGACTTGGATTTATATAATTTTTTGTTATATACTAGCTCCATTGTAAAACTATAGGCATTATGTTTGGAAGGGAGGGCGTAAGGATTGAAGTAGAGATTGCATGAGCTGGATCTTGCATGAAGCTATCTACTAGCCTATACTAGATGCAAATTAGGGATGTATTATCCAATACCAGGTCCACATTTGACCATCCAATATTATTATGAACAACTTGCACGTTTAGAAATTAATCAATACATGAAGTGATTAGTTGTAATTTTGCCAGTTGGATCCATGCATATGGCAGTGAACTAAACCACGACCTAAATAAATCTGCACATTTAGAAATTAATTGATTCATCCAATGGCTGATTGATCTATAAAATTAGTTGAGTTGACATTTGACGATATTGCATCGTGACCAAGAAGCTCATAACTAGTACTAAGTTGGCAGTACTATTGATTTGACCTAATGCTAATTACAAGTGCATTAGAAGTAATATATTATGAACAACTTGCACTTGCAATCTTACAAATTAATTGTATGTGAAGTGATCACCGGTTCGAAAACAGTGAAGTAAACCACGACTTAATGTTACAAATTAAGTTTAGTTGACAATGCAGCGTCGACCAAGAAGTGTGTATCATGTTACTGCCAAAAAAACAAAAGAAAAATAAATTATGCTCTTAGCCCTTAAACTTGTATGATTGTATTATTTAGGTTTCCAAATTCAAAATTTAACTTACCAAATTAGGTCCCTAACTTTTCTTGTTAATTTAGCCAATAAAATTTTCTACATCATTCAATTTTTTCATTTCATAGGTATTGAAATTAAATACAAATTTTACATTATAATGTCTTTTTTTATTCTTGAACTTGATAACTTTCACATATGTAAATCGGAATCTGAATTCAGCTTATAATTCCGGTGCCAAAAAAAAATACCAACCAACTATACCAAAATGACAATTTTCAGTTTCAGATCTCGGATTTTTTTAGATTATATGCACTGAATTTACACCCCTAGATCTATCATTGTGTGGCATCATATGCTTTGTTATGTTAGTGAACACCTTGCTACTAATCTTTACCATGTTGTGAATCAGAGAGATTGGTCTGAATTCACTGACTAGAGTTGGGTTCTCTTTTCTAGACATAGGAATGATGAATGCTGAACTTGTTACTTCCAAATTTAGCCTGTGTTCATAGAAGTCATTGAAAAGGTTCATCAGATCTTGCTTGAAAACTGGTAACAAATGTTTATATAATTCATAGATGAATACATGTAACATCCTGAGTTAGGGGTGAAAACTTCCTTTTTCATCAATAGCATGCATGCTTGTATCTGTAGTAATAGCCAGATCAGTATCTATCCTAAACCCTAAAATCTCCAAAATCTATCCTGTGACCTCAAATCAAGATCAGATTGTTCAGATGTGATCTATCAGTTACTCTGAACTTAAAAGTCTTCAGAACCTAGATCCAATTCTATCTCTAAATTCCAGATTTATCAACTTCTTCTGTTTTTGAAAACAGAAATACATTATATTACCTAAATACCCTAAGTTTCAGAAATACAGATTTAATCAAAATCTTGACCAAGTTCAGACCAGATTATTTCTGGAATATGATCATGGGTATGTCAATACCTTAAACTAAAAAGTTGACAGCCAGATTCTACCATCTAGACTCTTTTCACAAATCAGTCCAAGAATTATCGCAATATAGTCCTTATCTGATATCTGAAAACCTAGAAAGGTTAAAATCTCCAGATTAACTCCAAATTCAGAATTTCTTCGGCAAATCTTTTCTAGATGCTATTTGAAACAAGTTCTTCTTCTGTGCAGATTTCAAGATCTCATCCTAATTACCATAATTCGAAATCAATTAAAGCTCAGATTCAATTACCCTAAAAATACCCTATTTTCAGTCTGTATCAAAGACTATTCAAATGTGCCAAATTTTATTAAATGTTCTTGCCAAATATTCTGTTGAATATAATCTGCTATATCAGTGAAATCAAATTCAGTTTAAACCTTCCAAAACTCCAGATTCGCAGATCAGTCCTTCTTCCAGATTTTTTCTAAAAGCCAGAAAGGCAAAATGTTGCAAATCATCTTCAAATTCAAATCTAATTCAGGGAACACCTTCCAAATGCTTTTCAACACAAATTCTTCTTTTATGAGTATCTCAAAATCAAACCCTAAATCCCAGAATTCGAGATCAATAAGTTTCAGACTTATTTTACCCTAATCTACTCTGTTTTCAGTTCATATCAAAAATCATCCAAATGTCTCAAATTTTATCTTCTATTTGTGCCAAGTCATCTGTTGAATCAAGCCTACCAGATTAATGCAATCAATTTCAGATTTAACCTTCCAAATCATCAGATTTACAATTCAGCCCGAAATCAAAAGTCAAATATTGCAAATCAGCCCCTATTTCGACCAGAGCAGCAGCTACTGTACGCACGACCAGAGCTCGCCGTGATCTTTGCGCCGTGCACGCTCGCCGCCGGCCAAGCCCCGCTTGCATTTGTGCTCGTGCATGCTTGCTGTTGCTGATGCGCACGCGTCCGTGTCTTAGCTTTCGCCGTGGCAGCAACGTTGAACAGCAATTGCTTCCGCGCGCGACCAACAGCAGCTTTTGTCAGCAACACGGCACCACGTTGCTTTGCCTTGCCAGCTTGTGTTGCCACCGCCTTGCACCACCCGACATTGTTGAGTCCCGATGAAGCCGACAGCTTAATCAGCTTTGCACAGCCTGTGCGCCATCACGTTACCGCTCGCCGTTGTTGCATCTGCGTCCGGCAAGTAACTGACGCCAATTCATTGCTGTTTAATCCTTGCAAGCTTCGCCCTCTAGTCTATTTAAGCAATCAACACCTTGTGCAATCTTCACTTCACCAGAGCTTAACCAAATTCTCAAATTCCCTTGCTGTCGTCGTCTTCTCCGGCGAGCCATCGAGGAGCTTCACGGTGACAGCCTTAACCGCAGCCTCAATCCTCAAATTGACAGCATCAGTGAGTTTCTCCTACCTATCTCATCGTGCTGTAGTATTTAATTGAACTCTTATGCACTTCATCGCCGGTGATCGCCGGAAATTGCTGAAATCAGTGAAATGCCCTGTTCCAGTTGCACAAGTCAAATTAGCCCGAATTAGCCTTCGATTCAATAGACAAAAATGATCAGTGAGCTATTTTAAGCAAGCCTGTGAAGTTGAATGGTGAAATTGACCAAGAACTGGAGTTTTTCGCTAGCCCGAGCTTCATCAGCCTCCGGTGAACGTCGCCAGCCTTCTCCGGTGATTCTCCGGCCAATTCAATCGTGCCAGAAGCTTTCTTATACCTTCTAGATGCTCTCCAAGCAAGGAATCGAGTTCAAACATCGTGTAGCCAAAACCCCCAATATCAGTGTCTTCTTCTCCGGCGCCGGTCACCGGAAAACCATTCCCGGCCGATCCAGCTCCAGAAACCTTGTCCACCAGATGCGCCTTGATCTCCTAAGCAACTTTGCCTACTAGCTCGACTTCCAATTCGGCCTAAATCAGAAGATATAGCTATGCCCTAATTCCTGTCCAGTGCTGTGAATTGAAATTTCAGCCACCGAGTTCATCGCCGGTTTTCATCACTTTCCGGCCACCTCCTGCCCTAGGTCCAGTTGAATGAATTGTTCCTGTTACTGAGGCCTACATCCCAGAAAAAGTGGTGCATCAAATGGAGCCCTAGATCAAAAGTTGTGGCAAACCCTAGTTTCTAGCTATGTCAGTGCAATGCCAGGCTATGCCAGTCAGTGGCATTAGCCCATTTCACTTCCTTCCAGATGTGTATTTTGAGCATGACTTTGTCCCTTAGACTCCTGAGGTTGTGATCCATAATTTCTTCTTCTATCACAACTTGACTTGAGCCCTTGAACTGTATTTTATGCTTAGCCCTAGATTATGACATTGTCAGCCCTATGTCAGAGCATGTCAGTCAGTGGCATTAGCTCATTTCACCTCCTTCCAGTTATGTAAATTGAAAATAACTTTGTCCATTAGACTTGTGGAGTTGTAATCTACATTTCATTCTACTGCCACAAGTTGAGATAATCCTTCTACCATTCATTAACCCTATGTCAATGCCTTGAAGCGAATGTCGACCTAAAGACATTCATCGATTTTGGGCAAACCAGCTGCGGACTTAATGTCAATTCCTATATCCTGGAACCCTAGAAGTTCCTAGCACTCATTTTCAGCCCTAATTCTATGATTTAGCCCTAATCAGCTTCTATGGTACCTAAATCCAATTATTTCAGAATCATCAAGACATTCATCTTTGCATTATTGCATGTAGTATAATAATGTATTGAAAAGGTTGTGATTCTTGGTTGCTTGTTTGATCTTTGCTCAGAGTCGGAGCTAGAGTTCGAGGACTTCACTGCTGACCCGACATCAACTGCTGTCTTTCACGACGCGGAAGGCAAGTCATATCCTTGGTCATCTTGAACCTATATTTTAAATGTTGCTAAAACATAACCTTGAATATTGGCCATATTGCATGTGAAAGATTGAGAATGGTTGATTTATCAATTGGCAGTACTAGACTGGTTATCTGTGAAATGTGAAATAAACAAGTTTTGAGCCATGAACTATTATATGTATCTATATACTTATATTCATGAAATAAAACCCCTAGCCGTGACTAGAAAAATGGTGTGGATGGTTGTAGCACTGGAGGTGCTAGACTGCAAAGGAATGCAGGCACTGAAGGTGCAGGGTTGTGGATGGTCTGGTCACTGGCATATAAGGACTAGAACCTTGTGTTGTGCGTCTAGTGGCATGAACAACGTGCTAACCGCAAGCCTGGTATGGTACAGGCCTGAACAAGTACTTATGTGGATCGTACATGAAACCCCTGCATGAGATGTGTTGTGATGATTGACTTGGAGGCTGACTCCTACTAGCACTGAAGGTGATCTGATATTTGACCCAGTAATGGGAAAATGAGGTGGGGTGGAGGTTATGATACAGCCTACCACAACTGTGTTTCGCTGAGAGCCATAGGGTCAGGGGTGAATTGTAAGTGATGCATAACAAAAGTTCTTGTTATTTCCACCTTGCCACTCACACATGGTTGTGAGGAGGGGTCTAATCATTTTGATAGGATGGGCTTGAAAGTGGAATATCTTGCGGGTAAATTGGTACCTCTCTGCAGAGTTAAAAACGTATTCGAATACTCCGAGCTCCCGGGTTTATAGGAGTCTGCTGCGGTGGATTAAATTCACGGGGTGTGACACAAGTACTATTTTCTAAATAAAATATGTTTAAATCAAGATTACCCAAATGACATGTGTTGTCATGATAAGGAGTGCTGCCGTGGGCTGTTGTGTGTCGACGTGTCGCGGTAGTGCTATAATCTAGTGAACATGAATGATGATGTTATATTATGAAAAGTGCTGCCATAAGATGAGATAAGAAAGGAAAAGATTATTTTACAAATATCCATAATTTTTTATTAGTCTAGGTTCATGTCATCACTACTATATGTATCTACTCTTACCTATGACTTGCTGAGTGCGTAAGTGCTCACTCTTGCAACCTACAAATCAATAGACGGAGCAATCAACAATCAAGGTGAAGGCGTGGAGTACTTCGTGGATCCAGAAGGAGGAGCGTCAGTCCCGTCATTTCCCTGATGTGTGTGTTGTTCTGCCGTCCACTTCTCTTTGTGGGTGGGTCACCTACCTTCTGCTGTGTAGATGTTATTTTGTTAAACCATGTATGCCGTGAAGGCATTGTAATCTCCTTATGTAATATCAAGGCCAGCAGGCCACACTGCTTAACTATTTTGTAAGTTACTCGGTTGCAATGTGATATACTCCTGTGCTTGACTTATCCTGGGAAGTCAAGGGTATGTGTATGCTATGCATATAAGGGACTAGCTGCAGCGAGCTAGGTCTCTACAGGAGTAGTCGTAGTCCCTGTCTCGGGGCGCGACAATACATCTAGATCTAGATTCTTATTGGATGTTGCCTTGTTTTAACTTAATATTGATAATATTTCCTCATACATAAAAGACTTGGTTAATGAAGCTAGACTCTTATATGATATTAATGAAGCTCAGTTGATATGTGATTATGTCTCAAATAACTCATGCATTATTGCTATCCGCAGATGGTTCCCTGTTCCTAACAATTGTTTAGTATTGATAAAAAGTAGCTTCCTTATCTTTATCCATGTGCGTAGTATCGAACCCCATGGACTCTATCTGGATGCGGCTTTACCCAAACTTGTTTGGAAATATTTTTGAGGGGCATTTGCAGCGAAAGTTGCTATAATGTACTGCCACTACATATCCTTGATATTATTTTCTTTACTGGGCGGTCATTTTCAATCTAGTAGCAGTTGTAAAACTGCCAGCAGTTACCATTGAAGTTTCTGAAACATATTATCATATTTTATTCTCACGCTTTGCGATTGAAATTTCGTCTTTGTGTGGTGATATATTACTCCTACATTTTGGTGAAGATCTTTTGTGTGTGTGTGTATTTAAATTTCAGTGACACCACTCCCTCACATTACAGAGAAGTAGTTTATGTTCCAAGAAAATTTCAGCATTTTAGTTTATTTGGGGATGAGAAACATGATTATGGAAATTAATTGCTACGATTACCCACTACGATGCCTCTAACCACACCTCCCCTAACTTATGTTTTTTGTTCTTAAATTGCATTTGTATTTTTTTTCCTTGAAAGTTGTTTCTTCAATCTACTTTCTGTTTGCATAATTTCAGATTTCATAGATTGAACTTCCAACTTGTGGTCTGTTTGGTTTGAAGAATCGTTCCATCCAGGATTATTTGGTCTCTCATGTAATCATTCCACCTAGGATAGGATAGTCTATTAAAGATTGTTTGGTTTGAGGAATGGAATGATTTTGTTTTTTGTTTGGTTTGAGGAATGGAATGGTCTTATCTCTGGTTTGGTTTGAGGGATGGAATAATCTTTTTTTGTTTGGTTTGAGAAATAGTGATCAATAACAATTTCTGATTTATACAATTTGTATACACTATTTAATTGAAGCATAGAAAACAAGACACAATCAAGCAAGCTTGATCAAATGCAGACAAACAACGGTTCCTTGTATCAAAAATCCAAATATTCCTCGCATCAAAAAATTCAAATGTTTCTTGCATACGAAAAGGGCATTAAACAAATACACATAAATTCAAATGTTCCTTGAATCATAAAAAGACATCAAACAAGTCCAGATACATTAAAATGTTCCTTGCATCATAAAAGGGCATCAAACAAGTCTACATACATTCAAATGTTCCCTGCATCATACAAGAGCATAGTTCAACAATGAAAGACATCCATCACAACGTGTAGGTCCTAATAACAAAGTTTTAATCTATCATTAAAAGGCATGCAAAGTGTATGTCCACAAAACACATAGTTTGACTTGCAAATACTTACATCATAGGATTCATGTTGTTCATGCAAGACGCATCAAGAAAGATGATTCTTGATGTACCTGGATACCCATACCATCTTGTTGTCAAGGCTAAGTGTCACAAAAGCGTTAGCAATAGAAGGATTCTCAACAAGATATGCATAGTAGTGTGCAAGGTCACCCTCATTAAATGTTGGGATATCCTTCATAATATCCCAAAGATTAGCTGGAATCATGGGAGGAGCGCGGGTTGCTGTCATAATAATAGCATTAGCAATATTGTTTAAAGCAGATGTGGCAGCTGAAATCATAGAATCTTCTTCGCAAACAGATGCGCGCGCCCTCTTTTTTCCTGAAGACTCTATTCCATCATTCTTTTTTCCTGAAGAATCCATTCCATCACGTTCAGGACTTCCATTGCAACTTTCATTTCCATGGAATATGGAAGTACCAGCCAATTCCTCAGAAGCCATGCTATGTGAGTCAGGAGCACTTCCAAATGTTTCAGCAGCAAGTGACTCATTACTGCCTTTGCAAACATTTCAGTGGCCTGTTGACTACCAAATATCACTGCCATATAATGATAGTTCTCTAATGGTTTGTTAAAGAACTTTGCCTTACTTGGTTGTTTCTGAAATTTGAGTTTAAATTGTCACAACCAAGGAAAAATAGATATTTGAAAAACAAAACTATCATTAAATAGGAATAAACAGCAAGAACTAAAGAGTATGAGGTTAACATTCTTAATTTTGTCATTGAAGAGGACAGCACAAAGATAAATGAAAGAAGACAAAGACTGGTGTTTATATTGGTGCCTAGCCCCAAGTAAAAGACATTAAATGACATTAGGCACCAATTCATGCATACTAACTTTTTTTCATCCAAAAGATGGGTAAAAAATGTGACATTTCCATCCAAACCAGAAAGCAGCATCAGATGTACTCTTGTCTTTTTTCCATCCATCTTTGTGCTTTGACATGCTGTAAAAGTTTATTTTTACTTTGATAAAAGAACCGAGAAAAAATGCATGACCATGGTGTACTATTATACACATGTAATCATGCAGATTAGGAAAACATTGCTATAAGACCAACATACAAGTAAAATGTAGCAAAACACTATTTGAGAGAGATGTTTCATGTATAGGAAAGAAACAAAAGGTGATAGTAACAACTCTGGCTCACAAATGATACCAACACCTTTGATTTGACAAACAATAACTCATTGCTTAGCAACCATCACATAGTAATAATCAACATAAATGTAACGGTAGGCGCTCATGTGAAATGTTTCAAGAGACCATTATTCCTCCAACCAGACACATCATAAATGTATGAATAATAGTGCATTCAGAATAGTTATTTTTCTAGATAAGAATTTTCAAGTGCTAATTACTATCCCAGCTAGAAAAAAGGGAAAAAGAGTACATACTTTGATACGGTCCATGCAATTCTTCTTATCAAGAAATATTGTTCCAGTGTCTTCATCAAAATGAGCCGAGCTAACTTTCTTAAGCCTGACAATGTTAGTCCAGCGGGTTCTCCATGTCTTCATGTGATTTACAATCTGGTTACCACTAACGTGGATACCAAAAGTATCATTCAAAGTTTTGGCACACTGATTGTAGTGAGAGGCCTTGAATCCTTTGTCAACTCTGTTTCCGGCAGCAATAAGATGAGTTAAGTGGCGTAAAACAAATGCTGACATGTCAGATGTCCAAACAATTTTTTCTAGATCCCTCTGCTCAACTTCTTGAATCCCATCCATTTTTCCTACAACATGACAAAAGTTCAATATGAAGAGAATATTTAGACATTAAATAAGATTGTGCCATTCAAATGCTTTACTGAAAATGCTACATGTTGCCTGTTGGATTGTATTACCAGATGATTAAGATGTGGATGGATTTTGTTAAAATAGAAACATAGCACTGCAAAAACAACCCATTTCATGCGCAAAATTACTCCTTATGGATCGAAAAAGAAGCAACATTTGCTGTTGTCAGGCAGAGAGAAGCAAACTACACAAGCTCAGTCAATTAAGTGTTGATCTTAATTAATTGTGCAATTTCAGATAATGGTGTAAATAATGAACACAAATCATTATGAAATAACCCCTTTTAAGGACTCTTCATTTCTCACTGAAATTTAGACCTTGAAACAATATTTGTACACTGTACAGCAGAGAAGCATGTACCACATCACATATCAATCTTCTGCTCAGGTGCCAAACTCACAGCATCATTAAAAATGAAAGAAAAATTTAACCCCCTACTGCTCAATTCTTGTTACAGTGAAGAAATAAAGCACTGCTTTAAGTCAAATCCTTATTTCCTTGTCTCAGAAAGAGTTCCAAGTTACAAATTTTATCAAAAATCATGATAATCCTTATCACTGCCTAAGGGAAAAGGAAAAGGCAAAAACAAGAACAAATCTGAAAGGGGACATACATAGCACAGCAGCCAACAATGCAAGGAAGGCAGCCAAGAATCTGAAACTCGTGAACTGAAAGAAGATGTGTAACTCCAGCCTCACTTGAGAACCAAAGAAGATGTGTAATCTAAGAGATTCCGAATTAGTCAGCCACCGATCCTTCCACACCACCGCCTCCACTCTCTTCTCCAATCCAAATCCAAGCACCTAGCAAAACATATTGGAGATAGACATGGAAAGAAAATCAGGCTACAGTATTTAATTAGCATGTATTCATCACATTACATGACCCAATGTCTAATTATATGCTACAGCATCAAAAGATGGCATAATATAATAGCATATATCTATGCATCACATCAACGGCATCAAAGAATATATCTATGCATATATATCATTGCATATATCTATGCATCAACGACATCAAAGCATCATGAAGCAACACAAAACAAGCAAGCAGCACCATACATAGTAATGAATTACTACTCAAAACCAACTCAAACAGAGGAAGTGATCACTAATCAAACAAAACCTCAACTCCCTCCACCCATGCATCAAAGAAACATAGAGTAGCATCACAAGCAACCTGTACAAAACCAAGACAAAATACCAGAAATAACAAGAATGGCCACAATGGCACAATGGCACAATGCCAAAAAATTTGTTCCAACAATTGCATTAACTAAAATTTGTTCCAACAATTACAAAAGAAATTAAAAGGCCACAAAACTATTACAAAAACTATCGCATACCAACTACATGACAAATATATCACATTGGGATGCTCTCAAACATTGGGAACTGCCCTTGTTTCCCACATCCAGTTAGCAAGTTCTTGTCTCCATTCAACCCATTCTCTATTTTGCTGCACTTGTTCCCGGTGTGTCCTTGTTTAAGTTGGTTGGGTTTGGTGTCCAATTTACCTCAGATGGGAGAAAAGTATCTGCCCCATGGCCAAGAATCCAATTGTGCAAAATACAACAAGCAAGGACAACATCTACTTGTGTCTTAAATGGAAAAAAAGGACGAGCATCATCAAGCAATTTAAATACTTCAGGGACAACAAGACCATTTGGTCGTTGCAAGGCATCAGCAAGAACCACAGCATCATGTGCTGAGCCCTCCCAACCAGCCAACACATATGTGAAGCGAAGGTCAAAGTTAACAGCAGCCATCACATTTTGGGTTGTAAAGCACTTCTTACCTCGAAACGCTGCCTCACGTGACTTGGGGACACTAGCCCGTACATGAGTCCCATCGATTGCTCCAATACAATTCTACATTATGATTTGTAAAAGACAAAATATGGTCAAACAAGTTCCACTTTTACTATTTAAAATAGTACTATGTACCTAGACCATACCTGAAAGTAAGGATACCACTTGGTACTCCCTAGGATTTTGGCTGGAGTTTCAAGACATGGGGGCCTAATAAGGTCATCACGAAGCTCACCAATTGCTTTAAGAACTGCCTTAAAGTAACGACTAACCGTCTCATTTGACCTTTTGAAATTTTTTCCTATTACTCTGTTCCTCACATTATGACCAATTGTGTGAAGAAACATTGCTACTTGCTCCTCGACACAACAATGGATCGTATCACAAAGGAGGCTTCTCTGCTTCAAGGTGTCACATAGCTTGAAGAAAGGAGTTTTCTTTAGCCTCAACATGTGCAGACAACTATTATCATCTTGATGATAAAGAGAAGCAAGGTACTCATTTCTCCTTATTTCCATATCTATCATTGGGGCATACAAGACTCTTTGGGTTCTCTTTCTTTTCCTCCTCCTAACAATTTGTATATATACAAATATGGCAACAGCAAGGGCGGCCGCTCTAATAGTTAAATATCTTCGCATTTCATTCGCATCCATCTACACCAGTTTTGCTAACCGATCTACAGAATTGAAAATAGGGCTATTTGCCTTTGTGACCAAGAAAGCAGTGCAAAGAAGAAGCTAAAACATAGAAGCTGGGACTTTAGAAACAAAACAAAATTTTCAGTCAATAGAAGGGGAAGGTAAGCAATCCATAAGTCAAATGAAATGTTGGCACACATGTTGCAAAACTAAGCAATCCATAAGTCCAGGAGAAAAAGAAAAGCTACTTAAACAATCAAAAAGGAATACATGTCTAACAGTAAGGCAATTCTCTAGCACATAAGGAAAAAAGGTAAATTAAAACTGCCAAACAAATGATCAAAACTGCATAAGAGAAATATTTCACCACAAAAATGAATAAAGAAAACCAGGTTAACAGACCTCCTAGATGTGATCAACAGCATGGTAATAAATACCTGGGTGATAACACAGATTCACAGAAGCTCTACATATTGGAAACTAAACGAGAGGCTGTAATAAATTTATGTAATCCTCCTAAATTGGGAAATGAATCCCAAGAAGTTCTTATGCAATTCACCAAGAACAATGAATTAATGCTACTAAGACCAACCACATTAGAGCCCAATAATCCAACACAAAGGTGAGCCCTCTGTAGTTGCACAAGTCAAATCAACAATATGAGAGGATTTACATTAGGGATTGCACCATCCACAAACACACAGCATACTAAGAGATCAAAACCAACAAACAAAATCACCAAATTTTCCCACGAAACAAATACAAAAAAAGTACACTCCATTATCTCCAAATAAATTCAGTGACAGATCCACAAATGAAAAGCTCATGAGTCATCTATAGATCAGACCAAAATGCTAAAGTCTAGGAGCTGTAGCTACACCCATTCTTACATAACTAAAATCCTTCAAATCCTTGGCCAACATTTTATATGAGAGCATTCCACTGCATGCACGAACCATATAAAGTCCCAATCGGACCAACAGACCCAGGGTAATAAAATTGCACACAACAAGCACTCGAATTGACCGCATATTGCATGAAAACAACGCTACCCAATGCAAATTCCATCACAAAGCTTCCAATTCCTTGTACGAAATTCACCTCTAATCAACTCAACGTTAAATTTGAGGCAGGTATTGGAGGAAGTGTTCGCTGGAGTTTTGTATGCTTGCACTAATTGATGTAGAGAGGAATAAAATCATCAATATCTGCCTCAAAAGTAACTCACTACAGATTTGAAATTCCATTACTAAAGCAAAAGAAAACCACCAAATAATATTTCCCAAATCATGTTCATGTTGGATATAGATTAAAGAAAAATCGCACTAGCACATGACTAGGATCTCTCCTTGATAGCTACCTAGCAAAAGATTTGGAGCAAAATCGCACTAGCTACACATGGCTGGGATCTCTCCTTGGCAGCTAGTAGTAAAGAATTAGAGCAATCAATGAACAGATCTAAGAGTAAGAAGGAGAACACCATGCTTGTTCATACCTAGAACAGTGAGGAAGGCAGATTTGAATCTTTCCTACTATCTTTTCCCAAATCTTGTGCAAAAAAAAGTGTTACTGCAACCAAATCAATGGATGAGTGAAAGAATCACAAGTAGAAGAATCGCAGTAGGAAAAACAAAAAAATCACAAGAAAAAATTGCAGTGCCATGCCTGTAGCAATTGGAGGAGGAGCGAGTGCTCTACGACAACTAGGGAGGAAGAAGTGATGAAGGGGCAGCGCCGACGAGCGGAAGAAATCCGTCAGTGGCAAGGCCGCCCAAGTCGTGACGTCGTGGAGGACGGTGTCGTCCGATGCTTTTTGAGGAACGAACGGTCAGACGTTTTGGCTTCGTGGAGGACAAGTCGAAGACGGAACCGGTTGATCCTGCGACGCTAACCAAACAGTAGGCTAGGTTTGGTTTTTGGATCGGATGGTCCGAGGATCGACACGCTACGCAAACCAAACAAGCTATTGGAGATTGTTCCTATCAGGTTTTATCATTGGAAAAATTAGTTGCAATCAGGTAATATAATTATTATTATTTTTGCTGCTATATGATTCTTGTTTGTGCTATTTGTATATGAACAAGGAGTTTGTTTGCTATAGATTCTTTGAGATGTATGTCAAAGAGAGGAGCTAACTAGTGGTTATTGTGCAAATATTTTAGTTCATTTGGAGTAATATAGCATTGGTATGATCTAGTGATTTAGATATGATATTTAGATATTCAAATTACGACTCCAAATTTTTGTAACTGGCTATTGTATAAAGATTTTAGTTTATTTGGAGTAATATAGTATCAACAAGAGTTATTGATTTAGATATGATATTTATAAATTCAAATTGTAACACCAAATTTCTGTACTTTCAAGTCTTATATTGATCAAATTCTTGTTAATAGGCTCTTCTATTCCCATGTTGCATAGGTGGATGAATGTTCAAGACTATTTTGATCAAAATAATAAAGTGCAAGGACTCAAGTGATCAGTGATCAGCAACAAAGTGGATTCTATAATAGTTGGTGCATGGTCCTAAAGAACAAGGGATTTGAGTATGGATAATGTGCACACTAATAATGCTATATTTTGAGTAGTTTCCATCACTAATCACCCTTAAAAAGTTCTATATGCCAGGAAGGCTGGACAGAATCAATCATTGTATTCTAAAAGGCATGCATGCCCTTTAATTTATAGGTGTTACACAATGTATCCACTAAACAGAAAAAATAGTAGTCATATGTTATATAGTCATAACTATTTAACAATTTTGTATCTATCTCTTTAGATAGACATTAGTGAATTTTTTATAATTTTGGTGCATAAATGTGAAATGTATGGAAATACTCCTAGTTATGTAATTGTGTTTGTGCATATATATGCTCCTACAGAATCCGCAGGTTAGATCCATTGTGGTGTTGGTGCTTCTGCATGAAGCTGGAACCACTTTTACACTAAAGAATTTGATGTGCTTTAACAGCTCTAACTTCAAGTCTACAAATACTCATAAAGTTAGAATTATTTATATGGCTATGTCATTGATTACAACTCAATTACCTTCTATTATAAGATGTAAATTTTATTTAAAACAACAAAATAATAGTCTTTTGTCAAACACTATCAGAACTCTAGTTTTTAGTATATGTCGAACTAGAGTTATATCATATATGACTTTAGTTTCTCTATGATAGAAGTTGAATCCAAAACTTGACCAAACTAAGTCTTGAACATCAATTCTTTAAAACTAGCATTTAAATTTTTTTGGAACTATCATTAACTTGGAAATCAATGATTTAGAGGGACCAATAGTATATTTTTTTGTCATACAATGTTAATCATTGTAACACCCTGAGTTTAGGGGTAAAAACTTTCTTTTTCATGAACATCATGCATGCATGGATCTGTAGTAGTAGCAAGATCAGTTCAACTCTAATATATCTCAAGCCCTAAAATATCTCAAAATCTTCCCGGTGAACCCAAATCAAGATCATATTGCTCAGATATGATCTATCAGTTACTCTGACCATAAAAGCCTTTAGAAGCCAGATTCAATTCCATCTCTAACTCTCAGATCTTGCGATCCTTTTCAGTTTTCGAAAACAGAAATTCTAATTAATATCCTAATTACCCTGAATACTCTGAACTCAGATTTAGCCAAATCTTGACATAATCCAGACCAGATTATTCTTGGATTATGATCATGGGTATGCCAATACCTTAATCCAGAAAGTTGGCAGTCAGATTTCTTCATCTAAGCCTTTTTCACATATCAGTCCAAATTGTATCGCGAATCAGTCCTTTTTCTAATATCTGGAAACCTAAAAAGGCTAAAATCCTCAAATCAACTCCAAATTCAAATCTGTCTCAGGGAACACCTCCCAAATGCTAATTAATACAAAATCTTCTTTTATCAGAATACCCAAAACTCTCTCCAATTACCTTGAATTCAAAATCGACCAAAACTGAGATTTAATTTACCCTAAATACCATATTTTCGGGTTATATCAAAAATCATCAAATCATGCCAGATTTTACCAAATTTCTTTCTGGATGAGTATAAGGTATAAGTTTATACTCATCTATGAAATCAAATTTCAAATCAACTATCTCTAAGCCAGAAATTACAAATCAGTCCAAGTTGCAAACTAAGAATCTTGCAAATAGGTCCCTGGCTCGACCACACTTGCAGTTCACGACCAGGGATCAGCCTCTTCGACCACACCTGCTGTTCACGACTAGAGAAATCTCCTGCGACCAAATCAGCAGCTTCAGCCATCTCGACCGCAGCGCAGTGCTTCACTTCGATCAGCGCCGCCGCGACTGCGACCAAAGCACTATGTCACCGTGTTTTTGCCTCCGATCTAGCGCCACTGTAGCCCATGCTTTTTCACAACCGCGTTTGCATGCGCACTCGTGTTTGCACCTTAGCTATTGCCGTGGCAGTCCTTGTCCAGCTTACCAGCAACTTGCACAGCTTCACCTGCTCGCCGTTGCTTCAACCCGAAGGTACACCAGCGCAAGCAATTTAGCCGTCAAACAGTAAGCTTTGCTTTGCTTCTCCTTGCCCTTGAATAGCAGTCCCGAGCAGCTCCCTTGTCACCAGCACTGATCTCTAGAGCTTCTCAGCAAATTACCAAAACTTCTTCGCTGTTGTCTTCTTCTCCGGCGAGCCGCCGAGGAGGTCGACGACGCCAGCTCGCCTCGCTTCACCAATCTCCAAATTGACACCACCAGTGAGTATCTCTCATCCTCCTCATCGTTTTGTAGCATTTAATTGAACTCCCGTGCCCCACATCGCCGGTGATCACCGGAATTGCTAAAACCCCTGTTCCAGCTTTACAATTTGAATCAATCCAAATTAACCTTCAATCCAGGAGAGTAAAATGATAAGTGAGCTTTATTTAGCAAGCCAGTGAATTCAGATTTCCAAATTAAGCAAGAATCGAAGCTATCTCCAAGTTTGAGCTTCACCACTCGCCGGCGCTCGTCGCCAGACTTCTCCGGTGATGCTCTGGCCAAATTAATCATGCCATTAGTTTCTCAATGTACCCCTCTTACTCTCTGAGCTTGGAATTAAGTTCAAATCCTGTATAATGAAAATCCCCAAATCCAGTGTCATCTTCTCCGGTCCCGGCCACCGGAAATCTGTTCCTGGCCGATCTACCTCCAACCACCTTGTCCCTTAGATGCATCTTGATCTCCTGAACAATTTTGTCTACTAGCTCGATGTCTAATTTGGTCTAAATCGAAAGTTATGGCTATGCCCTAATTTCTGTCCAGTGCCATGATTTGAAACTTCAGCCACCGTGTTCTTCGCGGTTTTCACCACATTCCGGCCATCTTCAACCTTGAAACCTGTTGAATTATTAGTTCCTGTGATCAAAGCCTACCTCCCAGACAAAGTGGTGCATCAATTGGAGCCCTAGATCACAAGATATGGTAAACCCTAGTTTCTGTCCATGTCAGCCCAATGCCAGTCTATGTCAATGAGTGGCATTGAATCTTTTTACCTATTTCCAGACATGCATTTCGAGCATGACTTTGTCTCTTAGACTCCTAATGTTGTGATCTACAATTTCTTCTTCTGTTACAACTTGAATTGAGCCCTCTATCAACCATTGATCCTTTGTCAACACCTTGAACCGAATGTCGACCTGAAGACATTCGTCAATTTTGGGCAAAGCAGCCGCGGACTTAATGTCATTTCCATACTTTGGAACCCTAAAAGTCTCTAGCACCCATCTTCAGCCCTAATTCTGTGAGTTAGCCCTAATCAGCTTCTAAACCCAATTATTCCAGAATCATCGAGACATTTCATCTTTGCATTATTGCATGTAGTATAATAATGTATTGAAAAGGTTGTGATTCTTGGTTGCTTGTTTGATCTTTGCTCAGAGTTAGAGCCAGAGTTTGAGGACTTCACTGCCGACCCGACATCAGCTGCTGTTTCTTACGACGTGGAAGGCAAGTCATAGTCTTAATCATCTTGAACCTATATTTTATGAATTGTTATAATATGACCTTGAATATAAGTAATATTGCATGTGAGAATGGTCGAATTATGAATTGGCAGTGCTAGACTGGATGTCTGTGAAATGTGCAATGATCAAATAGTGAGCCATGAACTATTATATATGTACCTATGTATATTCATGAAATAAAACCCCTAGCTGTGACTAGAATTTTGGTATGGATGGCTGTAGCACTAGAGGTGCTTAACTGTAAAGGATAGCAGACACGGAAGGTGCATGGTTTATGGATGGTCTGGTCACTGGCATATAAGGACTAGAATCTTGTGTTGTGCGTCTAGTGGAATGGCCAACGTGCTAACCATAAGCCTGGTATGGGACAGGCCTGAACAAGTACTTATGTGGATCACACATGGAACCCCTGCAAGAGATGCGTTGTGATGCAGATTTACACGGAGTGTGGCTCCCACACATATCACTGAAGGTGATCATGCATGCTGACCCAGTAATGGGAATATGCATTCGGGGTGGGGGTTTGGCTACAACCCACCACAACTGTGCTTCGCGAGAGATCCACAGGGTAGGGGGTGAATTGTGTGTGAAACATGATAAAAGTTCTTGTTATCTCCACCTTACCACTCACCCATAGTTGTGAGGAAGGGTCTAATCATATTGATAGGATGGGCATGAAAGTGGAATATCTTGCGGGTAAATTGGTACCTCTCTGCAGAGTTAAAAACGTATTCGAATACTCTGAGCTCCCGGGTTTATAGGAGTCTGCTGTGGTGGATTAAATCCACGGGGTGTGGCACAAGTATGTTTTCTAAATAAAATTTGAGAAGTCAAGATTACCCAAATGACATGTGTTTTCATGATAAGGGGTACTGCTGTGGGTTGTCGTGTGTCGATGTGTCGCGGTAGTGTTATAATTTAGTGAACATAAATAACAATGGTATGTTATGGAAAGTGCTGCCATGAGATGAGATGAGATATGAAAGAAAAGATTATTTTACAAACATCCATAATTCTTGACTAGTCTAGGTTCATAACAACACTACTATATGTATCTACTCTTACCTATGACTTGCTGAGTACGTAAGTACTCGCCCTTGCAACCTTCAACCCAGTAGATGGAGCGTATCATGATCAAGAAGAAGGCGTGGAAAACTTCTTAGAACAAGATGAAGGAGAGCCAGTTCTGCCACATCCCTGATGTGTTATTCTACCGTCAACTTCTTACTGTGGAAGGGACACCCATCATCCGCTGTATAGAAGTTTTTATTTTGGTTTAACTAAACCTTGAATGCCGCGAAGGTATTGTAATCTCGTTATGTAATATTAAGGCCAGCAGGCCACACTGCTTAAATATTTTGTATGTTTTTTTTGCTGCAATGTGAATATACTCCTGTGCTTGACTTATCCTGGGAAGTCAAAGGTATGCATATATGGGACTAGCTACAGCAAGCTAGGTCTCCACGGGAGTAGTCGTAGTCCCAGTTTCGGGGCGCGACAATCATATAAGTCTTTAGACTCTTAATTGGAGAAGTTAAATATCAAATGGGTTTCCATTTTCACTTTGGTGAGAAAAATTGGACAAGTAGGAAGAAAGTCTCACCAGTTGTGTGCCTTAATTTGAATTTTTTATGGTTTTTGGAAAAGTAATTTTTACCCCTAATCCCATATTTTTCAATTTTCCTGGTAGATCTATATTTTTTCCATTTAAGTACTTATATTTGTTTGTAGGTGGTAATTATGCCTTTATGTCATACACTTTCCTTTTCACAATTTAAGACTATTTTTATTTTTCTAATTTCACAATATAAACCTTATTATAATTCCAATATATTATTTAGTACATATTTGACTCCTTTATCCTCTATGGTATCCTCTCATGCCTCCATTAACATGTGGGACTCTCCTTTGAGGAATCCCGTGGCAACCGCCCAGGTGGATTGCGCACAGGTAGGTTCATCACAAGCTCACAACAACAGGATTCACTTTAAACAATAAAGCTGATAGATAAAAACAAGTACAAGGTCACGAGGACCACTATTACAATATCATAATGCCAAGGATGGCCTTAATTAAAGTTGGTACAAAAGTAGAGAGTTTTTCAAAATCAAAAATCGGTATCGAAGTACCGAACACAGAAAAACAACACAAAAAGCAACCACAAAGGTCTTCACTTCCTTCTGCAGCGGCTCTGGAAGGGCTTCCTCCACATCGGACTCAACTTGGCTCATGACCCTCCTAGAAGCTCAAATCGTCTGGAAAGACTCTTTCCTCTTCTTGGTGCTCAAGGCCAGGGGAATCGGAATCCTCGAATCTTTTCTTCTGAATTTGTTTGTAAAGGCAAGGGTGAGCATGTTTTTACACAATGCTCAGCAAGTCTCGTTACGAGAATGCAGGTATATAGATGAGGAGTGATCAAGAAAAGGGCTTAAGTCTTATAATCATAAATAGTATAGATTTAAATTCTTTGATCTCTCAAATAAGGGTTTTATTTTCAACAGCGGGGTTTTGTAAATCTTATAATAGACTTTAAGAAATTGTTATGTGATGGTCTCCCATTAGTCATCACTTTTATCAACCCATATTATGAAAACATTCCAAATAGTTACTTGTGCTGAACCACATGGATAAATCCACCGCGAACATACTCCATGACCTGGGAGTACAGAGTATCCGATACTTTTCTTACGCTTTGCAAAGGTGTACCTCTTTTTAAATCCACTTCTTCACTCGACTTTCAAGTCGGGCCAACTCCATGTGACTTATACACATGTGACAAGGCCGAGATCACACAACGCTTTTGCAGTTCAGTATTAACAGTATCCCCGCCCGGTAAATAGACAATTAAGTCTCAAGTACCGTTGTGGGTCCTCCCCACTGCCTTACTTCCTAGCCTTTGGCCTATGTTCCCGCAGGACACATAGCCTTGGTCTATCCACGCGAGACATTTGACCGTCACGATTACAACCGCTCACGGCTTAATCGGAGGCATAGGGCGTCTTCCTTCTTTCACCTTTTCCTCTCATGCTTTTTCTGAACTCACATCACTCACGGACGAACTGCGCCCAACCAGTTTCCACGCGAGAAACCAGACCGACAAACCATGCAGGGAACTGCTAATACCAAAAAGCTACTAAGTCGTGCCTGTCCCATACCAGGCAAGTGGTTGGTACGTTTTTCATGCCGCATAGGGGCACAACACAAGGTTCTAGTCCTTATGAATTAATAGTGAGGAGCCATCAACATTCCTTGGTGCGCACCGCACCCTCTCCATACAAACCAATCCTCACTATCAATACTAAATTGACATTTTATTTCACAAAAGGGGTTTCAAATCCATTTCTCACATATTAGCCATTTCACATCCAACATGCATACTTAAATAAGATTAAAGCCTAAGCATGGTATCCTAGGGTGACAAGGTTGCATGATAATTCGATATCAAAAGGGGTTTCCACATGAAAGTTGGGTCATATCTATTCACATGTTTCTAAACATAGTTATATCAAATATTCAGCATGCATATATCTTTAAAACAGTGAATCTACTTTACTTCAAAATACTGGGTGAGACATGATCAAGGGTGACAACTTGCCTTGCACTGCTGGGTCTAATTATTCGGACGAATTTTCAAAGACTTCTTCCGCTCCTTCAGCTTCGGGCTCTGCGGCGGACACAAGTAATACAATACATACACTACATAAGCATACATAAAATAGTTGCAATAGAAAATAATAAGTAAATATATCATGCATGCAAGGGAAAAGATTTGGACAGAATCTCTTGGGTGCTGGTCGAAGAGATGGGCTCAAAAGAAGTCGAATGTCAAAGGCCGACATTCAGTCCACGGCAAGACATAACCATAAGTTGGTCTTAGGTAGGTTTTCTGGAGAAGTGACAGAAGAGAAAGGTGTAGAACACAACTCCAGGAATCTAGGGGACAAAGTGACATTTCCATTGCTCAACCAGAAGGGGTCAAACAGGGCTAATGCCAGTGGCTGACATGCACTGACATAGTGCAGACATTGCCAAAATCTAGGGCTTGACATAACTTTTGATCCAGGGCTCCAATTGATGCACAACTTTGTCTGGGAGGTAGGCATTGATAACAGGGACAAAATACTTAACAGGATCAAGGGCTGAAAGTGGCTGGAAGGTGATGAAATTCAGTGATGAACTGTGGTGACTTGGACATGAACTGGGCTTCTGGACAGTGATCTTGGCAAGGGCATATCTTCCAATCTAGGCAGATTCAGACATCGAGCTAGTGGAAGGAAATGCTCAGGGAGGTGAGGCAAAGCTAAGGGACAAAGTTTCAGGAGCTAGATCAGCCGGGGAAGAATTCCGGCGACCGGTGCTGGAGAAGACGACACTGGAGATTGGGGGGTTTCGATACAAAGCATTTGAACTCGATTGCTTGCTCAGGGAGTGAGAGGGTGAAGTGTGGAAGCTAATGGCTAAGTCAATTTGGCTGGGGGATAGCTGGTACGGCCTGGCGACGAGAGCCAGATCATCGGCGGCGAGCCAGAACGGGAAAACTTCAATTTCAGCTGAATTATGCAATCTGAGCACACAGGCTTGCTAGATGGGGCCTACTGATCAAGAAACTCTACTGGAGGGGAAACCAATTTGGGATGAAATGAACAGCATTGGGGAAACAGGGCAAACGGCCGTTTACGGCGATCACCGGCGATGGGGTTCAATCTGGTGCAATTAACTGGTATGACACAGAGAGGGAGGTAAGGGACGCTTACTGGTACAGTTGAATTGGAAGGAGAAGCCACGGTTTGCTCTGGCGATGGTGGTCTCAAAAACAGCTTGCCGGAGAAGAAGAAGAGAGCGGCGAGGGCACTGGAAAAAGATTGGCTAAGTCATGAGACAAGGAATTTGCACAACACTGGGGTTTTAAATAGGCTCTGGGGCGAAGCTAGCGAGGGGAAAACTGCGGGAAAAATCGAGCCAGGGGCAAGGATGGCCGGGCGCAGGTGCGACAACGGCGACGACGACGTGATGTGCACGGGCTGTGCAGTTGCTTTGCCAGCGTTGTCGGGAGCGCATTGGAACTAGGTTTGAAACGGCGCGGATGCGGAGGCAGCAACACAGCTCCGGCGATGACACGTACACGCATGCAAGTGCCACGGCCACGGGCGTGCGCGCGCGAAAACGCTGCTGGAGCGCGGGCGTTTAACCGCTGGGTTTAGCAGGGTCGTTGGTCACTGGCACGTGCGCGCGGGGTGGCTGACCACCAGCACGGGCGACCGAAAAAGATGGCCGGCGGCGAGTTCTGCGGCGAGGCAAAGATGAACGGAGCACTGGTCGAACGCAAACTGGTCAAACAGGGACTGGAAAAGAAGGCTTGGGCTGATTTGCAATTTTGAAACTTGCTCCAGGGACTCATCTGTGAGGAAAAGTTGAATTGGAAATGGGCTTGATTGTAAATCTGGAGATCTGGTGGGCTGATCTGAAATCTGATTTCAGGAATGAGTTGCATAAGATTAATGGAACTCATCTAGCCAAAGTTTGACAAGATCGGGCAAGATCTGAAGGGTTTCGACAAAAGTGGGGAAAACGACTTTAGGGTAAAACAGGGTAAATAGGGTTTCAAAAACGGCGAGGGTCGAAACTCAGGTTTAGGGCAGGATTTGGAAATTCTTCCAGAAGGGAAAAATGTTCAGAATAGTGAATGGGAGATATTCACTGAATCAGATCAAAGTTTGGAGGTGGTCTGAGACTTTTAGTCTTTTTGGGCTTTTGACAAATCTGAAAAGGGCTCATTTGTGAAAAAGATCTAAACGAAAGGGTTTGATTGCCGACTTTTTGGGGTAAGCTGCTGGCACAACTGGGATCTCATTCTGAAATAGAGAGGGACGAGGCATGCCAGGATTTGGGAAAAATCGGGGTGTTACATAACATTTTTTCCTCACACATCCAAACTTTATATAATAGAGGTATCATTAATTTATTATGATTATTTTCTCTCATTCAATACTCTTAATTCGCATGTGAATAAGAAGTAAACTTATATTATGAATCAAAAGAAGTATTTCAACAATGAATGAATGACTATATAGAATGATGTTATTGCTTGCTTACATGAACAATAACATGGTGTGATGGGCCAATACTTATCCTATCAAATTGTATTTTGCTAGTCAATTTTTGTAGTTAGCTAAGATTATTATTAAAATTAACCTAGTAATTTCAAATCACTTTGGAGAGAGAAATTTTTGTAGTAAGCTATTACTTCTTTCTAAATAGGAAGTATTTGTTAACACTCCCTCCCCCGTCTATTTGTGTTCTTGTTTATAAACTCATTTCAGACTAAAATCCATATTAAACTAGTAATGATTCTAGCTGATTTTATTTTAGATATACTAGCTGATTCTTACAGTAAGCCATATAATAAGGAAAGACTACGAGGATTTTAAGGTCTTTGGCATTTATTATGGACAAGCGTTGGATGAGTGCGGCTAGGTAGAAAACAAACACTCAATCACTAAATCAAATACAAAGCTACTTTATGTTATTCTTTTGATTGAAACTAATGATAATTAAATGTAGGTACTCAACTGAATATAACCAAGGCATAAAGGACTTCATAGAGTTTGCTTTTGCAAATTCTACAAAAGCAAATGAAATTCTCTGCCCTTGTAGAAAATGTGTGAACTGTGTTTGGAGAGAAGCTGAAGTTGTTTATGAACACTTGATTTGTGATGGGTTTTTAGAAGGATACACCAAGTGCATATTTCATGGTGAACAAACATCATTGCACAGGACAAACAAGAAATCTAATATAGAAAATGTTCCTAATATGGATAGTGAGCCGCACCTAGATGAGATCACTGAAATGATCCATGACATAGGTTGTGGATACCAAGAAGTTGGTGATATAGGTGGTGATGGTTCCGATTCGGAGGATCAAGATGTAGATGTTGAGACATTCTATAGGTTAGCAAGTGATGCTAGTCAAGAGCTCTACCCTAGGTGCAAACTCACAAAGCTACAATTTATTGTGAGGCTTCTTCACAAAAAAATTCCTAGGTGGATGGAGTAACATTAGCTTTGATTTGTTATTAGACTTACTGAAGGAAGCATTTCCAAAGAATGCCACAATGCCAAAAAACTTCCATGATGCAAAGAAGATGGTGAGAAGTCTCAGGTTGGGTTATGAGAATATTGATGCATGTGAACATGACTGTATACTATTTTCGAAAGAGCATGCAAATATAGACTCATGCCCAAAATGTGGAACTTCCAAATGGAAGATAGAAAAGAAGAGCCCTGATGGGAAGCGAGTACACAAAATTCCTAGAAAGGTTCTTTGATATTTTCCACTTAAAAAGAGGCTCCAGAGACTGTATATGTCATCAAAGATAGCAGCTGATATGAGATGGCATAGTGAAGGGCACACTAGGGATGGGTTGATACGCCATCCAGCTGATTCTCCGGCTTGGAAGGATTTCTACCACTGGTACCCAGACTTCAGTTCTGACTGTCGCAATATTAGGATGTGTTTGGCAACAGATGGTTTTAATCCTTTCCGAAGCCTAAGTTCATTACATAGCATATGGCCTGTTGTATTGATTCCCTACAACCTTCCACCATGGATGTGTATGAAGCATCCAATTTTATCCTCTCTCTGCTTATTCCTTGTCCTAAAGCTCCTGGAAATGATATTCACGTCTACCTTCAACCTTTGATCGATGATTTGTTAGAGATGTGGCATGGTGTCAAAACTCGTGATGCATCATCTGGTCAATGGTTTCAATTGCGTGCCGCCTTGTTCTAGACTATTACTGATTATCCAGGATATGGATATGTATCTGGACAAGTTACTTCTGGTGATGTTGGATGTGTTGTTTGCCATGCAAATACTTGCTCACTTCATCTTAAAAATGGTAAAAAACATTGCTTCATGGGACATCGTCGATTCTTGCATTCTTGTCATGAATTTAGAAATGATAGTGAGTCATTTGATGGTACCAAATAGTATAGGGAAGCCCCAGTTTCTCTTTCTGGATATGATGTTATAGAACAAACAAAAGATGTAAAAAATGATTTTGGGAAGGACCCAACAGGGAAAAGACCATCTCGAAAGTGTAAGGGTAAGGATGGTGAACCAAAAACTATTTGGAAAAAACAACCAATATGGGTGCAATTGCCCTATTGGAAGGATATTTTGTTGCGTCATAATCATGATGTGATGCATATCAAGAAAAATGTTTGTGACAATATAATTAACACACTTTTGGATATTGATGGCAAATCAAAAGACAATTTCAACACTCGCTTGGACCTCCAACTGTTAGGTATCAAGAAGGATCTGCATCCTATCTCAGTAGGTGATGAGGGCATCACCCCTAACGATGCGTCCATTCTTCCAACACCCGTTGTGCAAGGACCAATAACAAGGGCACGTGCACGTCAACTAAATCACCAGGTGAGCTTGTTTCTTAGTACACGAGAGAATATTGACAAGAGCGAGTTACTATCTAATAATATTGTGCTTGTGCTCAGGAATCATGGTGTTGATCAGCGAGGGTGTCACTTTGCGCCAAGACGGGTCGGGAATAAAGTCTACCGCGATCTGGAGTCCGGGTCGGCCACGGCGGAGCAGCCTGTCTTCAAACGGGCGTAGCAGATGGATACGAACTCCATTTGGGGCGTTCAAGTACATTACGGGGAAGCCCTCGACGAGTCCTTTCCAACGGATCTGGTCCCACGTCCAAAATCCTTCTGAGCTAATCACAATCATGGAAACAAGTGGAGACCAGATTCTGTTGGGCCGTGCGGTGCTGCGTCACCTGTCTATTGGGCCTCGGCCCGTGTATCCCGCGTGGGGGGGTGCGCCCCAAACCCTAGACGCCACCCCTCTCGCATATTAAAACCTCGTAGCCGTCATTGTTAGACTTGGGTTTTGCTTAGAATTTTCTGCTGTCGCAGTTCGCCGTCTTTTGGTTTGTGGAACCCCAACACTTCGTGATCTTAATACATACTTGCAATTCGAGATTGCTTCTTCTGTGTTCTTGCACATGTTCTTCGATTCGCTTGCAGGAACAGGCCTTCGTGGCTTGGTCAACCGCGCCTCGGTACGGTTGATAACGAACGGAGCAGTGGTGTAGCGATTGCAAGCCTAGATCGGTTCTGGTTGAAAGTCGGATCGTGAACGTCGAGTCTCTACCAATCGAACTATCCCTTACTTGTCGGAAGATCGGGACCCCGTTCCTCATCAAGTGGTATCAGAGCTCCGGTTGCCCATCAGGTATCTCGTATCCCATCTGTTCATTGTTCATCGTTTTACCCATCGTCCAGAAAAAAGCCAAAAAAAAAATTTAGGTCATAGTCTTCCGCTGTCCAAACCACTTTGAGCCTTCGCAATCTTTGCTTTCAGCTAGCGTTGTTGAGTTTGTCCTTAGTTCGTCATCTGGTTGCTGGTTTAGATTGTGTTCGTAGTTCTGTCCATCACCTCCCCGTTGCATCGTCCGTCCTACCACCGCCAGACATCCAGAAAACCAAATCGAATCCTACTCGGTTTGCCCCCGCTAGCCGCCTTGTGTTACTGTCCCGCTTCGCAAACCCTAGATAGGTCACAAACCGCCTTGTGTCAAACACCCTGCATCGCTAGCCTCCCCTTTGTTCATCCCGCCAACCCACCGTCACGTTCCCTACTTGCGAAACCGAAAGTTCGCATTGCCTAGAAACCCTAATCCGCAGCACCTTCACTAAAACGGCCATAACTTTTGCATCCAAACTCCGTTTGAGCTCCACGACCACTCGTTTCGAAGCTAACGAAAAGTTACACTTGAATTTCACCTAATTTTTCGGTTTTGGAAAATTTTGGAGGCCAAAATCCCTCTGGAAGATCGAGTATCCGCCCCCGGAAGTTTTAGCACAGTTTTCAGAGCAAACACTAGAATTTATATCAGCCACCCCTTACCTCCAAATTGAGGGGAACCTACTTTGTTTCCATATTTCTGTGTTGCTGAACTTGAAAAAAAATATCAGAAAAATCGAACAAAAAAAAATTCAAAAAGAGGCAACACACAGAAAAGAGCCGCGCAGTAAAAAAAATCCGGGGGTTCGTACTTGCCATACTTGCTATCTTTGGGATCAGAATTGCTTCAATATTGATTGTCCTTGCTATCATCTTGCTGTTTCCATTTGTTACCTTGTTGTCTTTGCTTGCTTGAACAGTTCTAGGGGCGCATTTAGGCCAGCAACACTAGTGGGTTCTTTGGACACTTATTCAACTTAGCATTCTGATTTCAATTATTGCTAACCTTTGCTACCATAACTGCCTTCCAAGCTCCACATACTTTCTATCAGAACAGGATTCAACCTTGCAATTGTTACACTTAAGCTCGTCACGATATCATGAACCAGCCACCGGTTGTACCTTCTGCAGCGTTGGTAAGAGCCTTGCAAGAGCGTGGTAAGAAGCTTGAGAGGGTGTGAATCCACTTGTCTGAACCTGGTAGTTTGTAGGGATAATACTTCTTGTGTTTCTTCTACTTTCTACTAATCATGGCAGGATCTGATAAAGAGGACAACGAGTGTGTCCTTCATGCTGAGCTGAAAACCATGATGGAAGCGATAACCAAAGGTATTGAAAGATTGGAAGGACGTGTTACCCAGCTTGATGAAAGGGTTCAGATGATCGAGAACCGCCCACCTGCTGTCCAACAACAGCAAAATGATGCAGCCCAGGAGCACGATGATGATGTAGAGGGACATGTGGCACCTCGCAATGAACCCGCTTTGTGACGTGCGGCACATGACTAAGAGCACTTCAACCGAAATCGTCAAGGTATGAGAGCTAACAATGGTAATAATAACTATCGCAATGATGATCCATTTGCTAAAGTTAAGTTTGCCGTACCTTCTTTTTCTGGTACATATGATGCTGAGGTGTACTTAGATTGGGAAATGGAGATTGAACAAAAATTTAATTCCCATCTTGTTCCTGAAATTCATAGAGTTAGACAAGCCACTAGTGAGTTCAAGGATTTTGCTATAATTTGGTGGAATGAACTAGTAAAGTCTAACGTACATCCTGGTACTTGGCATGATCTAAAGAGACAAATGAGCGCTAGATTTGTGCCTCCTTTCTTTAAACATGATTTGCGTAAAAAATTGCAACGCTTAGATCAAGGTAACAAATCGGTAGAGGAGTACTACCAAGAGCTTCAAATAGGCATGTTGCGTTGTGAGGTGGAGGAAACCGAGGAGGATAAAATGGCTCGTTTCTATGGAGGGTTAAGGCATGACATACAAAATATTATTAAAGGACTATCATGATGTCAATAGATTGTTCCAGCTTGTTGTTTTGGCAGAAAAAGAATTGCAGGGACGACAACAGCGGCCACAGAGCAACTTTGGTAGTACCTTCACCCCAAGACAGGTGTCAACCAACTCAGAGCCACCTCCTGCTGTTCGGTCTACTGCCCCCTCGACCAGTAGGGCACGTTCAGTAGCACCATTACCACAGGCACGTACACCCGAGGTAAGCAAAACTTCTAATGTGCAGGCACCAGCGAAGTCGTCTTCATCTGTTGCCTCCACGGGACGTACAACAGGTATCATATGCCACCGTTGCAAGGGGATGGGCCATGTCATGAAGGAATGCCCAAGTCAGCGAGCTTACATTGTGACAGACGATGGTGGGTACTGACGAAGATTGACACCCGAGTCAGTTCAAATAAATGCATCGTTGGTTCAAGATAGATTCGAGCCAGACACGTGCCTGGTGGTGCGAACTCAAGTCATTCTGAGAAGCATCAGCCCGAGGTCGCAGGCTTTGCGCGATCAGACCGCAGCTAGTGCGCGGTCAGGAGTTCGTGTGCTATACGCGAACAGAATGTTGGAGATGTTGCGTGGTCAGCCAACATCCCCCGGTCAGAGCACTTTCGACCAGGGTATTTGGGATTCACCTGTCCCTATAGCGGGAATATCCCAAGTATCCCAAAGATTCTTTCACGTGGAGGACTAACCGTCAGGAGGTTAATACGTGCAGTTATCCATGAATAACACGTGTTAAACCTGCGTGGGGGTTAAGAGCGGTTCTCTAAACCACATCCAAGCAACAACCTGATGCAGTTACGACATGGCACCCTTTCGACTAGTATAAAAGGGTGGCAAGATGCATCAAACAAAGGAGAAAAAAAGGGAAAAGATCGACGTCTCTGATCAAAGCAAGATACAACACATCTCAACCACTCAAACAGCCAAATCTATGGCCTAGATTTGATAGTTTTTATAAGCCTCCCTAGCTTCTTTCTGTACATTTACATAGGAAAAACCTTCGCCTGTGAAGGTCTTTTTCCGCCATCTTGTAGATCTTTTTCCGTCCTCAGCCTCCCTACCACGTATAGTGAAACCCCAACAGGACGTAGGGCTATTACTCCCACCATCGAGGGCCCGAACCTGTATAAACCTCTTTGTGCTCCTGTTCTCCATATTTCTACTTACCTTCCCGGAGGGTCATCTTGAAAGGTCTCACTATTATAAATTTTGCATAAGTTCGGCTGAGGACCCCGAGTCCGAATCGTCGACAGCTGGCGCCCACCGTGGGGCCTTTCTCAAGGCGTCCTAATTTTCATCCAGAGGTTCGCTGAAATATGGCTGGAGTATATGATTCCGAGAACGATTTTGATCTCGAGGATTATGCTCACATTCCAATGCCTTCTCCAAGCGATCCTGTTCCGATGGAGGAGGTTGGAGGCCAAAATCTTCCAGAGGTTGAATCATCTCTCCAGGTCATGTCCATCGATCAGGGAGCGACTAGCGCAAGGTCAGAACCCACCGAGGTTCTTAATGCGCTAGAGGGTGAGACCGGTCCGTCATACGACCCTGCTGAGGGGAAGGATGATATCGACCTGGAAATCAGCCCGGGGAGATTCGACCCTGATAACCTCCACCGTCTCTTTGATTTCGAGTCCGACTCGGAACAAACTGAGATGTTTTCCCCATCGACAACCTCTCTCCCTAGACAGTTCACTGCCTTATCGGAGGAAACTCCTGATCAACAGGCTGCTAGGGAAGAACGGGATCGCAAACAGAAGGAGGATCAAGATCTCGAGCAACAAAACAACGAACTGCCCTAGAGGCTCTTCAAGATGCGCAGGCTCGTTACGATGCTGGTCCGAGTTCTTCTCGATGGTCACGTGGTCGCAGACGCAACCAGACCCCTTCTTTGCCTCCGGAGCGTTTCCCGGTGGACGAAGAAACGGTAACACCTGGTGCCCCTAGGAGAAGTACCCATGGTCGACTGCGATCTATCGCGGAAGTCATGCGTAACTTCCCTCCTATGGTCACGGATGCGCAGAAACCGGCCTTCACCAGGATCCTGGCGGAAAGACTGGATGAGGTCGCGTCTGAGGTGACCCCAATGGCCTCTTCCCAGTCGGTAACACGTTCCTGCGAACGAGAGTGTTCTCACTCTGGTTCTGGTAGGCGAAGTTACCCGCCGCCTGTACCATCCTGACAGGACAAGTACAGGTGAACACAGGATTCTTGTGGTAGGGATCGAGTCCCTGTCCACTCTCGTTTGGGACCACGGATAACTCCATCGTTGCGTGAAGTCGCCCGTGACCCGGTCGAGAGTCATAGGGCAGTTCACGGTCCCTACGTTGGTTGTAAAGCTTTCTCGTCCGGCCTTCGTGCGGTCGTTTGGCCGGATAAGTTTCGACCAGGGGCCATTGAAAGGTTCGACGGAACTCATAACCCATCCGAGTTCCTTCAAATCTATATCACTGCCATCCAAGCGGCAGGAGGCGATGACCGGGTCATGGCCAACTACCTGCCTACAGTCCTCGAAGGACCGGCTAGAACCTGGCTGTTTAATCAGCCCGAGGGTTCCATCTACAATTGGGAAATGCTGTGCGACGCTATCCTCAGCAATTTCCAAAATTGTTATCAAAAGCCGGGTAAAGAGGACGATCTTCATCGGCTACGACAAACTTCAACCGAAACTCTTCGGCAGTTTATCAAGAGGTTTGTTGGGGTGAGGAATACCATCCCGAACATATCTGACGGCTCCGTTATCAGGGCATTTAAACATGCGGTTCGATACCGGAGATTCACTGAAGACTTGCTTATCCACCCTCCTCGATCAGTGGCCGATCTTTTCAACATGGCCGATCGATACTCCGACGCAGACGAAGCGGTCGAATGGAACTGGATGGTCGACAAGGGTGACCTACCACCTCAACCAGGTTTCAAAGACGCCAGGAAAGAAGATTCAAGCAAGAAGCCGGAATCTTCGTCGGGTGGGAAGTCGAAAAAGTCGAAGAGGAACCGCTCTGGACAGTACCGAGAGGTCGCAGTCGCAGAGAAGCCGACTTTGACCAAAGGTTACAAGCCTTCATTTAAGAATAAAACTGCTCCTGGTGGTCGTAGTACCGACCAGCCAGAAAAGTCGACTAATCCGTAGGAAGGCAAGAAGTGGTGTCCACTCCACAACTCCGTAGGCCACGACCTCAAGAACTGCAGGAGTTGGTTGAAGCAATTAGATGACTTCTACCAGGATGTTGGGCCAATGCCGACCTTATCGGCTAAAGAACAGGCATGCGGACTTAGAGACGCCGACGGAGACGAGGAGATGTCCTACCAGGTACCTCAAAATCACATTAATGTTATTTTCGGGGGTTCTTCCTCTTTCGTTTCCAAAAGGTAGTTTAAAGCCTTTTACCGAGAGGTTAACCAAACGGAGACATCCCTTGGTGAACCTCAATACCCCCGTTGGTCGGATACACCTTTGACGTTCGATCGCTCTGATTGTCCCGCGGGGCTTACTCGACCATTGAGGCTCCCTCTGGTCATTACCCCGATCATCAATAACACGAGAGTCGAAAGGGTCCTGATCGACGGAGGGAGCTCCCTTGACATTTATTGGTCAAGGCACTCGACGAGATGCAAATTCCTCGTTCGAAGATTAAACCCATAATCCATCCGTTTTATGGGATAATCCCAGGCCCCTCCATGATGCCGTTGGGACAAGTGGTCCTCCCAATCACACTGGGAGAACCGGATAACTTCTGAACAGAATTGGTTACTTTTGATGTAATCGATTGTGATTCGGCTTATAATGCAATCTTTGGCAGGCCAACTCTTGCTAAGTTCATGATGGCAACGCACTATGCTTACCAGTGTGGCAAATTTCCTGGCCCCAAAGGTGTCATCTCGGTCCGAGGCAGTCGCAACGTGTCACTCACGTGCGACCGGCTATCTTTGGAGATGGTCGATCAACTTCCCCTCCGGGACGCCCAGGTCGCCACCGTCGCCACCGACGCGATCAAGGCTGCTCCTCGACCAGATGAGAAACTCAAACTGGTTCCATTGTACCCAGATGATCCATCCAAGACAATTCGGGTCGGATCAGGTCTGGATGACAAATAGGAACTCGAGCTCATTACTTTCCTCCGGGCTAACGCAGATGTGTTTGCGTGGAAACCGTCCGACATGCCCGGTGTCCCAAAGGAAGTAATCAAGCACAGGTTAGCAATTCGACCTGGACAACAACCAATAAAGCAAAAGCTCAGGCGTTTTGCTGTTGACCGACAGGAAGCCATCCGAGAGGAGTTGGACAAACTCCTAAAGGCCGAGTTTATTCGTGAAGTTGATCACCCGGAATGGCTCGCCAATCCGGTCATGGTCCGCAAGTCAAATGGCAAGTGGCGCATGTGCGTCGACTACACTAGCCTCAACAGTACCTGTCCGAAGGATGACTTCAACAGTGCCTGTCCGAAGGATGACTTCCCCTTCCCCGCATCGACCAGCTGGTCGACTCAACCGCTGGATGCGAACTAATGAGTTTCCTGGACGCTTAATCAGGATATCATCAAATTAGCATGACGGAAGAAGATGAAGAGAAAACTACCTTCATCACCCCGTTCGGCACCTGCTGCTACGTCAGAATGCCGTTCGGTATCAAGAACGTAGGTTCCACGTACCAGCGCTTGATGCAAAAGACCTTTCTTTCCCAGATAGGGCGTAATCTCGCAGCATATGTAGACGACTTGGTTGTAAAAAGTACCAAGAGATTGTCTCATTTGGACGATCTCGCGGAAACCTTCTGTAATTTAAATCACTTTGGAATAAAATTACACCCGGAGAAATGTTCTTTCGGGGTTTCTTCAGGAAAACTTCTTGGTTTCCTTGTTTGTTCCAGGGGCATTGAAGTTAATCCTGAGAAAATCAGGGCCATTGAACAAATGAGGTCGCCCTCGACCACGAAAGATGTTCAACGCCTGGCTAGTCGCATGGCGGCCTTAAGTCGTTTCATATCACGACTAGGCGAAAGGGAATTACCTTTCTTCAAAGCCTTGCGGAAGCATCACAATTTCACATGGTTGAATGAGGCTGAGAAAGCGTTTCAGGAGGTGAAGACGTATCTATCCAGTCCGCCAGTGTTGGTGTCTCCCGATAAAGGAGAACCATTGCTTCTTTATCTGGCGGCCACACCACACGCGATCAGTGCTCTCCTGATCGCGGATAGGGAAGGGATACACAGACCCGTCTACTATGTGAGCGAGGTGCTTCATGGTCCTAAGGAGCGTTACCCTGAGGTCCAGAAGATACTTTACGCACTACTGATGGCTTCCCGTAAGCTACGACACTACTTCCAAGCTCACAAGATCACAGTACCCTCCTCCTTTCCTTTGGGGGATATTGTCCAAAATCCAGAAAAATCTGGCCGAATCGCTAAATGGGCGGTCGAACTCGGTGCCTTTGATATCCATTTCACGCCCCGCACGGCGGTTAAGTCTCAGGTTTGGCCGACTTTGTGGTCGAATGGACCAACCCTGAGCCACCCGTGCAGGTGCCAGAGGAACTGGAATGCCCCGATCACTGGACAATGTACTTTGACGGCTCCCGTAGTTTTCAACACTCGGGGGCTAGAGTGGTGAGGGGAGACTCACAGCTGGTCGTAAACCAGGTAAACAAGGAGTACAGCACCTCCGATGAGACAATGGCTCATTACCTGGGGGAAGTGAGGAGATTGGAAAAACACTTCAGTCATTTCGAAGTCCAATACATCCCGCGAAAGGACAACATTCTCGCAGACCAATTATCCAAAATTGGGTCCTCACGCACATCCACTCCGGCAGGAGTGTTCATTGAACACTTGGACCATCCTTCGATCATGACTTCGGTCGAGGATAATCCAGTAATAGCCCGTGTTACCAACCTCGGTCAGGAACAGGATTGAACTCATCCATCGAGAGTCTATCTTGAACATGGAACCCTACCCGAGGATGAAACCGAAAGCGATCGGTTAATTCGAAAAGCGCGTCTGTACAAGCTCATAGATGGGGTTTTGTACAGAAAGGGTACTCAAGGAGTATTCATGCACTGCATATCTCAGGAGGAAGGAAAATCCCTCTTGAAGGAAATACATGAGGGTGTATGCGGTGCGCACGCGTCATATCGGACACTGGTTGGAAAAGCTTTTCGACAAGGATTCTACTAGCCTTTGGTACTCGATGATGCCAACCATATGGTCAAGATATGTCCTCAGTGTCAGTTCCACGCGAGACAGGTTCATCATCCTGCCTATGCGTTACAAACCATTCCCCTCGCATGGCCTTTTGCGGTCTGGGGGATGGATATTGTTGGTCCTATGCCACAAGCAGTCAACGGGTACAAGTTTCTGTTCGTAGCCATTGACACGTTTACAAAGTGGATTGAGGCCGAACCGGTACGAAATATTACCGCGTTAGCAGCACAAAAGTTCTTTCATAAGAACATTGTTTCTCGATTTGGTGTTCCAAACTGTCTTATCACCGACAATGGTTCTCAGTTCGCCAGTGGTCTTTTCCTAGACTACTGCGATCAGATCGGAACCAAGGTGTGCTTTGCTTCTGTGGCACATCCACAAAGCAATGGTGCTGTAGAACGGGCCAATGGACAGATACTTCAAGGCATCAAAAAACGTGTTTTTAATCGCCTTAAGACTCGCTCGGGGACTTGGGCAGACGAGCTCTATACCGTCCTATGGGCACTATGAACTACCTCTAGTCGAGCCACCGGTGTGACGCCCTTCCATCTGGTCTATGGGGCCGAGGCTGTGTTGCCTATGGAAGTTAGTATTGGGTCTGTTCGGACAGGACAATTCAAACAAGTTGATCAGTCCGAACAGTGATCACAAGATCTCATCCTCTTAGAAGAAAGGCGTGATCGCTCTTTGATCAAATCCGCGGCATACTTGCAAACTTTGCGCAAGTATCACAGCAAAAGGGTGCGACCACGTAGTCTTAACGTGGGCGACTTGGTTTTACGAAAAATCCAAGACCAGTAATCGCAACAAATTCTCCCTGAAGTGGGAAGGCCCTTACACTGTTGTCTCAGTGCCGCGACCAGGATCAGCGCGATTAGCCATGGAGGATGGTCGAATCATGTCCAATACCTGGAACATCGATCAACTTCGCAAGTTCTACGTGTAAGTACTAATCCCTTTTCCTGTTCAATTACCATTTTTTCATAAAACAAAAAATGTTTTGGTTTCATACGATGAATATTTCCCTTTATGCCCATGTACTGCGAATTCGACTCGGGGGCTGGTCGCCAGCGGTTAGATCATTACAACGTTCTGGTCGGATTCGCTGGCCGATCTCATGACCGCTTCCAGACAAGTCACTCCTAAATAAGCCGTTTCTCAACGCACACGGGGCTTTCTGGCATGTCCTCGGTCATCTGAGTGGCTGTTGGTTTGCAAACAAGGCTAGGCGTTACACTGATCATAATTGCTGGTTCGATCACATATCCCTGGTCGTTATATTCACTTCTCTCCTGCGTTTGTAATACTAAGTCTTCAGTATCTACAATCACAGGCGGGGGCTAGGGGGATATGTTTATAATATGAAACAAGATAAAACAAGAATATATTTGAAAGTATATTCATTTTAAAAAATGAGTTTCAACATACATCGCATTACATATAACTGTTTCTATACAGATGTAGGGATCACTCGATCCCAAGCTCAGTTAGGAGCTTATTTACAAGGGGTCTGATCTCCTCCATGGCGGACTCTAATTGTTCCTCACTCTCGACCTCAACCGGTCCCACTAATGGATTCAGATCTGCATCTGGGCCATGGTGAAGTCGAAACCGGCTGAGAATGGCGGAAGCGGCTGACCGAACCCTGGTTCTGATCGCCTCTTCTGGTCGCCGTGTATTTTCAGGAAGATACTCGAGAAGTGACTCCGCCTGGGCAATGACTAGCGTAGACCAGTCATTTTGGCTAAGGTTACCTCTTGTGGTTTCGACCACATCAGCCCTCAGGAGACAAGCTACCGTCTTCAGCTTTTCGAAGATCAAACGGATCAGCTCTTTGTTCGCCTTTTCGGAGGTTTGAATAGAGCCCTGGAGGATCACCTTGTCCTGACTGAGTAGTCTTATTTGACCTGCTTGCGCTGCAGTAAGAGAAAGGGTTACTCACGTGTTATGAAGTTAAGTCTTCCTAATCAGGAATCGACTTACCAGAGAGTTGTGACCGCAGCTTGTTGATCTCGATCCCCTGGTGTGAAGTCACTGAGATCGAATGCAGCTTGACAGTGGCCACCTCTTTTTTCAGGAATGCCACTTCTCTATGATAGAACAGAAGGAGTGGTCATAACCATTTTGTATCTATACAAGTTGAGGAGTAATGATCCTTACCTGCGCAAGTTGTCTCGCTCTTTTTGTATGGCCTCAACTCTCGCTATCATAGCAAGCGACCTGGCCGTCATCTGGGATAGCTCCTGGGATGCAAAAAGAAGTTAAAGGTGTCCTATGTACAATCCAGGCACCAAAAGAGAAGTTCATCATACCTTTGTGAATTCCCGGAAGGAAACGTCTTCCGGGATGACAGGAGGACTCGTTGAAGGCCTCGTTGCGGCCACAACAGAGGCAGCCGGTGGGAGTGCCTGTTGGGCACTACCCCCAGTTGCTGTTGCTTGCGAACTGGTCTCCGCGCCTGCTTCTCCCCTCACGGCCCGGACTACTTCCTAGACCAAGGGGGCAGAGCGCTCCTCACTGGAGGCTCCGGCGCTAGCAGCAACTTCAACCCTCCCCGGAGCGGTTGAAGGGCTTGGTACTGCTTCTTTTCGCCTGCCAAGGAAAAATGAACCAACAGTCACAATTCGTGATCATTACAACTTATTTTCATACAACCAAGATAGGGTTCTTACCTTATCTGAAATCCCATCAGCTTTTGGGATTTCAGGGAAGGCTCTCCTCGAGAAAGGGGACAGTCGTCGTCTGTCCTGGTCTTCCTCTTGGTGAACAAGGCCTTTTCCCCTAGGCGTGTTCCTCTGTAAGCACATTTCTAAGGGAAGGTGAAGACAAATGGTAAGAGTTCTTACCTGGGAAACCTGTCCGATTGGCGGGGTTGCATCTGAAGGCCTGGATGGCTCTTGGATTTTTGAGGCCGGCACCTCGTCCGCAACTACCATGGGGCCTTGTTCGGTTACCTCCACTCCTGTCCGCAGGGGTGGAGGATTTTCCTCCCTGGAACTCACGGGAGTCGCAGGGGGAAGCTCTTCTCCCTGGATAATCATTAACTTAGTGAACAAGTATACAGGGGGAATTGAAGAAAATAAGACCGTAAAAGAATCTTACCATGGTCACCCCTTCGACCAGGGAAGTAGAGGCAACTGGCCCTAAAGCCTCGGGGGCTTCAGGAGCAGGGGTGTTACCCGCGACCACGGGACTTTCGGTGGCCGTGGAGTCTGCTACAGTCACTTCTGCGGTAGCAGTTGTTTCGGCGGGACAAGTTGGAGCGTCACCGGATGAAGAGCCCGCAATCTTCCTCCTCCGACGGACTAGGGGGATGTCATCATCCTCATCCTCCTCGCTCCTCTCCCCCTGTACAACGAAGAAGTGATTCCAGTCCGCACCTGGAAAAAAGGAAGGAACGTGATATCTTACAGCAGTTTTCCTTGCGGTAGGAGGGATGCTCCGTGAAGACCCCTCTCCAAGATTTGACATGGCTTTCTTGGGGGCGGGATTCCTCATCCTGGGTTTTGAGGAAACCTTCTTCATGTGCTTCATCGTCGGCTTCCCCAGGGAACCAACGTTCTCGCTTGGGAACGTCGCCTCGGCGAACTTCCCTAAGAGCTGTTCTCATTCCGGCAAAATTGTCAGTGCTGGGCATACATAAGATCTGCAAAACAGAAGCCAAGAGAAAGATAACAAACCTTTCGACGCTCCTATCTAAGGTCGTCGCCGGCGTGAACCAAGCTCTGGGGGCGAGGCGATCCTTTGGGGCCCTCTACCTCGACATTATAAGCCCTGAGGAGGTAGTTAGTCCACCTCTCAATCTCGGATGAGGGCAGGACTGTTCCAGAATGCGAGTTAACTGATGCATTACAAAAATAAAAGATCTCAGTGCCAGAGATGGGTACCTTCATTGTAGTCCAAGGTGCTGTCCGCCATGGACTTGATCTCCCAAGCCGGATGAGCACTTTCACGCAGGGGGCTCACCCGGTTCTTCACAAAGTCTCGGATGACGTCGCGTGCTGTCAACCCTTGTCCAACTAAGTGAAGGATAACCTCGGCGTGCTTCATGAACTCCGAGTTCATCGCCGGGAGGGAGTCCAACTCGCTCGGCTTCTCCGGCCGCGAGTTCTCGAACCACAGCCCGCTCTCGGTTGGCGGGGTGCAGTAGAACCATTTCTGGTGCCACCCGTGCACTGAGTCACGCAGGGGTGGGAAGGGATATTCTTTCTTCTCCCTTATCCAGAAGTATATGCATCCGGCGGCGTTGGCACTCTTTGACCACGCCGAGAAGTAAAAGCGTCGGAAGAGTTCCACATTGGGATATACTCCGACGTATGCCTCGCACAAATGTTGGAGTACTGCGAGGATTAGGACTGCATTTGGGTGGAGATTAATCAGCTCCAACCCATAATGCTCAAGAACATCCTTCAGGAACCGACTCTCAGGGAATCGGAACCCGCACCGCAGATACTCCTCAAAAACCACCAGTTCGCCCTCTCGGACGACTGGGGTTTCTTGGTCCTTCTCCGCTGGCCGCCAGTTGATTAGCAGCCGCGGAGGAAGGATCTCCTCCTTCTCTAGTGCCAACAGGCTCTCCTCGGAATGATGGATTGATCGGCTCCAAGATGCCATTTTTGGTGAGGAATTGAGGAAAAAAGTTGGCGGCTTTGGGAAGATGGAGGTTGAGAAGAGCGAGGGTTTTGTGTGGCGGAAATCGCAAGGGTTTTGATTATGTGGCTTCCTCAAGAAGCTATCTGCTTCTTTTATAGACCCCAGGAGGCGCACTTCTGTGAGTAACGTTCCACTGGATATTTTATTCATTTCCCATAATGGATACTGTCTCTGGCGGACCCGTTAAAGTGTTCCAGGCATCGGATCTAAAACAAAAAGACTTCTTTGTTTCAGAGTCTGAAAGTACAAAAGCCTGAAAAGTTTTTCAGGGCTTTCAAGGGGACGTTTTCCTTCATGTGCCTTGTATATTTTCATGAAAAGATCCTATGGCCCAATTTTTGGACGTATGGATATATTCTGATCGGGTTGTGGTATGATCGAAACCATGCTTTCGATTAAGCTCCGATTCTAATCGAAGTGACGGTCTGACCGAGCCTCAATTCTGGTCACAGTAAGCTTTGGTTCTAACTGCGGCCTTAAGTCTGATCGCAGTATCAGTGCTGCTCGCGGTACTTTTATGAAAGTGTGATTCTGATCGCAGAGCCGAAGTTTTCCTGTGTATGAGTGGTCGCAAAGACATTACTTACGGCCATGTATTCGCACAGAAGATGCAAAGAATATTTATATAAAGAAAAAGATTTTATTTCTTGCATTCTTTACATACAAAAGGGATACCGGCGACCAGAGCGTCGACCTGATCAGAAAGAAGTTTGCAGAGTTCTCCTAGGGACATATTGCTGTCAGTAGGATCTACGCTGACAACCCCCAGAGAACTAGCAACTAATCTAAGCCTATCTACATCATCCCTAACGAGAGACACACTACTGTTCCTAACCAAATCAGAGAGTTCCCGCTGTTGCTGAGCATGGTCCCTCTCTCGACAGAACTGGTGCGCCTCTTCACGGGATCGTTCAAAACATTCTGCCAGATGCAGAATCACTGAAGACATCTCTTCGGTCTTCTTCTCCAGGGCCTTCTTCTCCTCTGGAAGAATCTGTCCGAGGGGAAGAGGCAGAGCAGTAGCAGGCTGATCACTAGGGCCTCCAATCTCCTACATTTGCAAAAGTTAGTTGTACTAACTATAACTATCAGCAAAAAGAGATGAGGATCATTCCCTGTCCCTGCTCGTGACAGGTTGATATAGCCATCCGAGAAAGTAGATCATCCGATAAAAGCGGATGATCACCAGATGGTGGAAGTGCAACCTTCCCACCAGGAGATTGCTTCCCCAACACAAGTTGAGGATCTTTTGGTCGAGTAGTCACCGCTTGCCGACCAGAAAATCGATCACCCGAACAAAAGCAGGGAGTGTTGGAGTAAAGAACTGAAGGAAGAAAGAACGATGGTACGTCTTCTACCTTTGCTCTGCTGGAAGATCCTTCGTCAACCTTGGGTTTCTTCCTTGAAGGAGATGGATCTTCAGGCATTTGAGGCTCCTGCTTGAAAATTTCCTCTTCATCACTTTCAATCTCGATGATGCTGTGATCTGCCATCGGGGAGTGAATGAAGGGAAGAATGAAGGTAACTTTGGAAAAAATTTAACCGTGAAAAGAAATTGTGGAGCTTTGCAATTCGAAGGCCTCAGTATTTATAGCCGCCAAGGTGAAGGTTCACATTCTGAGCACCTCGGGTTTTTAAAAGCATTTACAATTTCATCTCAGGTTAAAAAAGATTTCAACGGCGCCATCATTACCTGTCACGCAATGCCCAGAGCCCATCTCAGGGAACCAACCGTCCCACTTAGTGCGCCACTAAGCGGGGGATTTGAAGAGTCGGGTTAAAAATCCGATGCATGTCTTTAAAAATTCGAAAATAACACGTCTCTTCATTTTCTTCGAATTTGGCGGCTAGCTGACGAAGATTGATGTGAGACCCCCATTTGAGGGTCACCTTGGCAACCGCCCAGGTAGATTGCGCACAGAAAGGTACCACACAAGCTCACAACAACAGGATTCACTTCCAATAATAAAGCTGGTAGATAAAGCAAGTACAAGGTCACGAGGACCACTACTACAATATCATAATGCCAAGGGTGGCACTAATTAAAGTTGATACAAAAAGTAGAGAGTTTTTCAAAATCAAGAATCGGTATGGAAGTACCGAACACAGAAAAACAACACAAAAAGCAACCACAAGGGTCTTCACTTCCTTCTGCAGCGGCTCTGGAAGGGCTTCCTCCACATCGGACTCAACTTGGCTCATGACCCTCCTAGAAGCTCAAATCGTCTGGAAAGACTCTTTCCTCTTCTTGGTGCTCAAGGCCAGGGAAATTGGAATTCTCCAAGTCTTCTTCTGAATTTGTTTGCAAAGGCAAGGGTGAGCATGTTTTTACACAATGCTCAGCAAGTCTCATTACAAAAAGTAGGTATATAGATGAGGAGCGATCAAGAAAAGGGTTTAAGACTTATAATTATAAATAGTATAGATTTCAATTCTTTGATCTCTCAAATGAGGGTTTTGTTTTCAGCAACGGGGTTTTGTAAATCTTAAGTTATACTTTGGAAATCGTTATGTGTGATGGTCTCCCATGAGTCATCACTTTTATCAACCGTATTATGAAAACATTCCAAATCATTACTTGTGCTATAACCCATGGATATCATCCACTACGAAAAGACTCCTGAACCTGGGAGTACAGAGTATCTGATACTTCTTTTACACTTTGCAAAGGTGTACCTCTTTTTAAATCCACTGTTCACTCGGCTTTCAAGTCGGTACAGCTCCATGTGACTTATACACATGTGACAAGGCCGAGATCACACAACACTTTACAATTCAGTATTAACAGTATCCCTGCCCGGTAAATAGACAATTAAGTCTCAAGTACCGTTGTGGGTCTTACCCACTGCCTTACTTCCTAGCCTCTCTGGTCTATGTTCCCTCAGGACACATAGCCTTGGTCTATGTCCACGCGAGACATACGACCATTTAAGATTACAGCCGCTCACGGCTTAATCAGGTCTAGGGCGCCTTCCTTCATTTACGCCTTTTCCTCTCATCATTTTTCTGAACTCACATCACTCATGGCCGAACCTTGGCCTTCCAGTTTCCACGCGAGAAACCAGATCGTCAAACCATGCAGGGAACTGCTAATACCAAAAAGCTACTAAGTTGTGCCCGTCCCATACCAGGCAAGTGGTTGGTACGTTTACAATTCGCATAGAGACACAGCACAAGGTTCTCGTCCTTATGAACCAATAGTGAGGAGCATTCACATTCCCTGGTGCGCACCGCACCCTCTCCATACAATCCAATCCTCACTATCAATTCTAATTTCACATGTTCTTTCACAAAAAGAGTTTCAAATTCATTTCTCACATATTAGCCATTTCACACTTAACATGTATGTTTAAATAAGATTAGAGTTTAAGCATAGCATCCTAGGGTGACAAGGTTGCATGATGATTCAATCTCAAAAGGGGGTTTCCACATAAGACTTGGGTCATATCTATTCACATGTTTCTAAACATAGTTTTATCAAATACTCAGCATGCACATATCTTGAAAACAGTTAATCTACTTTATATCAAAATACTAGGTGAAACATGATCAAGGGGTTGAGACTTGCCTTGCACTGCTAGGTCTAATTACTCGGACGAATCTTCAAAGACTTCTTCCGCTCCTTCAGCTTCGGGCACTGCGGCGGACACAAGCAATACAATACACACACTACATAAGCATACATAAAATAGTTTCCATAGAAAATATTGAGTAAATAAGACATGCATGCAGGGGAAAAGGTTAGGGCAACGTCACAAGGGTTCTGGTCGAAGAAACGGCTAAAAAGGATTGAACGTCAAAGGGTCGACATTCAGTTCACGTCTTTGGCATAGCTTTAAACTGGTATTAGGATGGTTTTCTGGAGAAGTGACAGAAGGAAAAGATGTAGAACACAACTCCAGGAATCTAGGGGACAAAGTGACATTTCCATTGCTCAACCAGAAGGGGTCAAACAAGGCTAATGCCAGTGGCTGACATGCACTGACATAGTGCAGACATTGCCAAAATCTAGGGCTTGACATAACTTTTGATACAGGGCTCCAATTGATGCACAACTTTGTCTGGGAGGTAGGCATTGATAACAGAAACAAAATACTTAACAGGATCAAGGGCTGAAAGTGGCTGGAAGGTGATGAAATTCAGTGATGAACTGCTGTGATCTGGACATGAACTGGGCTTCTGGACAGTGATCTTGGCAAGGGCATAACTTACAATCCAGGCAGATCCAGATGTCGAGCTAGTGGAAGAAAATGTTCAGGGAGGTGAGGCAAAGCTAAGGGACAAAGTTTCAAGAGCTAGATCGGCCGGGGAAGAATTCCGGCGACCGGTGCTGGAGAAGACGACACTGGAGATTGGGGGTTTTTGATACAAAGCATTTGAACTCGATTGCTTGCTCAGAGAGTGATAGGGTGAAGTGTGGAAGCTAATGGATAAGTCAATTTGGCTGGGGAACAGCTGGTACGGCCTGGCGACGAGAGCCAGATCATCGGCGGCGAGCCAGAACGGGAAAACTTCAATTTCAGCTCAATTATGCAATCTGAGCGCACAGGCTTGCTAGATGGGGCCTACTGATCAGGAAACTCTACTGGAGGGGAAACCAATTTGGGATGAAATGAACAGTATTGGGGAAACAGGGCAAACGGCCGTTTACGGCGATCACCGGCGATGGGGTTCACCGGCGGCCAATTGGGAGCTACTACACAACGAGATAGGTATGGGGAACTCACTGGTGCAGTTGAATTGGAAGGAGAAGCCACGGTTTGCTCTGGCGACGGTGGCCTCAAAAACAGCTCGCCGGAGAAGAAGAAGGGAGCGGCGAGGGCACTGGAAAAGATTTGACTAAGTCCTGAGATAAGGAATTTGCACAGCACTGGGGTTTAAATAGGCTCTGGGGCAAAGCTAGCGAGAGGAAAACAGCGGGGAAAATCGAGCCAGGGACAAGGATGGCCGGGCGTAGGTGCGACAACGGCGACGACGACGTGATGTGCACGGGCTGTGCAGTTGCTTTGCCAGCGTTGTCGGGACGCCTTGGAACTAGGTTTGAAACGGCGCGGATGCGGAGGCAGCAACACAGTTCCGGCGATGACACGTACACGCATGCAAGTGTCACGGCCACGGGCGTGCGCGCGCGAAAACGCTGCTGGAGCGCGGGCGATTAACCGCTGGGTTTAGCAGGGTCTTTGGTCACTGGCACGTGCGCGCGGGATGGCTCAACTGATCACGAGCACAGGCGACCGGAGAAGATGACCGGTGGCGAGGAAACACGGCGAGGCAAAGTGGCGGGGCACTGGTCGAACGGGCCTGGTCGAACAGGGACCGAGAAAGAATAGCTCGGGCCGAAATGCAATTTCGAAACTTGCTCCAGGGACTGATCTGTGAGGAAAAGTTGAATTGGAAATGGGCTTGATTGTAAATCTGGAGATCTAGGGGGCTGATCTGAAATCTGATTTCAGGAATGAGTTGCATAAGATTAATGGAACTCATCTAGCCAAAGTTTGACAAGATCGGGCAAGATCTGAAGGGTTTCGACAAAAGTGGGGAAAACGACCTTGGGGTAAAACAGGGTAATTAGGGTTTCAAAAACGGCGAGGGTCGAAACTCAGGTTTAGGGCAGGATTTGGAAATTCTTCCAGAAGGGAAAAATGTTCAGAATAGTGAATGAGAGATATTCACTAAATCAGATCAAAGTTTGGAGGTGGTCTGAGACTTTTAGTCTTTTTGGGCTTCTGACAAATCTGAAAAGGGCTGATTTGTGAAAAGGATCTAAACGAAAGGGTTTGATTGCCTACTTTTTGGGGTAAGATACTGGCATAACTGGGATCTCATTCTGATATAGGGAGGGACGAGGTAAGCCAAGATTTGGGAAAATCAGGGTGTTACAATTGACACCCGAGTCAGTTCAAATAAATGCATCGTTGGTTCAAGATAGATTCGAGCCAGACACGTGCCTGGTGGTGCGAACTCAAGTCATTCTGAGAAGCATCAGCCCGAGGTCGCAGGCTTTGCGCGATCAGACTGCAACTAGTGCGCGGTCAGGAGTTCGTGTGCTATATGCGAACAGAATGTTGGAGAACTTTCGACCAGGGTATTTGGGATTCTGCTGTCCCTATAGCGGGAATATCCCAAGTATCCCGAAGATTCTTCCACGTGGAGGACCAACTGTCAGGAGGTTAATACGTGCAGTTGTCCATGAATAACACGTGTTAAACCTGTGTGGGGGTTAAGAGCGGTTCTCTAAATCGCATCCAAGCAACTATCTGATGCAGTTATGACATGGCACCCTTTCGACTAGTGTAAAAGGGTGGCAAGATGCATCAAACAAAGCAGAAAAAAAGGAAAAAGATCAACGTCTCTGATCAAAGTAAGATACAACACATCTCAACCACTCAAACAGCCAAATCTATGGCCTAGATTAGATAGTTTTTATAAGCCTTCCTGCTTCTTTCTGTACATTTACATAGGAAAAACCTTCGCCTGCGAAGGTCTTTTTCCGCCATCTTGTAAATCTTTACCACGTACAGTGAAACCCCAACAGGACGTAGGGCTATTACTCCCACCATTGAGGGCCCGAACCTGTCTAAACCTCTTTGTGCTCCTGTTCTCCATATTTCTACATACCTTCTCGGAGGATCATCTTGAAAGGTCTCACTATTATAAATTTTGCATAAGTTCGGCTGAGGACCCCGAGTTTGAATCGTCGACAGGTACGTTAGTGCTTCTGATGTTGAAGATGAATATGCTCTTGCAGCTAACCTTGCAGGTAATGTTGATGACGAATCCGAACATGATGATGATGGGGAAGCTTTGGGTACGGTAGCCACACAAGAATACCGGACCATCATTGTCCAGCAGGTCCTTAGTACTCAAATGAAGCAAGCAGAGCGAGCCCAATGCCACAACTTTTTTCAAATGTTCCTCGTCGTCAACGACCGGTGCGTCCGAACAATCATTGATGGTGGGAGCTGCAACAACTTGGTGAGTTCTGATCTAGTCAAGAATCTTGGCTTGACCACACAACCACATCCCCAACCATATCATGTTCAATGGTTCAACAACAGCGGTAAGGTTAAGGCAACGCAAACCGCAAGAGTACCATTTTTCATTGGTTCATACCATGATGTTGCGTGCCTATGCAAGCATGTTCACTTTTATTAGGCCGACCTTGGGAATATGACACTAATGCAACTCATCATGGTAGAAATAATTGGTACACTTTCATGCACAAAGGAAAGAAAATAACCTTGCTTCCCATGACTCCATCTGAAATTGTGCATTTTGATAGGGAAAGACTTGCAAATGAGAAGAAAGAGAACACCACATAATCTGAAAATCAGCAAGTAGCTAAAACTGATTTTCCGCATAAGAAAGATAAGAATGTACCTACTTCTAAGACTGAGGGAATTAAATTGAAGGGTGGTGTTTTGCTTGCTACAAAATATGATCTTGCTGAACCGTCATGCTTTGCTTTGATATGTAAAGAGACCTTGTTTTCATTTGATGATATGCCTGTCTCTTTTCCACCTGCTGTTACTAACCTTTTGCAGGAGTATGACGATGTGTTCCCCGCTGAGGTGCCCCTGGGACTACCACCTATTCGAGGTATTGAGCATCACATTGACTTGATCCCGGGAGCGACGTTGCCAAACTGTAATGCATATAGGACCAATCCAGAGGAGAGTAAGGAAATTCAACGACAAGTCCAAGAGCTTTTGGACCATGGGTATGTGCGACAAAGCCTTAGTCCTTGTGATGTTCCTGTTCTTTTGGTTCCTAAGAAAGACGGTAGTTGGTGCATGTGTGTGGATTGTAGAGCCATTAACAATATCACAATAAGGTATCATCATCCTATTCCTAGGTTAGATGACATGCTTGATGAGTTAAGTGGTTCTATTATCTTCTCAAAAGTTGACTTGCGTAGTGGGTACCACCAAATTCGAATGAAATTGGGAGACGAATGGAAAACTGCTTTTAAGACCAAGTTCGGTTTATATGAGTGGTTAGTTATGCCTTTTGGATTGACTAATGCACCTAGTACTTTCATGCGCTTGATGAACGAGGTCTTACGTCCTTTCATTGGTAAATTTGTGGTGGTCTATTTTGATGATATCTTGATCCATAGCAAGTCACTTTCTAAACATCTCAAACATTTACGTGCTGTTTTTAATGCTTTGAGAGAGGCACATTTGTTTGGTAACCTCGAGAAGTGCACTTTTTGCACCGATCGAGTCTCGTTTCTTGGCTATGTTGTGACTCCGTAGGGAATTGAGGTTGATGAAGCCAAGATCGAAGCTATCAAGAGTTGGCCGACTCCTAACACGGTCACACAGGTGAGAAGCTTTCATGGACTTGCTGGTTTCTACCGCCGTTTTGTGAAGGACTTCAACACCATTGCCACACCATTGAATGAATTGACAAAGAAGGGCATTGCATTCCATTGGGGACAACCACAAGAGGACGCCTTCAACCTTTTGAAAGAAAAGCTAACAAATGCACCATTACTCCAACTTCCAGATTTTGGTAAGACTTTCGAACTTGAATGTGATGCTAGTGGAGTTGGAATTGGTGGTGTGCTCATGCAAGAAGGTAAGCCTGTTGCATATTTCAGCGAGAAATTAAGTGGGCCTGCTTTAAATTACTCCACGTATGATAAAGAGTTGTACGCTCTTGTGCGAACTTTAGAAACATGGCAACATTATTTATGGCCTAAGGAATTTGTTATTCACTCTGATCATGAGTCGCTGAAACATATTCGCAGTCAAAACAAATTGAACCGTAGACATGCCAAGTGGGTAGAATTTATTGAATCTTTTCCTTACATCATTAAACACAAGAAAGGGAAAGATAATGTAATTACTGATGCTTTGTCTCGGAGATATGCTATGTTGTCTCAACTTGACTGTCGAATTTTTGGACTTGAAACTATTAAAGAACAATATGCTCAAGATGCTGATTTCAAAGATGCTTTGATTAATTGCAAGGATGGGAGGGCTTGGAATAAATTTGTACTCAATGATGGGTTCTTGTTTAGAGCTAACCGCCTATGCATTCCAGTTGGATCCGTTCGTCTTTTGTTGTTGCAGGAAGCTCATGGAGGAGGCCTGATGGGACATTTTGGCCTCAAAAAGACGGAGGATATTTTGGCCACGCACTTCTACTGGCCAAAGATGAGGCGTGATGTTGAGCGCTTCGTGGCACGCTGCACCACGTGTCAAAGGGCAAAGTCACGGTTAAATCCACACGGTTTGTATATGCCTCTTCCTACTCCTAGTGTCCCGTGGGAGGATATCTCGATGGATTTTGTTCTAGGTTTGCCTTGGACAAAGAGGGGGAGGGATAGTATATTTGTTGTTGTGGATCGATTCTCCAAGATGGCACATTTTATTCCTTGCCACAAAAGTGATGATGCCACTCACATTGCCGACTTATTTTTCAAAGAAATTGTTCGTTTGCATGCTATGCCTTCCACTATTGTTTCAGATCGCGACACAAAATTTTTGGGTCATTTCTGGAGGACATTATGGAATAAATTGGAGACAAAGTTACTGTTTTCTACTACTTGTCATCCCCAAACTAATGGCCAAACGGAGGTGGTAAATCGCACCTTGTCCACAATGTTGCGAGCTATTCTAAAGAATAACTTAAAGATGTGGGAGGAGTGCCTTCCTCATGTGGAGTTTGCCTACAATCGTGCGCTACACTCGACTACCAAGGTAAGTCCTTTCCAGGTAGTGTATGGTTTCAACCCTCGTGCTCCTATTGACCTATTGCCTCTTCCATCATCTGAAAAGGTCAATCTTGATGCTAAGAAACGTGCTGAGTTTATTTTAAAACTACATGAAACAACAAAAGAAAATATTGAATGAATGAATGAAAAATATCGCATTGCTGGTAGTCATGGTAGAAAGGAATTGATATTTACTCCTGGAGATCTTGTATGGCTACACTTACATAAAGAGCGTTTTCCTGAGTTAAGAAAGTCAAAATTAATGCCTCGTGCGGATGGTCCATTTTAGGTGTTAGAGCGAATAAACGATAATGCCTACAAACTTGAGTTGCCTGCAGATTTTGGGGTTAGCCCCACTTTTAACATTTCAGATTTGCGGCCATATTTGGGAGAAGAAGATGAGCTTGAGTCGAGGACGACTCCAATTCAAGAGAGGGAGGATGATGAGGACATCACCCCTAACGATGCGTCCATTCTTCCAACACCCGTTGTGCAAGGACCAATAACAAGGGCACGTGCACGTCAACTAAATCACCAGGTGAGCTCGTTTCTTAGTACACGAGAGAATATTGACAAGAGCGAGTTACTACCTAATAATATTGTGCTTGTGCTCAGGAATCATGGTGTTGATCAGCGATGGTGTCACTTTGCGCCAAGACGGGTCGGGAATCAAGTCTACCGTGAGCTGGAGTCCGGGTCGGCCACGGCGGAGCAGACTGTCTTCAAATGGGCGTAGAAGATGCATACGAACTCCATTTGGGGCGTTCAAGTACATTACAGACAAGCCCTCGACGAGACATTTCCAACGGATGTGGTTCCACGTCCAAAATCCTTTTGAGTCAATCATAATCGTCAAAACAAGTGGAGAGAATATTCTGTTGGGCCGTGCGATGCTGCGTCACCTGTCTATTGGGCCTCGGCCCGTGTATCCCGCGTGGGGGGGTGCACCGCAAACCCTAGACATCACCCCTCTCGCATATTAAAACCTCGTAGCCGTCATTGTTAGACTTGGGTTTTGCTTAGAATTTTCTGTTGTCGCAATTCGCCGTCTTTCAGTTTGTGGAACCCCAACACTTCGTGATCTTAATACATACTTACAATTCGAGATTGCTTCTTCTGTGTTCTTGCACATGTTCTTCGATTCGCTTGTAGGAACAGGCCTTCGTGGCTAGGTCAACCGCGCCTCGATACGGTTGATAACGAACGGAGCAGTGGTGTAGCGATTACAGGCCTAGATCGGTTCTGGTCGAAAGTCGGATCGTCAACATCGAGTCTCCACCAATTGAACTATCCCTTACCTGTCAGAAGATCAGGACCCCGTTCCTCATCAGTAGGGGACAAGTTCTATTTACCTCCTGCATCTTACTCATTGAGTTCTGCAGAGAAAAGAATGTTTTGTGAAGTATTAAAAGAAGTTAAATTTCCAGATGGATATACAGCTGATATACGAAGTCATGTAAATGTTCATGATAAGAAGATAATTGGGTTAAAAAGCCATGACAGTCATATTCTTTTAGAACACTTGCTTCCATTGGCTGTTAGAAGGATACTACCAGAAAATGTTAGTATTGCATTGATTCGTGTAAGCAACTTCTTCAAGAAAATATTTTCTCCTGTAATCAATGTAACTGATATGGAGAGATTAGAATCTGAAATTTCTGAAACCTTGTGCCTTCTTGAAAAAATATTTCCACCATCATTTTTTGATGTTATGGTGCATTTAATGGTCCATCTTCCTATTGAGGCAAGGATTGCTGGCACTGTCCAGTACTGCAATATGTATCCCATAGAAAGGTATATTAATTTCATAGTAGAAGGCTCAATTTCATTAGACTATTATTAATATTTTCATTAATTAATTATTTCAAAACTTTATAGATTTTTGATGAGGTTGAAGAGCTATGTTTGAACTAGAAGTCACCCAGAAGGATCAATTGCGGAAGGTTTTATATTTGATGAGAGTATGACATTTTGCTCTCGTTATTTGCATGGTTGTGAGGCTAGATTTAATCGGCCGAGTCGAAATGATGATGCACAATTCAATACCTTGTCAACTGGTACCACATACTTGAACAACATAGGTTGCGGTTTGACTGGCAAGTGCACTATTACGTTGGACCATAAAACATGGATTCAAGCTCACAGATATGTCTTATTTAATTATGAGCATATTGAGCTATATTTGATGTATGTTCTCTAGCTAATTTTTTATTAAATGTTATTAAATTAGTTCAAATATATATTTTATAATATCTTACATTCAAAAAATATTTGCAGAAAACATTTGGGGTATCTTTCATCTATTGGTCATCAAAGGATTAATGAGAGAGAGCGTATACATCATGCAACATTTCATGAGTGGTTTAGATTGCATGTAAGTTCATAAACAACAATTTTAGCTAAAGACATATTGCAATGTTGTTTTATTAATCGTATAAATACATTTTTCTAGGTGAATGAGTTACTATCAACTGGGGAAGATGTAGGAGAAGAGATTCAGATACTAGCAAATGAGCCTTTTATGGTTGCAACAAAATATAACAGTTATTCAATAAATGGATACAATTTTCATACAATATCTTATGATGAGGGCAGATCAGTTCAGAGTAGTGGGGGCAGCTATTGTTGCAAAAACTTGTAGTTTTTCTAGTTCAAAGGATCAAAATCCACAAATAGGAGATATAACATACTATGGTGTCATAACTGAGATACTTGAGTTAGATTATCGTCGAAAGGGTAATGTTGTTCTCTTCAAATGTGATTGGGTTGATGTTCTCAGAAAGGACAAATGGGTTAAGAAAGATAGATTTGGGATTACGACAATGAACTTCAAGCATTTAATTAATACGGGGGAAAAATTATCAGATGAGCCATATATTTTAGCATCACAAGCTACTCAAGTCTATTATGTTGAGGATCCTATCGATAAAGACTTGAAAGCTGTCATTGAGTCAAGGCCAAGAGACCTCTATGACATGTCTGCGGAGAAAGAAATTGAAAATACAGTGGTAACTGACAAAGTTAGCGAAATCTCTGAGTTGAATGTTAGTGCTAAAATAAATCTTCCAGATGGCAACAATAATTGTGTTAGAACAAACATTGATGGTATAGTTGTTGAGAAATCTCCACCTCAAATGGGGAAGTAAGATGCTATTCATTGAATGTGTTGTTTATGTCTATGTTCTTTTATTTTTTCGTCTAATATTGTAAAATTTTATTGTAGCCGTAAAGATGCAAAATGCAAGAGGAAGAAATAATGGAGTTATGCGGAATGAGTATGAAGAGTTACGGCAAGCAAACATTGAAGGAAACAATGAGGTATTGAGAGCATTGCGCTTGCCTATACGACTTCCTGGAAATGAAATGAGGGAAAATGTCTTGAGACCATCTACAGGAACTAAAAAGGTTATTTGTTTTACTTGATGTGTTGATAATTTCTGTTTCTAAGAACTATTTTGTAATTATCTCCCAATATGATGCATGTTGATTATGTCATAGCACACCAATGATCAGCCTGTAGTTCCCCATCAAGAGCCATCACAACGTCAAAGGCATATCACTAGCAATGAACGTAGTGAAAATGAAGATCCCGACGACATTTCTATGGAAGAACAACAACTTGGTGATAATGAAGATGAAACATTGAATATAGGTATATTTAAGTATAGTTTTGCATTATTTTGCTCTCTTTTTTATATCATTGGTTATTATTTTCAATTGCATATTTGTGTAGAGCAAACTCATCCAGGTCAAAAAAATAAAAGGAAGGGACGAGGACCCACTACCAAGCATGACATATGGAAGCGAAGGAATGAACCAAAAATTCATGTTGACCATAATATGAATAATCAACCAGTTGGTGATCAAGCTTCACCATTAACCAACTTTATTTCTACAATAGTGAGATCAGGAATACCACTTTCCTATAAAGACTGGAATGAAATTGATACAGATAAAAAGGAATCTGTTTGGGCTACTATAAAGGTACATTTGTATACTACTAAGAATAAGAAGTCTAAATTAATTTACTCTCATTTCAGCCTTACATGTATATTTTAATAGAACTGAGATATGCTTCAATAGCTCCTCTTACTATACATAACACTGACTAATTTTCCATCTAATTAAGGGAGAAAATATATATGTGAAGCTTTGCAATTTATTATTAGATGTGTCATTCTAATATGAAGAGAGAGTTTTATTCTATATTTGATTTTTTACTTGCATTTTGAATTTTACTTCATAAATTGGATAGCAGTCCTTTATAGTTATTTAAAATCATCAAAAATAGTAACTAGTGACAAGTTTTGTAGGCTCATGATCTATGTATTCCATAGACATGTATAGTATAATAGTATATAATCATTGACAACTTGATAATTTTGTAGGAATTTTTTGATGTTCATGATGACCTTGAGGATTGGGTTTTACAAAAAGCGGCAGTGAAATGGAAAGATTTCAAATGTGAAATAAAGAGGAATTATTTTGATGAAACAAAAACTGATGAGGAACTTTTTTCTATGAAGATTGATTCTAGAGTACCTAAAACAGATTGGATGTGGCTTATAGGGCATTGGAGAGCTCCGAAAAGTCAGGTAAAACTTCTTTAGAAATGATTCTTAATTACAAATTAAATATATTTTATGCAATTAATTATATTCTCATCTTATAGGCTCTAAGTGGAATTGGAAAAGCAAATAGTGCAAAAATGACAATGACACATACTGCTGGAAGCAAGAGTCTTGCTCGGATTGCACATGATATGGTATTAAATGTCTTAATATTTATTTCTACTTTATTTAGATAACTAATTGTCAATATTAATGGAAGTGCAGTCCAAAGAGCTGGGTTATAAGCCCGCTGGACATGAAGTTTTTATCAAAGCACATACCCATAAAAATAGAGTTCCAGAAAAAGGAGCTGAAGACATAATTGTAAGTGTCATTGAAGGGTTACATGTATTTATAATCAACGATCAAATGTAAACATATATATATAAATATGAGCTTTATCTAATTTTCAGAAAACAATTGCGGAGACATGTGCCAACAAGTCAAAACTCACTAAAAAAAACCATAACAAAAGGAGATCTATTTTACCATGTCTTTGGAAAAGAAAAACGCTCACGTGTATGTGCTATTGGTTTGGGCCCTACTCCTCAAGACTTAAAGATGCCGGGGGTACAAAAGTATTCATCCACTAAGCTTCAACTAGCTAATGCAGCAAGGATAAGACTTCAAAATCAGAATAATCTTCTGATAGAGAGGCTAGATAAAATGGAGAGTGAGAGTGTGGGAATCAAAGAGCAATTGACACGGATGGAAAAAGAAATTGAAGAATTGAAGCAAATGCTTGCTTCACAGGCTAGGCAAAATATAGATAATGATTACAATCAGAGATCTAAGGGTCATGTGCAGGTGATTTTTTTATATGTGTTCTCTATAATATTTAAGCAATAATATACATATGGTTATTTACTAAATTGCTCAAATGTTATCTACTAATTGCTGTAGGACACGGGAGATGAAAGTGATGGTTGTTCTATAGAGTCATCTGCAGGTGAAAATAGGGTTCCACGAAACGTAAGTTTACATTTTATTATTTTACCTCAAAGTTGTACCTAACCTAACAATATCTTGACTATTAACTTATCCTTAATATTTGTATAGATAATGCAAAGGAGAGTTGGTAAGACACATGATGTACCACGCTATTGACATGAGGAGGTAATAGTTGCCAGTTAATTATACTCTATTGAATTTGGATGCTCATTATTAAGGTAACCATTGAGCTTATATGCAATTCTATTTGATCTTTAGGGAGAAAAGGAAGTTATTTTGATTTCTTTTATGAGGCCATATGTTCCTGTTTCTAAGGGTACGCTTCAAAGGGCATCTCGAAGTGTAATAGTTGGTGACACACCTCTTGGGCCCGAGTGTTGTGAGGTGGTTGTGAACTATGTGTTGAAAAGAGATGCTCCATTGTTACGTCCATACGGAAATGTTAGAAAAATGTCTGATGCGCTTGGACGATCAATTGCATGGCCACGTGAAAAAGTAATCTATTCTATCTAGTATAATCACTCTTATTTACTTACTAATACCATCTAAGTAAACAAACTATGAACTTTTACTTGTAGATCCAAGATGATACTACAATAGGTGGTGGTCCATCTCGTGTTCTAGGTATATATAATTCTAACCTGTTATTTACCTGGTTAGTTACTATTTTTCCATTTTTCTTGTTTTGTTATTAATAAAACAATGCTTACAGGTGAAAGGGACAAGAGAATTAGTTGAAACTAAGTGGAAATACTTAATAATTTTATAAAAGGTGAGGTGTTATCAACACAATCCACATGTTATTCATTTTTTAAATTTTAAGTGTATGTTAATTGTGCTTTGAACTAGTAGCTCACTTTCATATGATTAATTTATTTTATCAAGTGTATGCAAGTCATGTCAACCAACACAATTTTCTCATTCGCATAAGCAACAGCTTGTACTTGTTATACAACAATCGACCAACCATCTTTTATTATAATTGTCATATGTTTTATATGTTACTTAAAGCAAAAGTTATTGATTTGTATATATTTAACTCAAGGCTATTGTAATCAATATCTTTCCTTATGCAGGTGGTTAACAGTAAGGTGTTAAAATCATATGAAGTGATAAAGATATTTTACGTCATAAGAGGAGTTTGAAAGTGGAATATTTTACTTTTGATAGTTATAGTTGGAACAAAATATATAAATTTAGGAATATTATATATGGGCATACATTTGGTATAAAGAATTCTTAAGTGATATTTTTATCACAATTATTTCAGAGATTCTATATCTATTTTGTTTGGTTTTGTCAATTGAATAATTTGTGACCATTACGAATCTTGTCAATGGCTATATAAAGCAAAGAATTCAATAAAATGTGGTGTGATTTCTGTTATGATAGTGCATATTATAATTTTAGTTGTAATATTGTTGCCTAATTACTAAAAAAATATATATTTAAAATTAATTATTGACACAATTCCTAGCGGTAAATTTACTACAAATAATTCACATATTTAAATTTGATAGTCTAAATTCTCAATAACAGATCAGCTGGTAATAATTTATTTCAAATAGTTGTACATCTTGGAATAATGTATTACAAGTGGACATACAGGTGGGAAAAAAAATCAAATTTTCAAGCGACCTACAATTGGGAATACTCTTTGCCACTGGACCTACAGTTAGGAAAAATATTCCAAATAGTTATACAGCTTGGAATAATGTATTACAAGTAGACATATAGGTGGAAAAATTTCAAACTTTCCAAGAGACCTACAGCTGGGAATACTCTCTGCCACCGGACCTACAGCTGGGAAAAATATTCCAAATAGTTGTACAGCTTGGAATAATATATTACAAGTGGACATACAGTTGGGAAAAGTTCAAACTTTCCAAGTGACCTACAGCTGGGAATACTCTTTGCCACCGGACCAACAGCTGAGAAAAATATTCCAAATAGTTATACAGCTTGGAATAATATATTACAAGTGGACATACAGGTGGGAAAAGTTCAAACTTTCCAAGCGACCTACAGCTGGGAATACTCTCTGCCACCAGACCTACAACTGGAGAAAATATTCCAAATAGTTATACAGCTTGGAATAATATACTTTTTACCACCAGATCTACAGCTAGGAAAAATATTCCAAATAGTTATACAGCTTGGGATAATATATTACAGGTGGACAACCTATCGCTAAGAATACTCTTTGCCATCGGACCTACAGCTGGGAAAAAAATATTGCAAATAGTTGTACAGCTTGAAATAATATATTACAAGTGGACATACAGGTGGGAAAAGTTCAAACTTTCCAAGCGGTCTACAGTTGGGAATACTCTTTACCATTGGACCTACAGTTGGGAAAAAAATTACAGCTGGGAAAAACTTTTCGCAGCATGCCTTTTCGCCCAGCTGTAGCAAACCTTATTCCCAGCAGCTAAAGTGCTGGGAATACTGGCTTTTACCAGCTGGTCTACTGCTAGCATTGAAGTGCTATCTTATAGTGCATGAACTATTATATATGTATTTATATATATTCATGAAATAAAACCCCTAGCCGTGACCAGAATTTTGGTATGGAATGGTGGAAGCACTGGAGGTGCTTAACTGCAAAGGATGAGCAGGCACTGAAGGTGCATGGTTGTGGTATGATCTGGTCACTGGCATATAAGGACTAGAACCTTGTGTTGTGCGTCTAGTGGCATGAAACACGTGCTAACCGCAAGCCTGGTATGGGACAGGCCTGAACAAGTACTTATGCGGATCGCACATGAAACCCCTACATGAGATGGGAAGTGATGCACGATTTTATACGGAGTGCGGCTCCTACACATATCACTGAATGTGATTGGACGCTGACCCAGTAATGGGAAGAGGCATTCGGGGTGGGGGTTTGGGTACAACCCACCACAATTGTGGTTCGTGAGAGATTCACAGGGTCGGGGGTGAATTGTGAGTGAAACATGACAAAAGTTCTTGTTATCTCCACCTTTTCACTCACAGTATGAAGTGAGCCAGGGGTCCAATCATTTTGATAGGAAGGGCATGAAAGTGGAATATCTTGCGGGTAAATTGGTACCTCTCTGCAGAGTTAAAAATGCATTCGAATACTCTGAGCTCCCGGGTTTATAGGAGTCTGCTGCGTTGGATTAAATCCACTAGGTGTGGCACAAGTATGTTTTCTAAATAAAATTTGGTAAGTCAAGATTACCCAAATGACATGTGTTGTCATGATAAGGGGTGCTGTCGTGGGCTGTCGTGTGTCGACGTGTTGCGGTAGTGCTATAATTTAGTGAACATAAATAGCGATGCTATGTTATGAAAAGTGCTGCCACGAGATGAGATGAGATATGAAAGAAAAGATTATTTTACAAACATCCATAATTCTTGACTAGTCTAGGTTCATAACAACACTACTATAAGTATCTACTCTTACCTATGACTTGCTGAGTACGTAAGTACTCACCCTTGCAACCTACAAATCAGTAGATGGAGCGTGTCATGATCAAGAAGAAGGCGTGGAGAACTTCTTGGACCAAGATGAAGGAGAGCCAGATCCGCCAGATCCCTGATGTGTTGTTCTGCCGTCAACTTCTTACTATGGAAGGGACACCCATCATCCGTTGTGTAGAAGTTTTTATTTTGTTTTAACTAAACCTTGAATGCCGCGAAGGTATTGTAATCTCTTTATGTAATATTAAGGCCAGCAGGCCACACTGCTTAAATATTTTGTAAGTTTTTCTGCTGCACTGTGAATATACTCCTGTGCTTGACTTATCCTGGGAAGTCAAAGGTATGCATATATGGGACTAGCTACAGCAAGCTAGGTCTCCATGGGAGTAGTCATAGTCCCAGTTTCGGGGCACGACAGGCTCCCTGGGGGAGAAAACAAAGCCCGGAACCGTAATGTTCCCTCCAGGGACACCAAATCCTGGGGGAAGAGAAATCCAAGCACGGAGGCGTAAGTTCACTCCCATGACGCTAAGTCCACGGGGGAAGAGAAGACCACGCCCGGGGGACCAATACCTCCGAGGACATAACATCGCCGGGGGAGAGGAGACCTGCACCCTGGAGACCGGGGGGTCCCCAGGCATAAACTTCGCACCCAGGACAAACAGTCACCGGGGCAAAAGAGAACCATGTCCGGGGACTTAGAGCCCCCGGCCGGCAAAACTACTCTCCTGAGACATAACGTCATCAAAGGAGGTTCCGAAGAGTCTAGTGGCCGCTTCCCCTAGGGGGTCTCGGTGGTGAATTGTCACCACGATGACCCCTTGCGTAGGTGGCGTACGCCCGCTAGGACCAGTGTCATTGGAGAGGAAGGAAAGCTCCCTGTTCTTCTTGTGGGAGCCATGGACAATTGTCACGAATCCCCACGGTTGGTGCCAACTGTCGTGGTATTAGAAATACCTCGGTAGGTATTAGGACGTGTGTAGTGGGTGTACAACAACGTGAGTTGACCGTGCAACGGGTCACCTCCGGTTGGGAAATCATAGAGATTGACATGAGGATTTATATAGGTTCAGGTCCCAGTGGGGACCTTAGTCCTGTTGGCACCCCGCGGACGTAAGTCCGCTGGGGAGGTTCTCTCGCGTGGAGAGGTCTCCAAGGGATGCCTATTGCTTTTATTGTATTGAGTGAGAATGACTAAATTTGGTTACAAGAGGGAGGGTAGAAGGGTATATGGACCCCAAAAGATCCAAATTACTAAACTATCTTAGCTGCAGCAGTCGGATGGAGGACATTGTGCTCTTTTGACGGGGCACGAGACACCGATCTCGGACACATGGCCACCTCAACTTCAGTGCCCCGTATCCTGGGCCAATAGGACTGGAGGGGCTCCTTTCCCGGGTCCGGAAGAGAGGAGGCCCCTGTCTAGGACCCACGGGACTGGACCCGGGATCCGGAGATGGGATACCCTTGTCTGGGACCCGGGATATGGAACAGGAGACCCTTTTCTAGGACCCGGGGCGGGAGTCTGGGACTCGGGGACGAGACTCTTGTCCGGGACCCGGGGAGGGGAGTCCGGGACCCGGGCACGGGAGGCTCTTGTCTGGGACCCGATGACGAGAGGCCCATGTCTGGGAGCCGGGGAGGGGAGGCCCACGTCTAGACCAGGGGATTGGGGTCCTATCCAGGACCGAGGAATGGAACTCGGGACCCAAGGACGAGGTCCAGGGCCCAAAGATGGGAGGTCCTTGTCTAGGACCCGGGGAAAGGAGGCCCTGTTCGGGATCCGGGGACTGAGGCCCCGTCTGAGACCCAAGGACAGGATCCGGGACCCGAGACCTGGGAAAGAGAGGCCCTTGTCCGGGACCCAAGGATGAGAGGCCCTTGTCTGGGACCCAGGGATGAGAGGCCCTTGTCTGGGACCCGGGGATGAGAGGCCCTTGTCCGAGACCCTGGGACGAGAGGCCCTTGTCAAGGACCAAGGACAAGAGGCCCTTGTCCAGGATCCGAGGACGGGAGGCCCGTGTCTCGGACCCAGGGATGGGACCCAGGACCTGGAGATGGAGGCCATTGTTCGGGATCCGGGACCCAGGACCAAGAGACTAGACCCAGAGATGAGGCCTGCGTCCAGGATCTGGGGCCCAGGACCCAGAAACCGGGACCCAGAGACGGGAGGCCCTTATCCAGGATCCGAGGACGGGAGGCCCGTGTCCGGCACCTGGGGACAGGACGCCCATGTCTGAACTCGGGGACGGGACCCGGGACCTTGGGATTGGGGCCCAATCCGCGACCCAGGGATGGGACCCGGGATATGGGGATGAGGTCCGGAGACGGGAGGACCTTGTCTGGGATCCGAGGATGGGAGGCCCGTGTCTGGCACCCAGGGACGGGAGGGCCATGTCTGGCACCCAGGGACGGGAGGCCCATGTTTGGACCCGGGGACGGGACCCGGGACCCGGGGACGGGACCCGGGACTCGGGGACTGGGGGCCTTGTCTAGGACCTAGGGACAGAAGGCGCTGGTTTGGGACCCTGGGATGAGAGGCCCTTGTCTGGGACCTGGGACCCGAGGATTGGGGCGCTGTCCAGGACCCAGGGATGGGACATGGGACCTGGGGACGGGGTCAGGGACCTGGAGGCGGGATGCCCTTGTCTAGAACCCGGAGATGCGAGGCCCTTGTCCCGGACGTGGACGGGAGGCGCTGGTCCAGGACCTAGGGACGGGACTCAGGACACGGGGACAGGAGGCCCTTGTATGGGACCCGAGGTGGCAGGCCCGTGTCTGGGACCCAGGGACAGAAGGCCCTATCTGGGACCCAGTGATGGGACTCAGAGACAGGGGCCCCTATCTGGGACCCAGGGATGGGGCCCGAGACCCAAGGACGGGAGTTTGGGACTCAGAGACGAGGGCCTTGTCCTTGTGGAACATCTGGGGGAGTTATTCTATGATCGCAGTGCTTGCGCGGTAATGAGATCGCGGACTATGCACGATCAGAAGGTCGCTAGCTGTGCTCGACCAAGGTAACCTGGGAGTGTTCGAGTCGTTACCGAGCACGTTCTTAGGATCAAGATAACTTCTCCCACGTGTGAAGACAACCGCCAGGAGATTAACATGTGTGGTTATCTATAATTGCACGTGGTTAACCGACGAAGAAGACTGGTGCGGTTATACAAACCGCATTATGGCAACCGCCCAGAATTGCCTCGCATTGGCATCCCTTCGTCAAGTATAAAAGGATGGCCAATGTACCGTAGAAGAGGGAGGATGATGAGATAAGGACTTAGAGATACTTCATACACAGAAGTATAAAGAGAGATGATCGCCTGTTACAATCTCTCTTCCCTGTAAACCTTTTTTACTCATAGTGAAATCACAACATGACGTAGGGCTATCACTCCCACTATCGAGGGCCTGAAACTATATAAATCTTCGTGCCTCTATTTCATTGCTTATCTTAACTTAGCTGATAGCATCTTGAAAGGTCTCACATACAACTCACAAATCTGTGTAAGATCGATAGAGGACCCCGAGTTCAAATTGACAACAACTAGGGCCCACTGTGGGCCATTTCTCAAGGTGTGTCTTTTTCATCAGGAGTTCTGGTATGTCATGTCTGAGGCGTACGATTCTGAGAATGATTTTGATCTTGATACTATGCCCACATTCGGATGCCCCCACCTAGCGATCCTATTCTGATGGAAGAGGTTGATCGCGAGAATGTTCCTCAGGAACATCCAGAGGATGCATCTTCTCTAACTCAGATCATGTCCATCGACCAAGAGACAGAAAAGATAGACCAGGTGCTTCATGTGAGTTCAGCCACATCCGAGGTTGAATATGTGGCACAACACATCGCTTTAGAGGATGTGGATGATGGTAACATAGAGCTTAGTCTTGGGAGGTTTGACCCTAATAACCTCCAATCTCTCTTTGATTTTGAATTTGATTCAGAACAACCAGAGGTGTTTTCTCCTTCTGCGACCTCGCCCGAGAGTTTTCTACTTTATCGGAGGAAACTCCCGAGCAGTGGGCTGCTAGGGAAGAACAGGAATGCAGACAAAAGGAGGAATAGGAATAAAAGCAAAAGGAGGATCAAGATCACAAGCAACGGGAAAATGAGTTGCGTAGGGCTGCGAAGGAGGCTTTGCAACTTGCACAATCTCGTTACGATGCCGCTCCTAGTTCCTCCCATCATTCGTATGGTCGCAGGCATGACCAGATGCCCTCTTTAGCCCCAGGTTATCCACCGGCGGTTGAAGAAATGGTAACACCTGGTGCACCTAGGTGGAGTACACAAGATCGACTTCGTATTATCGCAGATGCCCTGTGTAATCCTCCTCCTAAGGTCGAAGACGCGGAAAGACCTATTTTTGCCAAAATCCTGGAGGATACACTTGATGAACTCGCATTCGATGCAACTCACACGGCGTCATCCCGGTCAATGATTCGTTCCCATGAGAGAGACTACTCTCACTCTAGTCATGGCAGGCATAATTGATTACCATTGGGATTTGTTCAGCATGACAAGGCCAGACGAGTTGAACCTCCAGTGATCAAGATCGTGTGCCTGTCCATTCTCGTCTGGGACCACGAGGCATATCTCCCAGGGTGCGGTCACCCACGACCAAGTTCAAAGTCACGGATTCATCCGTAGTTCCTATGTTGGTTGTAAAGCTTTCTTGCCAGGTCTCCGCGCGGTGGTCTGGCCGTTCAAGTTCAAACCAGGAACTATTGACAGATTTGACGGAACTCAGAACCCATCCGAGTTACTTCAGATATACATCATTGCCATTCAAGCGGCAGGTAGGGATGATGGTGTCATGGCAAATTATTTGCCAATGATCCTCGAAGGACCAGCGTGAACCTGGTCTTTTAACAAACCAGAGGGATCGATTTACAACTGGGAAATGTTGTGTGATGCAATAATCAACAATTTCCAGAATTGTTACCAGAAGCCTGACAAAGAGGATGACCTTCATCGCCTGCGCCAGACTTTTACGGAAACTCTTTGGCAGTTTGTCCAGAGATTTGTTGGAGTAAGGAACCATTCCGAATATATCTGACAACTCTATTATTAGGGCATTTAAACTTGTCGTGTGATATCAGAGATTTACCGAAGATCTACTTATCCATCTACCTCGGTCAGTAGCCGATCTCTTCGACATGGTTGACCGCTATTCCGATGCAGCTGAGGCCGTGGAATGGAATAGGATGGTGGATAAAGGAAAGTTGCCTCCTCAACTAGGTATCAAGGATGACAAAAAGGATGATTCTAGTAAGAAACAAGAATCGTCATCAGGTTGGAAATCAAGTCCAAGAAAAATTGGATTAAACAGTATCAAGAGGTCGCCGTCACTGAGAAACCATCAAAAGGGAGAGGTAACAAGTTTCCATTCAAAAATAAAACTTCTTCTAGTGGCCGCGATAGCAACCAGTCGGGAAAACGAACTAACCCACAGGAAAACAAGAAGTGGTGTCTGTTCAACAATTCGGCGGGGCATGACCTCCAGAATTGCCGCAACTGGTTGAAGCAATTAGATAACTTCTACAAACGAATCGGACCTATGCTGACCATTCGGAAAAAGGATCAGGCCTACAAGATTAGAGACGCTGATGGAGATGAAGAAATGTCTTATCAGGTACCCAAAAACCATGTCAATATTATTTTTGGTGGTTCCTCTTCTTTTGTTTCTAAGCGTCAATTTAAGACCTTTTACGGTGAGGTAAATCAAGCTGAGTCTCCCCTCGGTGAGCCTCAGTATCCTCGTTGTTCAGAAACTCCTTTGACTTTTGATAGGGCTGATTGTCCCGTTGGGCTCATGCGACCATTGAGGCTTCCTCTGGTCATTACCCCGATCATTAGCAATGCTCGGGTTGAAAGAGTTTTGATCGATGCGGGTAGTTCCTTAGACATTTTATTGGTCAAGGCACTGGACGAGATGCAAATTCCTCATTCAAAGATTAAACCCATAATTCATCCATTTTATGGAATAATCACTAGTCCCTCAATGATGCCAATGGGACAAGTTGTGTTACTGGTAACATTGGGAGAACCAGACAATTTCCGAACAGAATTGATTACTTTTGATGTAATTGATTTTGATTCGGCGTATAACGCTATTTTTGGTAGGCCAACTCTTGCTAAATTCATGGCTGCAATGCACAGCTAGTCATAAACCAGGTAAACAAGGAGTACAGCACCTCCGATGAGACAATGGCTCATTACCTGGGGGAAGTGAGGAAATTGGAAAAACACTTTAGTCATTTCGAAGTCCAATATATCTCACGAAAGGATAACATACTCGTAGACCAATTATTCAAAATTGGGTCCTCACACACATTCACTCCGGCAGGAGTGTTCGTTGAACACTTAAAACATCCCTCGATTATGGCTTCGATCGAAGATGACCTGGTGGCAGTATGCGCCACCAACCTTGGACATCAAGGAGATTGGACGCTTCCATTGCAGATCTATCTCGAACATGGGACTTTGCCCAAGGATGAAACCGAAAGTCATTGGTTAATTCGAGAAGTGTGCCTATATAAGCTCATAGATGCGGTTTTATACATAAAGGGTACTCAAGGAGTATTCATGCGTTGCATATCTCAAGAGGAAGGTAAATCCCTCTTGAGAGAAATTCATGATGGTGTATGTGGTGCACACGCATCGTATCGAACACTGGTCAGAAAAGCATTCCGATAGGGATTTTATTGGCCTTCGGCACTTGATGATGCCAAGCATTTGGTCAAAACATGCCCACAATGTCAATTTCATGCAAGGCAAGTTCATCAGTTTGGATATGCTTTACAAACTATTCCTCTAACATGGCCTTTTGCAGTTTGGGGAATAGATATCATGGGTCCTATGGCCCAAGCAGTCAATGGATACAAGTTCTTATTCGTAGCCATTGACACGTTTACAAAGTGGATTGAAGCTGAACCAGTCCAGAACGTTACCGCCACTATGGTGTGTTGAATCTTGAGCCCTAATTAGGGTTTTAGTGATTAATGACATCTGTGAGATTTGCGACTAACCTCTGTATGTAAGACTCAGGTAAATCAGAGGAGAAAGAATAAAGGAAGAGCAAAGCAAGGCTATCAAGACTCCATGAAGCAAAAACGACGAAAATCTTGACAAGAGTACAAATATCTAAACCTAGCACCTTCTTGTTTTGAAAATTTCTAGGTTAGATGGTCGTACTATTAAGAGTGGTCATAGCACAAGTCTTTTGATCAACCTTGAAGTTTTTAGAAGCATATTTGCATTTGCATTTACCCTCAAATCGAAATTGAGTAAAAATTCAGAATTCTGTTTTCGTTTTGTACTAGCCGGACAGTGTCTGAAGTGACCGAACAATGTCCGGACAATACAAACAACTTCTGAACATTGCAAAACTTGCAACAGAGACATATACATTTGTCCGGTGCATCTGTCCGATGAAGACCGGACATTGTCCGAAGTGACCGGACAGTGTTCGGTCAATACAAATGCTCACGACACGTTAAGTTAAGACAAATGTATTTGTCCGGAGGCTTTTGTCCGAAGTGACCGGACATTGTCCGGATGTCCGGCCAATACAACTCCTGAGCAATTGAAAATGCATGTGTTAACAGAGACATATGTATTTGTCCGGACATATGTCCGGCCTATACAAATAGTTGGAGTGTTTTAATTCGAGTGTCAACAGAGACAGATACATCTGTCCGGACATTTCGTCCGGACAAATAGATTTGTCCGGTGTGTACAAGTATTATTGAACAGGGGTGTTAACAGAGACAAATCCATTTGTCCAGCCTTCACAATTTGGTTCAAACGGCTACTGACACTTGAATTACACGTGAGTAATGGTCAAGTTTTTTGTACTGACCGGACAATGTCCGAAGTGACCGGACAGTGTCCGGCCAGTACAACTTTCGCCCAATTTTCTTGAAAACGACCGTTTTGCTGAGAGTATATATATCCCACTGTTTGTAGATGTTATATACGCACGAAATATATCTCTAAACTCTTGTGCAACAGTGTGCAAACTCTCTCTCACTCATTCTCTAGCAATTGAAGTCAAAATTGAGTAAATCTTGAGTGCTAGTTGAGTGAAGTTGATTTCAAGCCTTTTGCATTTGCATTGTGTTCATCAAGCTTTGAGGTTGATCAAGCAAGGTGCTGGGCTTGTTACTCTTGGTGATTGCCATCACCTAGACGACCCGGGAGGTCCGGCGATCTCTCCATTGACGGTGTGTCAGAGAGGCCCGGAGATTGGTTGTAAAGGCTCGGAGCTCGCCTATCCGGAGAGGAGAAGGGCTACCCATAGTGAAATCGAAGTATAAGCTCTAGTGAAGAGCGCTTCAATAAGGATTAGTGGAAATCGGCAAATTTCTGATACCTCGGGAAAAATTCGATCTCTCCGGTTATTTCTATTACTTGCTTTATTTTCTTAGAGATTGAATTGCTTCTCTTAATCTTTTAGAAATTGCAACACTCATCTTGAATTGTCATTCATATCTTTAGAAGTTTGTTATTGCAATTTTAGATTGTTAAACACTAGTTTAAAAGTAAAATTTTAAAAACCGCCTATTCACCCCCCCTCTAGTCGGCATCCTTCGATCAACATGGTGAAGAAATTCTTTCATAAGAATATAGTCACACGATTTGGTGTTCCAAGTCATCTTATTACCGACAATGGTTCCCAGTTTGTTAGTGTTCTCTTCTTGGACTATTGCGACGACATCGGGACCAAGGTGTGCTTTGCTTCTATAGCTCATCCATAGAGCAATGGCGCCATTGAACGTGCCAACGGGTAGATCTTACAAGGCATCAAGAAGCGTGTTTTCGATTGCCTTAAAATGCGCTCGGGGAATGGGTAGATGAACTCTACTCCGTTTTATGGGCACTACACACCACTTGTAGTCGAGCTACGGGTGAGACGCCTTTTCAACTAGTGTATGGTGAACAGGCTGTCTTAACCACAGAAATTCGCATTGGGTCTGTTCGTGTGAATCAATTCAATCATTCTGATCAACATGAACAACGTGCCCAAGATATTACCCTCCTTGAGGAAAAATGCGTTCGGGCGTTGATCAAGTCTACAGTATATTTACAAGCTCTTCGTAAATATCACAGTAAGCGGGTGCAACCTCGTAGTCTTCACATGGGTGACTTGGTTTTACGAAAAATACAAAACCAGTCTAACCGCAACAAATTCTCTCCTCAGTGGGAAGGCTCTTATACTGTGGTCTCAGTACCGCGACCAGGATCAGCTAGATTAGCGATCGAGGATGGAAGGATCTTGTCCAACACTTGGAACATAGATCAATTACACAAGTTCTACGTGTAAGTTTTCCATTTCTTTTATCCTTTTCAATTAGCATGATTTCATTAAAAATTATGTGTACTTTTTCTTCGCGTTACGTATTGGTTTGATTTCTTTTTGCTCCACCCTGACTGAGCCATGCTTGGGGGCTGGTCACTGATGATCATCTTACTACGATAACCAAGTTGGACATCCCTAAATAAGTTGTTTCTAAATGCACGGGACTTACTAGTATGTTTCTGATCATTCGAGTGGCTGCCGGTTCGTAAGAAACTTTGGTATTGTATTAAGATCAGTATTGGTCCTACCAGATGATCATATCTATGTTGAGACATTCCTTTATAAATTGTTTCTAAATGTAGAAGGAATTCACCAGATACTTTCTAATTGTCAGTAACATTTATTACTCCTGAGATTATAATACCATGTCTTCAGTATGTATGATCTCAGGAGGGGGCTAGAAGAATATGGCCATCATGTAAAATGAAAGTAAGTACATTCTTTCTCAAAACCAAAGGCATGCATTTGCATATTATAAATGTATGTGTACAGGTACAATTAACATAAGAGGATCGTTGTCCATTACAATAAATCAAAGTAAGCCCTGTTCTTTCAAAAGACCTTCGACAAGAGTCTTGACTTCTTCTAAGATGGCTTCAAACTGATCTGTACTCTCGATCTCTGCATCCCCCACCACTGGATTCAAGTTCAAACTTGGGCCATGGTGAAGTCTTAACTTGCAAAGAATGGCAGAGGCTATTGATCTTGCATTGGTCTTCATCGCCTCTTCCTGTCATTTTGTATCCAGGAAGATACTCGAGGAGTGATTCAGCTTGAGCCGCGACTAGTTTGCCTGAATCGCTGAGGCCTAAGTTGTCCTTTTGAGGCTCGACGATATCTGCCTTCAGCAAATTCGCAACCGCCTTCAGCTTTTCGAAGACTCTTGATTGAACGTTGTTGCAGGATGAGATAGTCGCCTTTAAGGTCCTGGTCTCCTCGCAGACAGCGTCGATCTTCGAGTTTTGAAGCTCGATGGTCGCCTGAAGGTCCTCCTTCTCCTTTGAAAGAAAGCTTATTTGATCCTCTTGTACTGCGTGAACAAAGTAATTGAATTTACAACAGTTCATGCAAAGAAATAATTTCCTCTAGTCGGAAGTAAAACTTATAGGAAAGCTTTGACTACGCCTCGTGAAGTTCCTTCTCCATAGAAGAAAATCTTGCAACTGCAGCTTCTTCCTGGTTCTGCCGATCAGCCATACTTTCTATCAAGGAGGCATTTTCCCTATGGCAAGAAAAACAATTTTTACACTTAGATGAAGTTCAAGTTGGTATAAACAAAGGTTCACATATGTACTGTTGTAGTCGGTTGATCTCCCGCTGCGCAACCTCAATGCGCTTCGCTAAAGTTTTCGTCTTGGTCGCCACGCGGGTCAGATCCTAAAACACAATGAGATCTGATATTTAAGCTTGAACATTCGTAAGGTTTGCAATTTTCAGAAAAGGTAAAAGAACCTTACTTACTTCTATGAAATTGTTTAAGGAAGCATCCTCGGGTTCATTCAAAGATTGAACCTTGAGGCCAGTTATTTCCTTGACAACAGGATTTGCTAATGGTTGATTTTGCAGGTTCGCTCCTATGGTCAGGACAGCGGTTTCCATCCCCTGGGATTGGATGTCCACGATTATTCCTTCCGCGATGGCCTGAGAGACTACCTCAGCCACCATTGTGTTTGTGCCTGTGTCACCTTCGACCTCTATGGTAGGTATTGCACTAGTTCTTGAGGAGGTCAGCAGGGTACTAGACACAGGGGTCCTGAAAGATATCATAGTTTGTCACATCTTTGTTTTTTTAACAAACAGGACGTGGGAAAAATGCGATATTTCTTACCTTAGCCAAAACCCCATCACAAGTATGGGTCTCGGTGATGCTCTCTGGGGAGAAAGAAGCACACTGGGCGCCCCCTATTGAAGTGGCATCAACATCTGTCCTTGTTTTCCTTTTCTTGAGCAGGGCAGTGTCTTCTTCCTCCTGCATATTCTAAATACAATTGGCATATGCAAAGAAGTAGAAAATTTGAAACCTGTGAAGTTCTTACCACAGCAGCTCCTTCAGTATTGCGAAGGAAGGGTTACCAACCCTAAGGAAGTTGGAATCACGGCCCCAGAATCCCCTGTGACCATGGCGGCTAGGATACATGCCTTAGGGCTGAGAAATTCCTCTATGGCTGCAAGTTCCTCTACGACCACAGGATCCCTTGCCTCAACATTTGCCCCCACCATGGAGGACCATATGTTGGCAATAATGGGGCAGGATGGCTCCTATGGAATGCCAATCTCAGCTCGTCGCCTTCCTCATCCTCGCTCCCCTCACCCTGAACGACTAAGAAGTAATTCCTATTCGTACTTGGCATAACAGGTGGAAGAGAAAATCTTACCGCGGGATCTTTCGCGGTTACTTTTCTTCTTTGAAGGAGCCCCTCCTATGATCTTCTTGGATGATTCAGGGGTCGGCTCCTTCATTTTCCTTGCCTTGGAAGAGGATTTCTTCACCCTCTTCGATGCTAACCTCCCAGAAGGACTAGCATCGTCCCCAGGAAGCTTTGTCCCAGCAATTCGCCCCGTTAGCAGCTGCATCATTTCAATAATTTCCATTTGGTGATCAAAATCAACAGACAATAATGGACAAGTTCCTTGAAGGAAAATTTTACCTTTTGACGTTCTTGTCTAAGATCCTCACCACTGTTGATCAAGCTCTGAGGCTGGGGTGACCCTCGAGCTCCTTCTGTTGCGGCGTTATATGGCCGTAGAAGGTTAGGATGAGGGCATAACAACCTTGGATACATGCACCACTACTTTTCTAGATGAAGCTGAACCGGAACAATTACTTGGACCTATAACTAGAGCTTGGGTACGACAACTAAACTATCGGGTGACTCTTTCCTTGGGTTTAATACATAGCATCAGCATGGATTACTACCTAACTCTTGTGATCTACTTGTGATCAGGAACGCGGGAGTAGGGGAAGAGAGGAACTCGACAAGTGCTGCCTCAAGACATCACCTTTCGGTTGATCAAGGAGGGATGCATGGCGCCACAAGTGAAGCCGGACATGGGCTTAGACCTGCAACCACCTGCCCCATACTTTCATCAACGTTTCCACAAGATCCCCGCGTCACTTTGGGCCCAAGGGAAGCTAGAGTTTGAGTTGGGTTCGCGCCGGATTCGGATTCGGACTGCTGCGACAGCACTGAATTCAAATCGCTGTAACTTCCTCATACAGACTCCGTTTAGGATGTTCTTGGACTTCATGGAAAGCTTATCAAGTTTACTTTTCAACAGATCTACCCTCATCTCCAAATTCTACCTGAGCCGGCCGTAATCGTCCAAAGAGTCCGCGTTCGTTCCTGGAAACGGTGCTGCGCCACCTTAACTTGGGCCAATGGGCCTTGTATCAAGTAGAGCCCATTAGGGGCGCGTCCTTAGGGTTGTGTACCCCTCAAATACTTCCCTTAGCCATCACAAACAAGCGGGTTTTGCTTAGATTGCATCTACACGACATTTTGTAGATTCTTTTCGCCTCTGCACCGGACCGACTAGGCTGCTGTGTTGGTTTGTGGAACCCCAATTCCTGTGCTTCATCTTTATTTGCAATTCCAAATTGCTCCTTCCTTGTTCTTGTGAATTTCTCGATTGTTGCAGGAATAATTACCTTCATAGTAAGGTCGGCCGTGTACTAGTGTGGTCGATAACGACGAGACGTGCGGGTGTAGCGATTGCGAGGTGATGATCCACTGATCGGAGGCCTCAAAAATGCCAACGTCCACAAGTCAATTAATCGAACCTATCGGAAGATCGGGCCATTGTTTCATTAGGTTATTTGTCCGTTTCTCGATCTCGGACAAAGATAGAACTGCATCACAAAAAGCAAATTACTTGACGTGAAATGTTTTGTCGGTAAAATTGCATATTTTTGAATATCAGAGAACATACCAGTATTGTAACCCAAGGTGCTGTCCATCATAGATTTTACTTCCCAAGCTGGATGTTCTCTCCACTAGTACAGAAAAGCTTTCTTCTATCGGTAAAAAATACCCTTCTACTATCGATTTTTGTACCGATAGAGATAGACACGATAGAACAAGACAGAACATTTTCTATTGGTAAATAACCGATAGAAGAACTTCACTATTCTGTCGGCATCTTAGGAGTGTACCGATAGAAAACCCGTCGTAGTCTGACGTTTAGCGGCAGGAAAAGTACCACTATTCTAACGGTTAATTACAAGTTTACCGACAGAAAAAAGCTTAGTACTCTCTCGGTTGGAAATGAGTTTACCGATAGAAAAAATGATTGTACTCGCTCGGTTGTGTATGAGTTCACCGGCAGGAAAAGTCACACTCTTCTAACGGTTAATTTTGAGTGTACCGATAGAAAAAACGACAGTAGTCTCTCGGTTGTGGATAAGTTTACCGATAGAAAAAGTGGTAGTAGTCTCTCGGTTATGTGTGAGTTCACCGGCAGGAAAAGTCACACTCTTCTAACGGTTAATTTCGAGTGTACCGATAGAAAAAATGACAATAGTCTCTCGGTTGTGGATGAGTTACCGATAGAAAAAGTGGTAGTAGTCTCTCGGTTGTGGATGAGTTTACCGATAGAAAAAGTGGTAGTAGTCTCTCGGTTGTGTGTGAGTTCACCGGCAGAAAAAGTCACACTCTTCTAACGGTTAATTTCGAGTGTACCGATAGAAAAAACGACAGTAGTCTCTCGGTTGTGGATGAGTTTACCGATAGAAAAAGTTATAGTAGTCTCTCGGTAGTGAATGAATTTACCGATAGAACATGCACATATACAGTACGTTATTTACATTCACAACACAGTACATTCACATATACAATACAGATACAATACAGTATAGATTGGATACACAATACAGTACAGATGCAAAGAAGGGTAAATTTACAGAACAGATTGACACATTAGACAGTTATTCACATTTATTCACATATATATGGACAAACACAAATTACAATCCAATGTGGACATTTATTCACATATATATTTATTCACATTTATATAAACAATCTATGCACAGAGTACACGAAAAAGAGAAAATTGTCATGGCGGATGGTTGGGCGCAACTTCCTCCATGACATATTGAGCCCAGATTTGTCGATGATCTCTAATCTTTGCATTTTCGTATTGGTCTTTCGACATAGCAATCTGCAAGCATGTGTGAATACTGAGTAACTAACTTCCTAATTTAGAACGTGACACCCAATTTTCAAATTTGAGTTAGCTATCGATGCTTACCTGGGGGAATTGGGCAAAGTTTGTCTGCCCTAGGTCGTACATGTAGCGCAGCACATAAAACCCGCATTCCCACGTTGCGACTGCTGATGGCACTGAGATAATTGCATATGCGAAGACATGTTAACTATTGTTTCCATAAACTAATTAAGCATAAACAAAAAGTCTCGTGAGTACCTCATGTTCTTTCCAAGCTAGTAGGGAGCCCTGCGGTGCGGCATGCCTCCCTCCAGCAGACACATATTTATCAAAAGCCCTGTATTTCAGTTAGTATTGCCTGTTAATGTATTATCATTGGCTAGTGAGGTCAAAATTTAAATCAAACATATAAGTTACTTACGCCTCCATATTCCCTTGGACCACATATTCGATCGATAATCTATCACGCATCGAATCGAGGTAGTACACCTCGTTCCTCGATGGACAGATCACGATGAGGATCCAATGGCCCCTGCATTGTACATAAAAGAGGACCGCTAGCTCAAAGTATATCTCAGGTGTAACATACAAGATTGAGTCAAATTAGTACGAAATGCACTAACCTTTGGTGGTACGGCACCAGAATGAACTCCCTGTCCTGCTGCGCCATCAGCGCCTTGGATATGTACTGCTCAGCGTGCACGGCGTCGTGCTCTAGCATCGTGAGGCTTATTTTCTTTGGGTCAAGGAAACCCACCTTGTCACACGCAGCCTTCGATGCTAGCCTGTACATGCACCTGCATGCAAAGGACGACATTAGTATTGCACAGAAAGTTACTACATTTCAAATGAACTACAACAATGCAGAGTTAGCAAACAAAGTTGGAAAACAGCAATACATAGCATCAGCAAACTCATAGGACTCCAGTCCGTATGATGGACATATCGAGCTCCCGCCAGTTGTAGAGGTTGAACAGATCCTCGTGTGCCACGGATATACTCGCGGTCTCACGGTGGAACTGCCCAGGCCTGTAGGGAACTAAGAAGTTCAAATTGCACCTAGCTCGGTGTAGGTACCACTCGTGGAGGTATCTTGTTGATCGATCCAATTTGCGCAAAGTTGCCTCCGACATGAATGGGAACCCGTTCCTGAACCTCTCCGGCTATCCCTGTCGACCTTTGCCCTTGCCTTTGCCCTTGCCTTTTGCCGGGGACTGAGCGCATACCTTCGAAGGCAAGGGCGAGGTGATGGCGGCTTTCTTCCGAGGTGAAGGCGTGGATGCGCTGGGTGGGGTCGAGGCCGTCTTTAATGTGTCCAGGTTCGCACGAGATCAGGCCTCATGCCCCGAGCTAGGGGCGCAGTCCCCTGGTAGCCCAACGGCAGGCCACTTCAATTAATGAGCACGTATGTTAGATGTTGCAAGTTGAGTGTACTGAGTAGGATGTAATCTAAAATGTGTAGGATTTACCGGTTGTATTAGAAGAGACTTCTTGGGCCACTGTACGTAGGAGCCCACTGCCTCAGCAAGTTTCTGCAGTTCCTCTGTTGGGACTGGCAACGGAGAATCGTTGGAGCCCATCATGGCCATGTCCACCTGTACCTTTGCAAACCCCAACCGCAGAGGTACGCAGTGGACCCGGACATCCGGCCCAGACGGATATATGAAGCCGTGTCCAACCACTTCCTGCCTGGCGCCTAGGTGATTCAGTAGGATGCAGCCCTCCGGCTTCTGCAAATTTGTAACAATTAAAGCAGGTTAGCAAAACAACTCTAACAGAATGGGAGTGGCATCAACTTAAGTGCACAGATGAAGGCCTGCAGTACCTCAAGTAGATCCACTGGATCCGCGAGGACATGCGAAGTGCAACTGCACTCTTGGCCAGCAATGCATCTCTCACCCGTGCAAACTCTTCCCTCATTTGTGCGACCTCAGACTGCACCTCAGCCCGTATCTCCGCCTGTACTTTAGCCCGTATCTTATCGGAGAGCTCCACTTCCTTTTCCTTCCAGGAGCGGGCCTTCTTCCTCAGTGGAGCCGGATCTGCGAAACCGGCCTTCCACGACACAATGGCTCCCACGGCCCGTGTCCGCCCGGGATGCTCCTTATTTCCTAGAGCCCGGGTGAGGATGTCGTTCTCCCTCTGTGGAGTAAACAATCCCTCCACTGCCTCCTTCTCAAAAGAGATCTGTTACATTTAAAGGTACCTTGTGAGACAAATTGCCTTATATACACTTGTGCGCACATAGTTTACGAGGTTAGCCAACTTACCATTCGCCTTACAACGTCGACGTCCCCAGGGGTTGTGAACTGTACAGACCTTGTGGATGACACGGACCCCCTCCCCCTCCACCATCGCTTGCACCTCTCATCCCGGATCTTGGAGAGCAGAAACTCAGGGGTGTCGATGACAGGATTTTGCTCGTCTTCCTTCTTCCACTGCTCCTCCTTTCCCGCATAGGCCCGGGATCCGAGCCGATGCGGGTGGTCGTTCCTCATCTGGATCGCCCTATTCTTCTCGCTAAGGGCCTTGAACTCCTCAGTCCCCTTCTGCTTGGTGAATTCCCCCCATACCTCCTTCGATATGAAGGGGTACTTCTCGCAAGGAGATTTCCCCGCAGCGAGGAAGTTACTGACGAGCCAGCTCTTCAAGGTCTTCCATGTTCCGTTCATGTCCTTCAAGTAGGCCGCCTATTGGCTACCGGGACCTGGCCTCCGGTGCCGGTCTCGGGCGCCGCCATTTGCCCAGGGACGTGGCCTCCGGTGCCTGCCTCGGGCGCCGCCTTTTGGCTCCAGGGACCTGGCCTCCGGTGCCGGTCCCGGGCGCCGCCTTTTCTCTCCCGGGACCTGGCATCCGGTGCCGGTCCCGGGCGCCGCCATTTGCCCGGGGACGTGGCCTCCGGTGCCTGCCCTGGGCACCGCCTTTTGGTTACCGGGACCTGGCCTCCGGTGCCAGTCCCGGGCGCCACCTTTTCGCTCCCGGGACGTGGCCTCCGATGCCGGTCCCGGGCGCCGCCATTTGCCCGGGGACGTGGCCTCCGGTGCCGGTCCCAGGCGCCGCCTTTTGGCTCCCGAGACCTGGCCTCCAGTGCCGGTCCCGGGCGCCGCCTTTTCGCTCCCGGGACCTGGCCTCCGGTGCCGGTCCCGGGCGCCGCCATTTGCCTAGGGACGTGGCCTCCGGTGCCTGCCCCGGGCGCCACCTTTGGGCTCCCGGGACCTGGCCTTCGGTGCCGGACCCGGGCGCCACCTTTTCACTCCCGGGACCTGGCCTCCGGTGCCGGTCCCAGGCGCCGCCATTTGCCCGGGGACGTGGCCTCCGGTGCCTGCCCCGGGTGCCGCCTTTTGGCTACCGGGACCTGGCCTCCGTTGCCCGTCCCAGGCGCCACCTTTTCGCTCCCGGGAGCTAGCCTCCGTTGCCGGTCCCGGGCGCCGCCATTTGCTCGGGGACGTGGCCTCCGGTGCCTGCCCCGGGCGCCGACTTTTGGCTCCAGGGACCTGGCCTCCGGTGCCGGTCCCGGGAGCCGCCTTTGGGCCGGGGACCTGGCCTCCGGTGCATGTCCCGGGCCTCATCGCCCTTCTAAAGGTAAAGTCTCTGGTTGTTGATCACGTGCAGGTCACGCGAGGAGTGCCTCGGGAATCAGCGACCACCTGTCAAGCATCCAAGGCGCTTGACCGGGAGAAGGACGTTGCTACCCCTCAATCCGATGGTAGCGTCCGGGGTAGTTTAGTCTTTTTGCTTCTTTTTGGGGCTATAAATAGCCCTTGTACCCCCTGTTGTAAAGACAAGTGATTCATTATTATTGGAATAGCCAAACTCGCAGGTGTGCTCCGGAAGCCTCTCCCCCGAGAGAGCCTCCCCAGCCGACTCCGGTCGGGAGCACGCCGACAGGACTAGGGCCCCCACCGGGACCCGAACCTGTATAAATCCCTGTGTCATTTCTTGTGCTTGTCCGGCGGGGAAGGACCGGTCACCCGGTCAACCCGCGCCGCGTTTTCTTCGCTAGGATCGTCCACAAAACCTGCTGGGGTATTCGCAATACCACGACATGCATCTTCAGTTACGTTGGGGTTGGCCCTAGTCGAACCACTAGTACCATCCGATGAAGATGACGACATGTCTTTCCCTACAAAACCATCAACAAACCATCAAAAATTGAATGGAAACACAAACCAAATCATTTTACAAAGCAAAAGGACCTATTTAAAATATTTTTTCCATTGGTAAACATAGAAGCTACCAATAGAAGATAAGATTCTATTTCTCAGCATTTTCATCTACACATTTTCATATAGGAAGCAAGCAACATATGGCAATTAATTTTTCTTGGAGTTCCATAACTCAGCCCAGGACTGGAGACTATTTAGGGCTGCAAAAGGGATGTCCGAAGAAAATAATACTAAAAGAAATACATGCATAAATTACTTCCTGAACTATTCATAAATATTTTCTATCGGTAAACACATGAGCTGCTGATAGACCATAACAATGTTTTCCATCGGCAAAGATACGAGATACCGATATAACATATTGTTCTGGAATATTGTTTATAAGCCGCCATTCACTGGCATCACATAGTCTTGGTTTAAGTCAACATTCTCCATGATTTTCTAAACTAATATTCATGGGCCAGCATTATTATTTCACACATAACAATGTTTTCTATCGGTAAACACATGAGCTGCCGATAGAACATAACAATTTTTCTATCGGCAAACACGTGAGATACCGATAGAACATAACAATGTTCTCTATATATGGAATTTTGTTGATAAGCCACCATTCACTGTCATCACATAACATTCTCCATGATTTGCTATGCTAATATTCATGGGCCAGCATTATTATTTCACACGTAAATATGCACACAAGCATCTAAGTGCCACTGTGCATAATCTGACAAACCTAATGCTAATGGAATATAAAGATATTGAAGTAGCACAGAAAGTAGGTCACAACCAAAAAAGGAATAATATGGTTTATAGCACCCTCTCTTGGTTATCTTTAGCATTACCTGTATGCAAGTCATCAGGACTTCACATCTATTAGTTTGGGAAAAGTCATGTATAGGCATTTGAAACATATACATCGAAGACCCATCCACATTGCCATATATTCATACCAAGTGAGTAAAAATTCCCAACCAAACTAGTACATTGCATGGCTCATGTCCTTCCAGATCCAAAGTTTTAATACTAGTTCAGAAATATTTTCTATCGGTAAACACATGAGCTGCCGATAGAGCAGACAAATTTTTTCTATTGGCAAATACAGGAGATACCGATAGAATATGTGTAAGAACACCTCCAACATATAATGTGCATTACATGGCAGTTGGATACAATTGATCACACATACAACAGTATAGATAAGTTAAAATCTCAAAATAGGTTCATTACAGCACTGGAACATATTATGTCAACCCTAATTTAAATCAACATTGCCTGCGGAATGTACATAATCCAACACAATAGGGAACCATAGTGTAATTGCAAAACTCGAAGAATTAGTACGTACAAAACACTAGGATCAAATAAGGAAGTTGCTGGAAATAGAACGACGAATTAGGGTATTTACGGCGATCAGTTGTGGCGATGGAGAGGCGGTGTAGAACGCAGCGGCGGCCGGCGAAGGACAAAAATAAGAACCGGTGGTAGTGGCGAACCAGTATCCAGTCGGCGATCATCGTGTGGGAGAGAGGAAGTGAGTGGTCACGGCGGAGGTTGTGGTTTTCTTCGCTCTCGAAGAGACGCAGTACTATAAGTTGGAACTGTTCGACTGGAGGGAAACTCAAGGGCCGTGTACGAGTAATAAAGTAGTGGATGACATTTTCTATCGGTAAAACCAAATAATACTGATAGAATTATGAACTTTTCTATCGGTACAACAAAATAATACCGATAGAGCAAGTAAATTTCCCGGAAAAATATTTGAAGTAGTGGATGCCTTTTTCTATCGGTATAAACAATAAAATCCCGTGAGACCAATTTTCCCCAGAAAATTTTTTTAATTAAGTGCTGAGATTATAGTATTGGGTGCCCTTTTTCTATCGGTAAAAACAACAAAATACCGTCAGAAAATGAAAAGGTACACACAATTTAACATCAAACAGACCGTGCTTGAAAGCTGCAGAATGATAAAGAAAGAGGGAAGATAGCAGGAAAATTGGAAAATTGACATAAAAAGAAATTGTTCATTCATTGTTGTTTTATCACTTATAAAAAAAAATAAAACCCAAAATGCTAGGTCAAGGGGTGCTCTTAGCCCTGGCTGCATGTATAATAGAGTTAGTTTGACTTGCAGCCAGGACGCAGGACTCCTCTAGCGACAAGTTGTCCCTAGGATCAACTACTACCGCGTCGAGAAGGCCTGCGACCTCCCTCAGCTTCACTATGGTATCCTTCATAGTCAAACCGCAGCCAGCGATGGTAATATTTGCGGCTTGCTTCTCCTCGCGAAGACGCCTCGTCCTTGCCCTGGAATTGTCACCAGCCGTCTTCATGCGCTGAATGCGCCGGAGGAGATCGTCCAGTTCAAGCCGTAGCTGAGTGTGCTTGTCCGTAAGGAGCTTATGCTCCTCTTGGAGGGCCCTTAGCTCGGCCTTCACTTTGCCAGTGCCTTCCACGGCTCCCATTCCCTATGCAAATCAACAGGTCAAGTATGTACTGAACATGTAGCTGAGTGTTCTTGGCGTCTTGAGCTCTTGTGTAAAATGAATACCCATTGATGTCGTACCCCTGCCAAGTCCCTACAGTGAATCTTGGGCCTCTAGCCAACCATGTCACAGTTTCACTTACGGAGCCCTCGGCAGCTCGCATGACTCTTTCTTGGATCCACCCAGCAAATTTCCTGTTATGTTCTCTGCTGACCCAAACGTCTGACTTCGAAGGATTCTGTGACCGTAACATTACCTTGTGCTCGTGTATGTATGGCTCGACCTCCATCATGTGTTGTAACACCCAAAAATGTGATTTTGCGTACACATCACGAGCGGGGACGATAGCTTTGAATCCAATCGTTCTGATGCCCTGAAGCCTACCCTCGTGTCGGGAACTAGGAACGCCAATTGGGTCAACCCCGGCCATATAATATGTGCAAAATTCAATTACCTCCTCGGCGGCATAACCTTCCATGATACTCCCCTCGGGTCGACGACGAGTCCTTACGTATCCCTTCAATACACCCATAAATCTCTCAAATGGATACATGTAGCGCAGGCACACGGGTCCACAAAACTTAATTTCTCTGATAAAGTGAACAATCAGATGGACCATAACATCAAAAAAGGATGGAGGGAAATACATCTCGAGCTGACAAAGAGTTGTAACCACGTCGCGTTGCAAAGCGTCCTGTCCATCCGGATCAATTAACTACGAGGACACAGTTGTGCCAAATATTCATATCAGAAAAATCTTCTAATTAAGCTCCACAAATGGAGGGAATGAACTTATAGTACGAGTGCACGTACTTACCTTGCAAGATATTGCGTTGAAGAAATAACATAGGTTTGTGATTGTCTCTCTGACTTTAACTGGGAGAATGCCTCTGATAGCAATGGGAAGCATTTGTGACATCAAGACATGACAGTCGTGGGACTTCGTGCCAACCAGTCTTAGGTCCTTCATGGACACAAGTTTTTTCAAGTTCGCGGAGTACCCACATGGAACTTTAACACCGTGCAGGCACCTACAGAGTTCTGTTTTTTCGCTCTTGGACAACGTATAGCAGGCCGGGGGGAGGTATGTATGCTTTCCATTCTCTAAAGGTGCAAGCTCAGTCCTTATCCCCATTTCCACCATGTCACGACGAGCTTTCACACCATCCTTTGTCTTTCCCAGAATGTTCAACAACAAACCAATCAAACTGTCACAGACATTTTTCTCTACATGCATGACGTCAATGCAATGTCGAACTTGTAAGTGCTCCCAGTATGGTAGATCCCAGACAATCGATCTCTTCTTCCAAACATTTGTTTCTCGAGGTTTAGAATGCTTACCGAACTCAGCTTTGATGTCCATCACGCGCGAGTAAATCTCCTTACCGATCAGAAACACTGGAGATGATCCCTTCTCAGGATTCCCGTTAAATGATTTCCTCTTCTTACGGTACGTGTGATGCACCGGAAGAAACCTGCGGTGACCCATGTACACTGTTTTCCGGAAGTTTTGCAGCCACGTGCTCTCAGTTTCATCTAGGAAAATAGGGCAAGCCTTGGCTCCTTTTGTACTATACCCAGACAAATTGCCGTAGGCCGAAAAATCATTTATGGTGCAAAATATCAGGGCCCGCAAGATGAAATTCTCTTTCTTGTATGCATCCCACACCTGCACCCCCTCGCTCCACAATTTCTGTAAGTCCTCGATTAAAGGTGCTAGAAACACGTCAATATCATTTCCGGGTTGTCTGGGTCCTGAGATTAGTAACGCCATCATGATGTACTTGCGCTTCATGCATAACCAAGGAGGAAGATTGTAGATGCATAAAAGAACCGGCCAAGTGCTGTGCCGACTGCTCATATTACCATGTGGGTTCATACCATCTGTACTCAGCCCAAACCTTATATTCCTAAGTTCGCCGCCGAACTCAAAAAATGTTCTGTTGATGTTTCTCCATTGAATAGAATCAGCTGGGTGTCTCAGTTTTCTGTCTTGTTTCCGGGCTTTAACATGCCAACGCAAGTGCTTCGCGACTTTGGGATTCGCAAATAGCCGCTTCAATCTAGGTATCACAGGCAAGTACCACACAGTTTTCGCCGGAGGTCCTTTCTTTACCTCGTGATGTTCACTGTCAATCCAGTCCCTACGCATATACCTCGATGCGCCGCATATTGGACAAACATGCAAACTGGAGTACTCGTTACGGTACAACACACAATCATTTGGGCATGCATGTATTCTTTCAATTTCCATTCCCAACGGACACAACAGTTTTTTGGCTTGGTAAGTAGATCTTGGCAACTCATTTCCCTCTGGAGGCATGTCCGCTAGAAAATCTAATAGTGCCGTGAAACTCTTATCACTCCAACCGTTGCCTACCTTCAAGTTATATAATCTCAGCACAGAAGACAGTTTTGTAAATGTTGCACATCCAAGGAATAGAGGCTTCTCAGAGTCAGCAATCAGTTTCTCAAATTCACAGAAGTCGTTTTCGTTGTAATCTTCCTCTACATCACGTAACATCTTATCTAGATTGTCATCATCATCATCTACGTGCACATCGGAATGAACATTATCAAAATTCGGATGATCATCGATATTATTGCAATCCACATCCGAGTCCTGCTGATTGGTAGAAGTGGTGCTTGTTTCCTCAAGATCTTCGCCATGCCATTCCAACGGGTGTATCGCGCGTTAAAACCACGACGAATCAAATGAATCTTAATTTGATCAGAGTTGCTAAACCTCTTCAAGTTCATACAATCTGTACAAGGACAGATCATATTTTTCTCTCCCTTCCTCTCCTTTTGTTGCTCAGCAAATTTAATAAACTCATTCACACCATCCAAATATTCAAGAGTAGTACATTTTATTCCATACATCCAATATTTCCTGTCCATCTACAATTAACAAAATTTAACGAGTCAGCCATGCATGAAACCTGCCCGATTAAGTTATGTATATGTACATGTACAACCTCTTACAACATATGTGTTGAACCCTAGCCTGACAAAATTAACACTAATTAACCTAGCTAACTACACAATACAAGCTAGTTAGCTCCTAAAACATGACGCATTTCCAGCTACCTAGCTCCCAAGCTTAGAGCTACAAACTTGGAACTACACAATACAGCTAACTTGCAAGTAGAGAGGGAGGGAGATCTAGAGGGAGAGAGAGATAAGCGTCGACAATTAAGCATACCTTAAAGAGAGGGGTGCAATCAACTTCCCTCCAGCTTGCGCTGATCACCTAGTAGTGTAGCTGCGAGGGTGGAACTTTCATCACAAACAGAGGGACACAGAGTGCAACAGAACAAATTAAAGAGCAGCTCAGCAATGGTCGAGTGGGGTTTTGCTTATAATGGACCTTTTTCTAACGGTAAATACATGAAATAACCGTTAGACTAACTAAGGTAATTTGCCGCTCACATATTCTATCGGTAAAAACACACATATACCGTTAGAGAATGTACATTACTGAGCAAGTACAGGTCTTGTTCTATCGGTAAATATGTGTATTGACCATTAGATGATGCATGACACAGCACGTACATGAGTTTTTCTATCGGTAAATATGTGTATTAACCGTTAGATGATGCATGACACACGAACATGAGTTTTTCTATCGGTAAATATGTGTATTTACTGTTAGATGATGCATGACTGAGCAAATATATGTGTTTTCTATCGGTAAATATGTGTATTTACCATTAGAGGAGGTCCTTGTACCAAACTGGGACACACATGACACCAGTTCTCACATCCAAGGAATCATATCAATGTAACATCAAACAGATCTTAACTAGAAGATAAAGCAATATTTCAAGAAATGCTAATTTGTGTATTAACTAGGAGACACAAAAATACTTTTCTTAGGTACTTGGGACTTCATCTTCCAAAGAAATTACACATGCCAGTTCACAAATTCAGGTACAAACATACACATGCCAGTTCACCAATACAAATTCAGGTACAAACATACACATGCCAGTTCACCAATACAAATTCAGGTACAAACATACACATGCCAGTTCACAAATTCAAGTGCATGTCTGAAATAGCAGTACAAATACACACCTACCTACCAATACAATTAAATACACAAATACTCCCTACACATTCAAGTTCATGTCCCAATTAGCAATACATGATACACAAATATACAACAATATACAAATACAACAATTCACACATTCGATGTATATTAGAAAAGCCACGTCTGAAATTAACAACAGATCACGACGAGGACCCAGTGGCCCATACATTTTACATAAAAGAGAACCTTTGCAAGTTGTGACAATGCAACTACCGACTACAAGTTAGACCTGATACATCACAAATCCATTCATCCAAAACAGCAAATGTCTGAACCACATTGGACTTAACCATAGGAGTTCAGTTCGAAGACGCCCGAGGAGCTGGAACAGCCGTCGAGTTTTATTTGTATTGGTGATTTCCTCGGACTCAAACTCAATCAACTCAACTCAACTCAACTCCATTAACAAAAAGAACCTACCTGCCAAGATGTTGTTATGTGTAGTGATGGTGTAGAATGGCTGTGCAAATGACAACAATTCTTCTTCTCCAAGTAGGTAAGCATCTGGCCACAAGCTGGTGCATGCAAAAAAATGTAAGATGCTTTCTATAGGTTCTGATTTGAGAAACATGCCGGGCTTAAGGATCTTCTCGATCGAGCCAACCAAGATCTCGCCCTTCACGTCCTTCCAGCTCTCGGCGGTGATCTTCACCGTTTCTTTCGCCAACAAGGCAACGTAGGCAGCGTACTGCGATGAAGAACCGTGAAATACATTGCCCCTCATGAGCATCATGCAAGGACCTGCATAGATCATAATCATATTGAAAAGAAGACACATCAAAATGAAGGATACAAAAATTGCAGAATAATTGCCATAATCGGATTAGAATAATCTAACAATATTGCCAAAATTTTACGTACCTTGCTTGGGATGCTGAAGTCTAGAGGGCGTCGATGGAGGTGCGGAGGTGCAGCAGTCGCATGTAGAGGTGCGCCGGCCGTCCATGGAGCTTATAGGTTTGGACTACGAGCGCCAGATGAACTGTGAGAATGAAAGAGACATACCCGTGTATTTATAGTACTAGATAAGTTCTATCGGTACAAAAACCGCATACCGTTAGTAATTTTATATATATTCTAACGGTATACAAATAAATTACCGATAGAATAAAAACATCTGTAGAAGGCGAATGGTTCTATCGGCACAATACATATTACCGATAGGAATTTTTATACATACTCTGTCGGTATATACGTACATGCCGATAGAATAATACTAGTTGTAGAATTAGAACAGTTCTAAAATATTTTTGCTATATTCTAACTGTATAAACATTCATTATCGATAGAATAAAACTATTTGAAGACGAACAGTTCTAAGCAATTTTCGATATATTCTAACGGTACAAGAATCCATTACTGATAGAATAAAAATATTTGTAGAAGGCGAACGGTTCTATCGGCACACTACATATTGCCGATAGGAATTTTTGAGATATTCTGTCGGTAGACGCATACAGTACCAATAGAATAAGTCTAGTTGCAGAACATTCTCCCGTCAGTACTTATGCATCTCTTCTAACCGCAAATATGATCATCACCGCTAGAGTAAATCATACTGCTTCTTCTATCGATAAGTTTCTTACAAACCGATAGGAAAAATACACCCGTTGGCCTTTTATGACCGCGAGGCACATTTTCTATTGGTTTTCTACTAAATCGCTAATAACCGATAGAATATAGGGGTCAGTAGACTGCATTTCTGTACTAGTGCTCTTCCACAAAGGGCTCATCTTGTTCTTCACAAAGTCACGGATGATATCTCGTGCTGCTAACCCCTACTAGACTAAGTGAAGAATCGCTTGGGCCTGCTTTTTCAACTCTTGATTCAAAGCAGAAATGGTATCCATTTCACTGTTCTTCTCCGGTTGATGGTTCTCAAACCAGAGACCACTTTCCGACAAGGGTTGTAATATAACCATTTCTGGTGCCACCCGTGCACAGAATCCTCCAGAGGAAGAAATGGATAGTCTATCTTCTCCCTCATGCGGAAGTATATACATCCTACGGCAATGGCACTCTCCGACCATGCCGAGAAGTAGAAACATCGGAAGAGATCTACACTGGGTAGCACCCCGACGAAGGCCTCGCACAAGTGCTGGAAGATCGCCAAGATGAGAATGGCGTTGGGATGAAGATTCATCAACTCTAGCCCATAGTGTGCCAGGATGTCTCGAAGAAACTTGCTTTCTGGGAATTGAAACCCATATCGCAAGAACTCTTCGAAGATTACCAGTTCGTTCTCATGAACGACTGGGGTTTCTTCATTTTTCTCCGCCGGCCGCCAGTTCAATAGTAGCCGCGGGGGAAGAATCTCTTCTTTCTCAAGCCCTATCAAGCTCTCCTCAGTACGGTGGATTGATCAGCTCCAGGACCCCATCGCTGATGAGATTCATGGGAAGGAAACTTTTTGGAGGCAATGAGAGCAGGGTGCAGAAAGAGGGTTTTTGCGGCGAAAGTGGCTAAGGCAAAAGAGGGTTTTTCTTCTTAAGCTTCTCAAGGAAGCTACCTTCTTCATTTTATATGCCCAAGACCACTACTCACCAGGTTCATTATTTTACTAATTTCTCATAACGGGTATTTTCTCGAATAGAACTCGGTATCATATCTTTAACCCTGTTTGAATCTGAAACAAAATGCGTCTATTTTAAATTAATAGATCATTTTATTTCACATTCAGGGGCTACAGTATGGATAATTTTATGAGAATTTTTTTGAGAAATTAAAACCTTATGATTCCAGGGTAATCTCATATTTTCAGCACTGTTACGGTCTTAAAAGTTTGGTGATCGCAGTACTATGTTTGATCGCAAGACTATTTCTGTGATCTCGATGCTATGTGTGATCGTAATACTGTTTTGTGACCTCAGTACTACGTGGTCTCGATGCTATCTTGTGACCGCACCATACTCCACGATCTCAGTGTTGTCCTGAGTTAATCTTGGGCAGAGGACTCATTACCTGTGTACGTTCTAGTTGCAAAGATATTTACTTGTTACTATTTTTGAACATAGAGAATAAAAAGACTCCAATTGGTGATTATAGATTATACATAATTCATCAAAGGGTCCAATATGTAGGTAAAAGGATTCCTTATTTCTTGTATTCTTTACATATAAAAGGGATGCAGGTGACCAAAGCATCGACATGATCCGAAAGTAATTTACAAAGTTCTCCCAAGGACATATTGGCATCAGTAGGATCAACACTAGCCGCCTCAAGAGAACTGGCGATGTTTCTCAGTCTATCAACGTCATCCCTTATTAAAGGAGAGCAACTATTCCTAATTGTATTGGAGAGGTCTCACTGCCCTTGAGCATGATTCCTCTCCAGCCAGAACTTGCGTGCCTCTTCACGGTATCCATCACAACATTCTACCCGGTGCAGAGTAGTCGAGGAGATATCCTCAGAATGCTTCTCCAGCGCCTCTTTTTCTTTTTGGAGAGTTCTGCACAAGGCAAATTTCTCCCCCAGAAGAGCTTCGGTCTTAGCAAGCTGATGGCTAAGAACCCAAAGAGCTTTCTCATCCTATGAATCGATGCATGGGTTAGTTCCTAAAAGCATATAACGATTAGAAGGGATAAAGATGCTAACCTTCATCATGGGATGAGAGGAGAAAGCCAAGCTTCAAAGGGAACTTGGTCCCAAAGGCGCTATGGGCGCAGTGAGACTTTCCCAGAAGAGTGATGGTTAGAAGGATTGTTGTAGTGATCCTGTCGTGGTATTATGTCGCGCCCCAAAACTGGGACTACGACTACTCCCGTGGAGACCTAGCTTGCTGCAGCTAGTCCCATATATGCATACCTTTGACATCCCAGGATGAGTCAAACACAAGAGTATATTCACATTGCAGCAGAAAAACTTACAAAGTATTAAGTAGCGAGGCCTGTTGGCCATAATATTACATAAAGAGGATACAATGCCTTCGCGGCATTCAAGGTTTAGTTAAAGCAAAATAAAACTTCTACAAAGCGATGATGGGTGTCCCTTCCACAGTAAGAAGTTGACGGCAGAACAACACATCAGGGATCTGGCGGAACTGGCTCTCCTTCATCTTGTTCCAAGAAGTTCTCCACGCCTTCTTCTTGATCATGGTACGCTCCATCTACTAGGTTGTAAGTTGCAAGAGTGAGTACTTACGTACTCAGCAAGTCATAGGGAAGAGTAGATACATATAGTAGTATTGTTATGAACCTAGACTAGTCAAGAATTATGGATGTTTGTAAAATAATCTTTTCTTTCATATCTCATCTCATGGCAGCACTTTGCATAACATAGCATCCTATTTATGTTCACTAAATTATAGCACTACCGCAACACGTCGACACACGACAGCCCACGGTAGCACCCCTTATCATGAAAACACATGTCATTTGGGTAATCTTGACTTATCAAATTTTATTTAGAAAACATACTTGTGCCACACCCCGTGGATTTAATCCACCGCAGCAGACTCCTATAAACCCGGGAGCTCGGAGTATTCGAATACGTTTTTAACTCTGTAGAGAGGTACCAATTTACCTGCAAGATATTCCACTTTCATGCCTTTCCTATCAAAATGATTGGACCACTGACTCACTTCATACTGTGAGTGGCAAGATGGAGATAACAAGAACTTTTGTTATGTTTCACTCACATTTCACCCCTGACCCTGTGGATCTCTCGCGAACCACAGTTATGGTAGGTTGTACCCAAACCTCCACCCCGTATGCCTCTTCCCATTACTGGGTCAGCGTGCAATCACCTTCAGTGATATGTGTGGGAGTCGTACTCCGTGTAAATCGTGCATCACTTGCCATCTCGTGCAGGGGCTTCATGTGCGATCCGCATAAGTACTTGTTCAGGCCTGTCCCATACCAAGCTTGCGGTTAGGACGTGTTTCATGCCACTAGAAGCACAACACAAGGTTCTAGTCCTTATATGCCAGTGACCAGACCATCCACAACCATGCACCTTCCGTGCCTGCTATCCTTTGCAGTTAAGCACCTCCAGTGCTACAGCCATCCATACCAAAATTCTGGTCACGGCTAGGGGTTTTATTTCATGAATATATATAAGTACATATATAATAGTTCATGGTTCACTATTCGATCTTTTCACATTTCACAAGCATCCAGCTTAGTACTGCCAAATTATATCTCAACCATTCTTTCTGTCGCGCCCCGAAACTGGGACAACGACTACTCCTGTAGAGACCTAGCTCGCTGCAGCTAGTCCCTTATATGCCTAGCATACACATACCCTTGACTTCCCAGGATAAGTCAAGCACAGGAGTATATCATATTGCAACAGAGTTACTTACAAAATATTTAAGCAGTGTGGCCTGCTGGCCTTAATATTACATACGGAGGATTACAATGCCTTCGCGGCATACAGGTTTAGCAAAATAACATCTACACAGCAGAAGGTAGGTGACCCACCCACAAAGAGAAGTGGACGGCAGAACAACACACATCAGGGAAACGACGGGACTGACGCTCCTCCTTCTGGATCCACGAAGTACTCCATGCTTTCGTCTTGGTTGTAGAACGCTCCATCTACTGAATTGTAAGTTGCAAGAGTGAGCACTTTCGTACTCAGCAAGTCATAGGTAAGAGTAGATACATATAGTAGATATCATATGAACCTAGACTAGTCAAGAATTATGGATATTTGTAAAATAATCTTTCTCTTTCCTGGCTCAACTCATGGCAGCACCTTTCTATAATATAATATCGTCATTCATGTTCACTAAATTATAGCACTACCGCGACAAGTCAACACATGACCGCCCACGGGAGCACTCCTTATCATGACAACACATGTCATTTGGGTAATCTTGATTTAATATATTTTATTTAGAAAAATAATACTTGTGTCACACCCCGTGGATTTAATCCACCGTAGCAGACTCCTAAAACTCGGGAGCACGAAGTATTCGAATACATTTCTAACTCTGCAGAGAGGTACCAATTTACCCGCAAGATATTCCACTTTCAAGCTCATCCTATCAGAATGATTGGACCCCTGACTCACTTCATACTGTGAGCGGCAAGGTGGAAATAACAGGAACTTTTGTTATGTTTCACTTACAATTCACCCCTGACCCTGCAGTTTTCTTCACACAAACCGCAGTTGTGGCGGGCTATACCCCCACCCAGAAGCCTCTTCCCATTACTGGGTCAACGTGCTTGATCAAATCACATTCAGTGATACGTGGAGGAGCTGAACCCCGTGAGTTAAGTGTATTACTTTCCATCTCATGCAGGGGTTTCATGTACGATTCACATAAGTACTTGTCCAGGCCTGTCCCATACCAGGCTTGCGGTTAGTACGTTTGTTCATGCCACTAGACGCACAACACAAGGTTCTAGTCCTTATATGCCAGTGACCAGACCATCCACAACCCTGCACCTTCAGTGCCTGCACATCCTTTGCAGTCTAGCACCTCCAGTGCTACCACCATTCCATACCATTTCCTGGTCACGGCTAGGGGTTTTATTTCATGAATATAAGTATATAAATATATATAATAGTTCATGGCTCAAACTTGTTTATTTCACATTTCACAGATAACCAGTCCAGTACTGCCAATTCATAAATCAACCATTTCCAATCTTTCTCATGCAATATTATCTATATTCAAGGTTATGTTATAGCAACTCTTAAAATATAGGTTCGAGGTGACCAAGAATATGACTTGCCTTCCGCGTCGTAAAATACAGCAGCTGATGTCGGGTCAACAGTGAAGTCCTCGAACTGGGGCTCTTGATCTGCTCTCCAATCAAACAAATAACCAATAATCACAATCTTTTCAATACATTATTATACTATATGCAATAATGCAAAGATGAAGTCTTGATGATTCTGAGATGATTAGGTTAGAAATTGATTAGGATTAGGTTAGTTGTTGAAGGTCTACAAGGTTCCAAATGTCTCAAAATATCAGAATGGTATCAAGGTTGCGACTGGTTCGCTCAAAAACAGCGAACGTCTTTAGGTCGACATTCGGTTCAAGGCATCGACATAGGGTCGATGGATGATAGAGGGGTTATCTCAACTTGTGGCAGTAGAATAAAATGTAGAGCACAACTCCACAAGTCTAAGGGACAAGGTTATTTCCGGTTTGCACAACTGAAAAGAGGTGAAAAGAGCTAATGCCACTGGCTGACATGCTCTGGCATTGATCTTGACATGGCCAGAAACTAGGGCTTGCCATATCTTTTGATCTAGAGCTCCAAATGATGCACCACTTTGTCTGGGAGGTAGGCATTGATAACAGGAACAATTCATTCAACAGGATCCAAGGCTGAAAATGGTTGGAAAATGATGAAAACCAGCGAAGAAGTTGACTGGCCTGGAGTACCTGCAGCACAAACAGTGCAGCAACTAGGGCATAGCCATAACTCCTGTTCTAGGCCGAATTAGGGGTCGTGGTAGAAGACAAAGTTGCTCAAAATGGTCCAAAACATCTAGATGGCAAGGTTTCTATGGCTGGATTGGCTGGATTTAGGGAATATTGGCCGGAGAAAAGATTAACTCAAACCTGATTTGGGCATTTTTGATCTAGGGCAAATAAACTTAATTCCTTGCTTGAGGAGGGTCTCTGGGGCATAAGTAAGCTACTGGTGAAGTTAGATTAACTAGAAATGCACCAGAAAAGCTTGAACAGCAAGCTCAGTTCACAAGCAAAGTTCCAATTTGGGGTTTTTCACATTTTAGCAAATCTGTCGATTTTGGTTGCTTAGGGATGTTAAGCAAGGTCTACTGAGCATATTTGATTACTGGCTCGAAGATCAATTCATTCTGGAATGAGATTAATTGCTCGCCGGAGCTACTGGAGTAAAACTGAAATTGCCGGCGACTGAGGGTATTTAGACTAAATTCCAAGCTCGAGAAGCATGAGGGAGATGAGGGAAGCTCACTGGGGGTGTTGGATTGGAGAATGAAGTAGTGGGGAAGCTTGGCACCGTGCTCCCTCTTTGCTGCTCACCGGGGAAGAAGAAGACACAGCAAGTTTGACTGATTGCTGGTGTGCAGGTGTGTAAGATGGTTGCTAGTCCAGGGGGTTTAAATAGGTGAGGCTGCGGGGGCTCCCAACGTCTACAATCGCACGGGGAGTTGAAGCCGGCTTGAATCGACTGGGAAGTGACCGGCGGCGATGACAGGCGGCGAAGTGACGTCTTCACCGGTCGTGTCAGCTGCGCTGCTGCTCTGGTGGAGGTGAAGGCGAAGTGATGCACCCCCAAGGCATGCACGCGACGTGGCGCAAAGCTTCTGCAGTGGCTGCAGCAATGGCGTGCGCGCGCGGGCAAAATCGGCGATGCTGGTGCGGCCGCGGTGGCTGCACGGTGGCGAACGGCGTGCGCACGCGTGGCAGGAACGCAGTGGCAAGGGTGGCGACCACGGGACTTCACCGGCGACGAAGTTCCTGGCGTGGCAGCGCGGTGGTCGCGGTCGTGCACGGCTGCTGGTCGTGTACAGTGCCTCTGGTCGAACTAGGGACCAAAATGCAATGATTCTTATTTGAAATCTGGACTGATTTGTAATTTCTGTCTTAGAGAGGTTTAATCTGGAATTTGATTTCATGGCTAAGTATAACATTTCTATTAGTACTCATCCAGCTCAAATTTGGAGAAAATTTGATAAGATTTGAGGGATTTCACCTATTTTCGAAAATAGGGTAAAATTAGGGTAAAATAGATCTGGATTTTGTCGATCTCGAATTCTGGTAATTGGGGTGAGATTTTGAAGTCTAGACAGAAGGGAAATATGTATCAAATAGCATTTGGGAGGTGTTCCCTGAAGGAATTCTGAGGTTTGAGTTGATTTGTGAATTTTAGCCTTTTCAGGCTTCCAGGTAAACAGAAAAGGACTTATTCGCAGTAAAATTTGGACTAAACTGCGAAAAGTGTTTAGATGAAACAATCTGGTTCCCAACTTTTTGGAGTAAGTTGAGGGTATACCTAGGAACACATTCCAATAGATACATAAGTCTGGATAGGGTTAACCCATGATAACTCAGTTATCTGGAATCTGGGGTACTTAGGGTAAATCTGAATTTCCTGTTTTCGAAAACAGAAAGAGACTTAGATACTGAGAGTTAGGGTCAGAATTTGATCTGGCTCCTGAAGACTTTTATCTTCAGGGTAACTGGTAGGTTAAATCTGGATGGTCAGATCTTGATCTGGATCTAGAGAATAGATTTGGAGATTTTTAGGGTTTGGGAGAGATTAGAGTTCAACTGATCTGGCTACTACTACAGGGATACATGCATGCAGGACTTTTAAGAAAGAAACTTTTCACCCCAAAACTCAGGATGTTACACTTTCACATGCAGTATTACTTATATTCAAGGTCATATCATAGCAATTCATAAAATATGGGTTCAAGATGATCAAGACTATGACTTGCCTTCTGCGTCGTAAGAGACAGCAGTTGGTGTTGGGTCAGCAGTGAACTCCTCGAACTCTGGCTCCGACTCTGAGCAAAGATCAAGCAAACAACCAAGAATCACATCCTTTTCAATACACTATTATTATACTACATGCAATAATGCAAAGATGAAACGTCTCGATGATTTTGGAATGATTGGATTTAGAAGTTGATTAGGGCTAACTCATAGAATTAGGGCTGAAGATGAGTGCTAGGAACTTTTAGGGTTCCAGGGTAGGAAATGACATTAAGTCCACAGCTGGTTTTCCCAAAACCGACGAATGTCTTCAGGTCGACATTCGGTTCAGGGCGTCGACAAAGGGTCAGTGGTTGATAGAGAGCTCAACTCAAGTTGTGACCGAAGAAGAAATTGTAGATCACAACATCAGGCGTCTAAGGGACAAAGTCATGCTCAAAATGCACATCTGGAAGGAAGTGAAAAGGGCTAATGCCACTGGCTGACATAGCCTGGCATTGGACTGACATGGCCAGAAACTAGGGCTTGCCATAACTTTTGATCTAGGGCTCCAATTGATGCACCACTTTGTCTGGGAGGTAGGCCTTGATAACAGGAACAATTTACTCAACAGGATCTAGGGCAGGAGATGGCCGGAAAGTGATGAAAACTGGCGATGAACACGGTGGCTGAAGTTTCAAATCATAGCACTGGACAGAGATTAGGGCATAGCTATAACTTCTGATTTAGACCGAATTGGGAGTCGAGCTAGTGGACAAAAGTACCCAGGAGGTCGAGATGCATCTAAGGGACAAGGTGGTTGAAGCTGGATCGGCCGTAAACATTTTTCTGGTGAACGGCACCAGAGAAGATGACACAGGAATTGGGGGTTTCTGATATAGGAGGTTTGAACTTAATTTCTTGCTTGGAGAGTGATAGCGGGATACGAGGAAGCTACTGGTGAAGTCAATTTGACAGGAGGATCACCGGAGAAGCCTGGCGACGTGAGCCGGTTTCTGGTGAAATTCAAATTTGGGGAAGCTTCAATTGGAGTTCAATTGGGGATTCTGAGCTTACAGGCTTGCTAAATAATGCTCACTGATCATTTTACTCTACTGGATCGAAGGCTAATTCGGATTGAATGGAGTTGCATAGCTGGAACAGGGCATTTTAACAATTCCGGTGATCGCCGCGATAAGATGCATAATGACTCAATTCAAAGCTATAGCACGGTGAGGGAGATGGGAGAAACTCACTAGTGCTATCAATTTGGATATTGATACAGTGGGTGATGCTGGCGCCGTGAGCCTCCTTCTGTGCTCGCTGGAGAAGACGAATGCAGCAGGGAGAATTTTTGTTTAAATGCTGAGAAGCTCTGGAGAGCAGTACTGGTGACATGGAAGCTACTCAGGACTGCTATCTAAGGGCAAGGCGAAGCGAAGCAAGGCAAAGTTTACTGCCTAATGGTTATATTGCCTTCGCCGGTGTATCTTCGGGCTGAAGCAACGGCGAGCAAGCGAAGCTGTACAAGCTGCTGTGAACTATACAAAGGCTGCCACGGCGATGACTGAGGTGCAAACACGTGTGCGCATGCAAACACGGTTGCGAGAAGCACGGGCTAGAGCGGTGCTCGATCGGCGGCGAAACACGACGACGAAGTGCTCCTGGTCGCGGTCGCACGGCGTTGATCGAAGCGAAGTACTGTGCGTTGTAGTCGCGGTCGCAAATGGTTGCTCTGGTCGTGAACTGCTACTACTGATTTGGTGAGCTCTAGTCGGAAACAACTCCTCTGGTCGTGAACAGGAGATGTGGTCGAACTGGGGACCTAATTGCAAGATTCTTTATTTGCAACTTGGAATGATTTGTAATTCTGATTTAGAGATAGTTGATTTGCAATCTGATTTTAAAGATGAGTATAAACTTATACCTTATACTCATCCAGCAAGAAATTTGGTAAAATCTGGCATGATTTGATGATTTCTGATATAAACTGAAAATACGGTACTTTAGGGTAAATTAAGATCTGAGTTTCGATTGATTTCAAATTCTGGCATCTAGGATGAGATTTTGGAATCTGGACAGAAGGGAAAATTGTATCAAATAGCATTTAGAAGAGATTTACTGAAGAAATTCTGAATTTGGAGTTAATCTGAAGATTTTAGCCTTTTGGGTTTCCAGATATCAGATAAAGGACTAATTTGCAATATAATTTGGACTGATATGTGAAAAAGGCTTAGATGATATAATTTGGCAGCCAACTTTCTGGATTAAGGTATTGGCATACCCATGATCATAATCCAAGAGTAATCTGGTCTAAATTAGGTCAAGACTTGACTAAATCTGAGTTCAGAGTATTTAGGGTAATTAAAATATTAAGTAAAATCATGTTTTCGAAAATAGAAAAGGATTGATAGATCTGGAAGTTAGAGATGGAATTGAATCTGGCTTCTGAAGGCTTTTATGTTCAGAGTAATTGATAAATCATATCTGAATAATCTGATCTTAATTTGGGGTTCACAGGAAAGATTTGGAGATTTTTAGGGTTTGAAATAGATACTCATCTGGCTACTACTACAGATACATGCATGCATGATGTTCATGAAAAAGGAAGTTTTTACCCCTAAACTCAAGGTGTTACATATTACGAACACCCCAGCAGGTTTTGTGGAAGATCCTAGCGAAGAAAAGATGACGCGAGCTGACCGTGCGACCAGTCCTCTCTCGTCGGGAAAACTCAGCAAGTGACACGAAGGTTTATACAGGTTATGGTCTCAGTGGAGGCCCTAGTCCTGTCGGCGTGCTCCCCACCGGAGTTGGCTAGGGGAGCTCTCTCAGGGGAGAGGAGGCTCCAGAGCACACCTATTTGATTGTCTATTAGAGTAAAAATGAACTGTTCTCCTCACAGGTGTTACAAGGGCTTATAAGCTCCAAAAGATGCAAAAAGACTAAGCTACCCCGCCTACCACTGTTGGATCGAGGGGCAGTGACGTCCTTCTCCCAATCAGGAACCTTGGATGCTTGACAGGTGTCCGCCGATTCCCGAGGTGCTTCTTGCGTGACCCTCACGTGACCCGGGACCGGAGACCCTTGTCTGAGCAAATGGCGGCGCCTGGGAAAAGCCACCCCCTTGTCCCCGAGCAAATGGACGCTCCTATTACCAGGACTTGGTCCCGTTGAGATTTCCCCCAACAGCAGCCCCTCATGCCCTCCGGGGACGATGTTTGAGTCCCTGGGGGGGCTGGTCCATGTTACCGGGAACATCTCCCCTGGGACATATCTCCCGGACCGTGACGCTTCGATTCCCGTGCCTCGCGTTTATGGTCGCGCCGTCGTTGATTAAGGCTTCATCTCGAGGGGAGCGTGCCGTTCGGCCATAATGGCCGCTCACGGTTCGAACCGGCGATGCCTCGTTTCGCGCGCTCATCCCTTCATTTCCCGCGCGCTGTTTGAATTGAACGGCGCGGATGTACCACGAAGGGCCATGTGGCACCCATCGGGGCCGTGTTTGGCCCCTATCAATAGGGCCTTGAGGGGCCCGGAGAAGCCACTCCAACCTTCAAACCTCAAACTCCCTTAGCGCCCTTAGCTCTTCCAGTAGCCCTCTTCCGGAAGCTCAGTCCTGAAAGCTCAGCCACCGGAAACCCCAACCCCTTTTCTTTGGAGCCTAAGCCACCAGAAGAATTAAATGGAACCCAAGGGCCATGCCAAGGCCGCTGAGGTGCCTCCAGAGGAAGTCATCGCGGACTTCCTCTCAGCCTCGGAGTTCATGTCTGGGGACTTAGAGTCCCGCGTGGACCGGGGGGTGGTCATGGACGGGGACGTCCAGATCCCCCTGAAGAAAGACGGTGCCCCCTGCCCTCGGCCCGGGGAAGTGGTGGTCATCGAGGCCTTCCTCGAGGGCGGACTCCGACTCCCGTTGCACCCATTGCTCCAGGGGTTCCTCAAGGAGTACGGGGTGGCGCTGAACCTCCTGACACCGAATGCCTTCATTCGGATAGGTCTCTTCATATGGCTGTTCGAGACAGCCACCGGACGGGAGCCATCGCTCGGGCTGTTCTAGTACTTCTACGAGCCGGCGGCGAGGAGCTCCCACCTGGTGAAGGGAGGACCGAAGTCACCGTTCGGCTCGATGATGGTCCATCTCCTGCCATCCCGGGTAGCAGAGTACCCAGTGGCAGCCTCCCGGGACCACT